>CM041777.1:240710719-241310719 GCA_023374045.1 Limonium bicolor
ACTACCACTCCGGTCATATAACGGAGAAGAGCGACGTGTACAGTTTTGGGATTGTCTTAATCGAACTTCTTACACGACAAAAACCAGTCTCTGAAAAGCGAGATGTTACCGAGGCAGCCTTATCTACTTATTTCCTCAAATCAGTCCAGGCAGGGACATTTTTGAGCATCCTGGATCCTCAGATAGTGGAGGAAGCACCAATTGGGCAACTCTCTTCCCTCGTTGATCTGATCTCGAAATGCCTCAGCCCAAAGGCGCTGGAAGGCCGACAATGATGCATGTGGTTGTTGAACTAAAAGCATAGAGACCCATGTTTCACATCCGTTTGCGCCGCGGAATCCACAATACACAGAAAAGGTCAAAATAACCGACCACAAGATGAAGAAACCGACTTATACACGGAGGAATGGTCATCATAGTAGCAAAGCACTAGACGAAGAAACGACTTGTACCCAGTTCCATTCAAAACCAAGCAAACCACAAATGGATAAATTCAGTTATCCTTGGACTTCTGTTTATAGTTCAAGCGGTAGTTATGGGAGGTGATTCCTCCATCTAAATCTAACCTAAGTTATACTCCGTCTCTGTGACATGGGTCAAATTTGGGATTAAACCCTTTTTTTCTGTGCCCGAATTCGTTACTCTTTTCTTCTGTTATCATTTTGATCACTATTCTGTTTCGAAAAATGTGTAACTTTATTTGACAAAACAAGATTCATATGTACACTCATTTTGAGGTTTAGGTCTGTAATGGTCTATAGAAATCAGAGGATCGATGTAGAAAGAGGATCGATGATATACTTCTGTTATTGAATGTAAGCTCGTAAGACAGAGCCATTAATAGAATAGTGTTTACAGTGCATACTACTGTTACAGAAGTAGACTATTTATAGAGCTAATCACTGAGTAATTAATACAAGACAGCTCACTAAGTAGGGACCACTAAGAAAGTAACAGAAGAAGGTTGTAGAACATTCTACAACTAATTACAACATATTACAGCTTATTACCCCCCTCAAGACGTAGAGGGGAAAAAACCCTCAAGACTTGGAACTGATATGTGGATCAAGAGTATTCCGAAGACCCATTGCAGAAGACTGCGCTTGATAATCTCTGCCATATAACTCTTAGTAAGCATATCAGCAAGCTGTAAGTGAGTTGGGATATGGTTAACAGAGATGAGACCATTTCGAATCTGATCACGGACATAGTGACAATCAATCTCTACATGCTTAGTCCGTTCATGTAATATGGGATTTTTAGCAATGAAAACTGCCGATTTGTTGTCACATTTCAAGGGAATTGGAGTAATACCAGTAATCCCAAATTCATGTAGCAGTCGACTCAACCAAGCTAATTCGGTGGTAACGTTGCGCATTGCCCTATATTCAGCTTCAGCTGAAGATAATGAAACTGAAACTGTTTCTTAGATTTCCATGACACTGGGCAACCACCGAATAGAACAAAGAATCCACTGACTGATCTTCGAGACAAGGGGCAAGCTGCCCAATCTGAATCGCAGAAACCAACTAAATCATAGATTGGTTTACTGTTCAGGAAAAACCATTGCCTAATGTTCCTTTAACATACCTAAGAACATGAAGAGCAGCGTCGAAGTGCAGATCATGAGGATGCTGAAGGAATTGGCTTAAGTGTTGAACGGTGAAGCTAAGATCAGGGCGTGTGTTAGTGAGATAATTTAGCTTACCGATCAACCTTCTGTATACCTCGGGTCTGATAAGGGAGTCCCACTGTCTGGTAGCAGTTTGACCCCAACTTCGAGTGGACTAACAACAGATTTGGTGTGTTCGACACCAAATTCTCGAAGAAGTTCAAGAGAATATTCCGCTGAGTAACAAGAATACCGGAGCTGTTGCGGTGAAATTCCAGACCCAGAAAGTAGTGTAATTGACCTAGGTTTTTGATTTTGAATTCTGTATCGAGACTCATCTTTAAAGAGTCAATCTCGTCAGAATTGTTTCCACAGATCAATAAATCGTCAACACATAACTCCTACAAATACAACAGAATCAGACTGGGTCTTCATGAATAAAGAGTAGTCATTGTAGGAATTATGATATCCTTGCTGTTTGAGAAAAGAGGCTAAGCGGAGTACCACTGGCGTGAAGCCTGCTTTAAACCATATAACGACCTTTTTAACTTGCAAACCATGGCTGGATCTGAGTGTGAAAGTCCTTGAGGCAACTTCATATAGATTTCCTCATCAAGAGTGCCATGTAAAAAGGCGTTATTCACGTCAAGTTGTTCAATTCTCCACTGCTTTTTGACTGCAACAGAAAGCAAGGATCGAATTGTGGTCATACGCACTACAGGAGAAAAGGTTTCTGTGTAGTCGATGCCCTCTTTTTGTGTGAATCCTTTCACAACTAAACGAGCTTTGTAACGCTCAAGTGTACCGTCAGATTTCAGCTTGACTCGATACACCCATTTGCAACCCACCGCCTTTTTTCCCTTGGGTAATGGTGTTAACTCCCAGGTTTGATTGGCTTCCAAAGCTTGGAGCTCTGCCATCATAGCGTCTGCAATGAGACTTTTTGCAAGCCTCTGAATAAGTGGCAGGTTCAGTAAGATCAATCTGAGAATATCAGTGGATTGAACTCCTAGACCAAAGATGCAACTGCTGTGTTGAGCAGGTCTGATATCCGTTAAGGAGTTAATATTTATCACTGTGCGATCATTGCTGTAGGGAGATAATCGATCTGATATTATATCTGAGAAACATCATCAGAGACAGTGGTGTCGTTTCCTGTGAAACCAACGAAGTAGTCTTGAAGATATGTGGGAGTATTGTGAGGTCGAGAAGATCTTCTGGGGGGCACATTTTGGAATTTATTTCTTCCTGTTCAACAGAGTGATCATCAGTCGAAGCAGGTAAGGAAGGAATGGGAGTAGAAACAGTCTCATTATGTGCTGGTGAAGGAGATTGATCAGTCTGCATACTGTATAATATGCTGATCTTCCTCATCGGTGAAACATAGCTGCTCAGAGACCGACTTTTCTTGTACTATCTGCTGTGACTGACTGATATCATTCAGATGCTGAGCATAAGGAAAGATAGTCTCAAAGAACTTGACATCACGATTGACTATGATTTTCTTGTCTCTTAACCGTAGTAATTTATGACCTTTGCTGTGAAAGCTAGGTCCTAAATAGACACACTTTTCTGCTCTTTGATCAAACTTTTTCTTTCCCTGATGTGTGACAGTAGCATATGCCAGGCAACCAAATGTTTTCAAATAATCATAGCTTGGTTTTTCCTTAAACAAGACTTCATAAGGAGTTAAACCATCTAGTTTGGAGCTTGGCAATCGATTAATCACAGCAGTAGCAAAAAGAACACTTTCCTCCCCAATAATGCATAGGTAAACAAGACTGAAAAAACACAGCTCGAGCAGTCTCAAGGAGATACCTATGCTTTCTTTCCACCACACCATTCTGCTGAGGTGTGTGTGGACAAGAAGTATGATGAATGATTCCTCTTCCTTTAAAAAGGCAGTGGTTTCCTTAGATAACCCTAACTCATAGCGTTATCTGACCTGACCACTTTTATCTTTTTATCAAACTAATTCTCTATCATCAGAATAAATTCCTTAATCTGTTCAATGGCTTCAGATTTTTTATTCAACAGTTTCACCCAAAGAGATCTGCTTTTATCTTCAACAATACTAAGAAAATATACATATTATCATGATTCTTGACAGAGCAAGGCCCCCATATATCCAAATGAATCAAGTCAAACACTGTACTGATTCACTATTAGAACTTGGAAAGGCAGTCTACAACCACGTGCTTTATGACAAGCATCACAAGCCAAAACAGCAGGAATTTCAGACTGTTTTATTAAACCTAATTTCACAAGCTTTTCTACAGGAACATGTCCAAGCCTGTTATGCCAATAGACTGCTTTATTCTGTATCGACACATTGCAAACTGCAACTTGTCTTTCTCTTCTTCTCTTGAGAAATCTAACAAGAGCTGAAACTTGCAGGATGTACAGCCCTTCCTTGATGATTCCAATCTGTTCTTCTATATCAGTAACTTGGTCCTGCATCATACAGTAATCCTCCACAAAGTTTAATCTGCATTTCATTTGAACCGTGAACTTGCTCACTGAAATGAGATTATACTTAAAACTCGGCACCAGCAAGGCATTTTGCAGAAAAAGATTCTCTGCTAATTTGGCATTTCCTACAGTAGTCACTTGCTGAATACTTCCATCAGGTAAACTAACTGTAAGCAACCTATCTGATTTTACCGAGTAATTAAACAAACTTCTATCACCAGAGAGATGTTCAGTGGCTCCGCTGTCTAGAATCCAGCTTTTCTCAGGATTTTTCTCATTATATCTACCATTGATGGCTCCCAAACAGTAAAGCACAGAGTTAATGGAATACTTACCCGCAAAGTTGCAGTAAGTTGAGTGATTTTCTTCATTAACTTCTTTCCTCTGGTGCTTACTTGTTGTAGATATCCAATGAGAGTAGTGAGTTGTTCCTGTGATAATCCTGCAACAGGATCTGTGAGTTTGGTCTCTTCAGCAGTAACATTGTTGGAGAAGTTCTTCTGTTTTTCCCAAACTTCCAGCCTTTAGGGAATCCATTCTTCTTATAACAAGTTTCTATGCTGTGCCCCATCTTCCCACAGAACGAGCATGGAGCTTTTCCTGACTTATGATCATTTTGCCATTCAAGTCTTTGTTGCGGTTTATAATTGACTCCTGCTGAGTTAGCAAAGGCTGTCTCACCATCATTACCTTTCTTATTTTGCTACTTTCTCTCTGTCTTTCCTCAGAGAGTATTAAAGCATAACCGCTTTCAAGACTGGGCAGAGGATCCATCATTAGCATGTTTCCTCTCACATTCACGAACTCATCATTAAGCCCCATGAGGAAATCTAGCAGCTTATCTTCCTCCAACATTTTCTTCATTTTCTCAGTTTCGCCGCACTTACAACATTTGCAAGGCGAATAACAGACAACAGAACCAATTTCATCCCAAATTCTTTTCCACTTGGAAAAATAGACACTAACACAGTCTTTACCTTGCTTTAAAGCAGCTAATTCTTGCTTCAGGTTAAATCGACGAGTTCCGTCAACTCTGTCGTATCTTGAGAGAAGGCTTTTCCACATTTCATTCGCAGTTTGAAGATAGACCAGGCTTTCCGCTATTTGCTTGTCAACAGCATTCAGAAGCCACGATCTAACTAAGCTATCGCATCTGCTCCATGCGTTAGCTCTTTTTTCATTCTCCGTTTCCTTGATCAAAGTTCCATCAAGGATCCCGACTTTGTTCTTAGTCATCATTGAAATGAGGACCGTCCTTTTCCACATTTGAAATCCCTCGCCGTTGAATTTCTCTGCGATGACCATCCCGGGATGATCCGATGTGGCGACGAAGAGCGGATCTGACATATCGATAATTCCTTCTCGAGGTCTGTTGGAGTTGATCGTCTCCAGAACTGCTCGAGAGAACTTGTCGATGGAGGTGTCGCCATGGAGAAGAGAAAACGAAGACAGGGATAAAGCGATGGAAGAGGATAGAGATTCAGAGCCTAAGCTCTGATACCATATAGAAATCAGAGGATCGATGTAGAAAGAGGATCGATGAATATACTTCTGTTATTGAATGTAAGCTCGTAAGACAGAGCCATTAATAGAATAGTGTTTACAGTGCATACTACTGTTACAGAAGTAGACGTATTTATAGAGCTAATCACTGAGTATTAATACAAGACAGCTCACTAAGTAGGGACCACTAAGAAAGTAACAGAAGAAGTTTGTAGAACATTCTACAACTAATTACAACATATTACAGCTTATTATGGTCATCCCGTGCGGATGTTCTTCGCGATATTTCGACCATTATGTGATGTGGTCAATCGTGATTGGGGCACGGATTGCGAGACGGACTCAAAAAATCCGTCGCCACGACGGAACTTTTTCAACACAGTGGTCAGTGAGTGAGCCACCACCATTGAAAAGAAAATTTACGGGAATGTTTTTTTTTAAATTTCTTTAATAGCTAGTTTAGTCATATTCCTGTTATAAATTATTTTAGAGTGTGTTATTTATAGTTATCAAATTATTTCAGGCAGTAACTTTTCATAAAATAATTGTAAACTTTTTACTAGTTTATAATTTGTAACCATTTATCTAAAAAAAATAATTTTTTAAAATGGAAATTTTCTGTTTTTTTTACTATATTATTATATGTATCATACAAGAAAATTATTATTTGTAATATCAATTAAATGGTTTAAAGATTCTGGAAGAATAGAAGATAATAATAATAATAAGCTTTTAAGGTAAATTAAGAATATTCAATATAACATAAATCAAAATACTAATTTTGTCTTATTTGAAAAATATTAAGTTAGTATCATTTTTTAAAAATAGTGATGGAAACGATTTATTTGTGTCTTCAGTACCACATGGCAGGCTATTATTGGCTAATAAAGTGAGATTGAACCATACATACGTTGAATACTCTTTTTCTCTTTCTTCTATGATTATAAAACTTAAAAATGTTATAACTTACAAATATAAGTGTAAAATAAAAATAAAAATTATATCATTGTTCATCAAGATGCATCATGGATATGTTTTGGTAAACTTAAATTTTATGTTTTTAGAATGAGTATATATTAAGTATTTTTAAAGTGAATCTTATTCATTAGCAAAATGAATATTCTTTAATAAAAAATAAAATTTATTTATTTACAAAATGAATCTTACCCCAAACACCCTAAAAACCACCATATAAAAGTTAAACGCCGAAGACATTTTTAGTGTTTGTAGTGTAGGCCCTAAACCACGAACCATAAAAATCTGCCGAGTCAGTAACGACAATATATCGACTCCAATAACTCAGCTTATCGTTTCCACGATTATAGAAGGTTGTGTATACGTTTCCAACCATCTATGTAAACTTTTATAAATTATCGTGGATACGTAAAAATCAAGGTTAATGAATTGATAAAATCGACTCTAATAATAACTCAGCTTATCGTTTCCACAATTATAGAAGGTTGTGTATATGTTTCCAACCATCTATGTAAACGTTTATAAATTATTGTGGATACATAAAAATCAAGGTTAATGAATTGATGAAATCGACTCCAATAACCCAGCTTATCGTTTCCATGATTATAGAAGGTTGTGTATATGTTTCCAACCATCTATGTAAACGTTTATAAATTATCATGGATACGTAAAATCAAGGTTAATGAATTGATAAATTGACTCCAATAACTCAGCTTATTGTTTCCATGATTATAGAAGGTTGTGTATATGTTTCCAACCATCTATGTAAACGTTTATAAATTATCGTGGATACGTAAAATCAAGGTTAATGAATTAATAAAATCGACTCCAATAACTCAGCTTATCGTTTCCACGATTATAGAAGGTTGTGTATATGTTTCCAACCATCTATGTAAACGTTTATAAATTATCGTGGATACGTAAAAATCAAGGTTAATGAATTGATAAAATCGACTCCAATAATTCAGCTTATTGTTTCCACGATTATAGAAGGTTGTGTATATGTTTCCAACCATCTATGTAAACGTTTATAAATTATCGTGGATACGTAAAAATCAAGGTTAATGAATTGATAAAATCGACTCCAATAACTCAGCTTATCGTTTCCATGATTATAGAAGGTTGGTATATATTTCCAACCATCTATGTAAACGTTTATAAATTATCGTAGATACGTAAAAATCAAGGTTAATGAAGTGATAAAATTGACTCCAATAACTCAGCTTATCGTTTTCACGATTATAGAAGGTTGTGTTTATGTTTCCAACCATCTATGTAAACATTTATAAATTAACAAGGATACATAAAAATCAAGGTTAATGAATTGACAAAATCGACTCCAATAACTCAGCTTATCATTTCCACGATTATAGAAGATTGTGTATATGTTTCCAACCATCTATGTAAACGTTTATAAATTATCGTGGATACGTAAAAATCAAGGTTAATGAATTGATAAAATCGACTACAATAACTCAGCTTATCGTTTCCACGATTATAGAAGGTCGTGTATATGTTTCCAACCATCTATATAAACGTTTATAAATTATCGTGGATACGTAAAAATCAAGGTTAATGAATTGATAAAATCGACTCTAATAACTCAACTTATCGTTTCCGCAATTATAGAAGGTTATATATATGTTTCCAACCATCTATGTAAATGTTTATAAATTATCGTGGATACGAAAAAATCAAGGTTAATGAATTGATAAATTGACTCCAATAACTCAGCTTATCGTTTCTAAACGTTTATGACCTTCAGTTTATCAATCAGTAAAGCTCTGTAAACTGATAAATGCTAAGAAAATAATATCATACACTATGAACATATAGGTGAAAGGAAAAGATATTATAAAAGTTTGTCAGTTTTTCTATAATAGTGATCGAAACGATTATAGAAAGTTGTGTACATGTTTCTAATCATTAGTGGAAACGTTTAGAAATTATCTTGGATACATAAAAACCAAAGTTAAAGAATACATAAAATCGAATCCAACAAGTAACTTTATCATTTCCAAGTGTTTATAGCTTTCAAGTTTATCAATCAAGCTATATAAACTGATAAATCTAAGAAAATATTTTTACACACTACGATTCAATAAGAAGGACCAAAGAAAAAGATATATATTAGTTTAGTGTCAACTTTCTATAATAGTGATGTAAATGATTATTAAAAGATTGTGTACATGTTTCTAATTATTAGTGTGAATGTATATAAGTTCTTGTGGATACGTAAAACCCAAACATATCACAGAAATCATAAATGGTCAAAGATTTATTTTAGGGTTTGAAGTGAAACGTTTTGGGTTTGTCGAGAAACTAAAATGTATAAGGGTATAAAAATGAATCACAAAAAGATACCCTAAAACTCGGACATATCCTAAGAATGCTAAATCACCAAAGGTTTAACCACAAACCCTAAAATATCTTACCGAGAAATTGACACGTTATAAGGGTACGTATATAAAATGAATCATAAAAAGATTCCATAAACCCCTAACATAACCTAGGAATGCTAAATCATCCAAGGTTTTCAATCAAATTTCAAGAAATATAAACTATTGGAAAATTATGTATTAATAGTACTTAATTATATATCTTTAATAACTTTACTTACTACATTATAAATTTTTTTACTTTTTTATTGATATTATTATTTATAGTTTTTACTATAAAAGTAACCCTTTATAATTGTCTTTGATTCATGCTCTTATATATACATATAAATATAATATTATATATAAAAATATATTTTAATGAAGTACATGCCACTTTATGTAAAATAGTTTAATATTATATTGTCGTATAGATTTCTAAAAATACTGCAATCAAATCATGTTTATGGACGTTTTTCTTTAGTTACAGAAATGAAGTTGTGTATAACACTCTGTGGTGGAAAGAAAAAAAGTTTCTATTAACGGCTGAGATTGAAATTATGCTTTTAAAATGGATGACTTGGATCTAATCCGTCAGCAACGGAAAATGGTTGTCCGTCACGAAAGCCACTCCGATCGTGATTGGTGCTGTTTCTAAATTCAGTAGATGTTTGCTGTTTCATTCAAGTGAATGATCATTTGTGGTTGATGGGTGTTTCAATTTTGTCGCTGTCGCTGAGGATCCGATTAACATTACATAATTTCTAGCTAGTGGCTACAATTTAGGGGTGGTTTTGTAATTTAAAAAATAGGAAAATGTGGTTTTGTAATTAGAAAACTGGAATTGAAGCGCATGCTTTTACTTTGTATTTTTTTTCTTTTTATTCATCTTTATCACAACAACAATAATTTAAATGGTTTAGTTGTTAATATATAAGTCTAAAATAAATAAAATTATATCACTGTTCACTTAAATTCAAGCTCTTTAAAACGAGACCAATCATTAATATGTTTTGACAACTTTTTTTAAAGAAAATCATGTTTACATGTATATGATGATATTTAATATGAGGATGTATGTATATATTTTAATATAAGAATGTACATGTTTTAATGACGATATACATGTTCAAATGTGAGAAAGTACATGTTTCTCTAATGAACATCTGTACATGTTTGTATGACCATCTGAACAAGTTTTCTCCCTTATATGTACAGATTTTATCTAAGGACAAATATGATTCGTATAGGTTTATGTGATCATATGTATGTTTTTATGCGATGATGTACATGTTTTTACGTATGGATGTACATGTTTTAATGAACATTTGTACATGTTTGTATAATCATCTATACAAATTTTTTTATGTTCTGTACACTACATGTAAAAATAATTTTTTTAAGTTGTCAAAACTTATCCATGACTAGTCTTGTTTTGAAGATCTCGACCTTAGGCGAACAATCATATAATTTTTTCATTTTGAACTTATATATTAAAAGTTATAATAATTTAATTTTTTTGTGATAAAGAAAGAAAAAGAAAGAATGAAAACAAAAACAAATCAGGTTGCGGGCGCGAGTGAAAAGAAAAAAATGAATTTACTTTTTTCATTAGCCAAGTCAAATGTATCTCCGACATACAAATATTAGGTTGTAGCTCAGACTGATTGTTAATATTATACCAAAGAAGAAAGATAAGGTTTGGTCAATTAACTTGAATAGCCTACTTTCGTGTGGTTAGTGTTGCTTTACATATGACCTCTTAAGACATCGAATAAAATACTATCAACTTCTAAGGTAATTTCCCCATTGGTCATATCACTATCTTCATTTTTAAGAGTCTTTACGTTTGTCCTGAAAATTAGGTGGAAACGAAGATGATTATTAGGTTCAATTAATTTCTGGTCTTTGTTTGATATAAATGACATTGGGAAAGAAAAACTTTTTCAACTCAAACTCTTTGTTTGATTCTCTTCCGGGATCATGTTTAATTATTGGTATTAATCTCTTACTAAGCACAGGAAGATGGCCTAGAATAAATATTGCTGGGGGAGCATCTTAGAAGTTTTATCTCTTCTTTGTGCTCTACTTCTTAATAAAAAAACGTTCTTCTTTGGCAGGAGGAATTCTCCCTCCCAAATTACATAAAATACTTGCTTGTTCCAGGTGGGTGATTTACAAGGATACTTAATCTGCTTGCGTTCTTGTGAGACGTGCGTAAGCCTATATTTGCATATCTCTGATTGTCTCCTTTTAGAAAGGGAAAAAAAAAAAGGAATCTTGAACAAGCTTCAATAATCATGCTCAGGTGTCATCTCTTGAAGGTGTATATTCCTAATCGTTGACATATAATTAATTCTATATGGAAGAAAGATTCACTGATTGAGGGAGATCTCAAAATCTTCTACTATTTCTTATTAAAAAAGGGAGCTCACCGATTATATGTATGTATTTGAAAATACGTTGACTTGGCTGTTTGTTTACTCTGAAGTCTGGATGTGTAGCTAAAAGGTAAGAACATTGTCTGCATGGAGGTCCACCAACGACACACCAAACTTCTGTTGATTTAGTAGATCGATATAAAATTAAAGACCTTCAGCATTCAAAACGGAAGTCTTTCTTTTGTCGGAACTATTCAAAAGAACGCCATTGTGGAAACATGCTTCCAAGTACTGAGTTATTAACAAGGTTCTATGGTTGGAAGAAAGGTTTGAGGCTGTTTCATCGACACTTAGCTGCCTTGTTTTTGATACGTACCTCCAGGTTATGGCGGATCCAGAAATCTTGTTAAGGGGGTTAAAAATTTTTGACACCCAGAATTGTTTAGAGGGGTTAAAAAAAATTTAACATTAATTTTCTTTAAAATTTTATATTATGTTGTATTTTTAAAAAATTTATAAAAGTAATTTGACAAATTTTCAAAATTTTTGGGGGCTAGAGCCCCCCTAGCCCCCCCTCTCCGTCCGCCCATGAGGTTATGTGAGCAACAATAATTCTTGTCCCCTCTCCTCTCTGACTTGGTTAGCCGAGTTTGTAAGGCTGCCCTCGGGGCTTAGAGCATCCACAGCAACAAAGTGGAATCCACCATTATTATATATTTTTTTTTGGAATAAGAGATGTGTATATATAAATATAAAAAGTAATGTAACATTAGATACATAGGAGTCCTATGCATCTGATAACTAAAACGAGCTTATGCTAAGGGAGGTAAAGAAATACAAGATCTCCTCCCTAGTAGTGAACAAAAGCCTAAGGGCCTAGGAAGGGGGGATACAACGCTCCCTGCCAGCGCACAAATATAACCTAGAGTTTTGAGCAGCCCATAGCCCATGAAATAACAAAGTGTGTCGAAATACATAATGATCGTACTCCTAGGAGCAGAGTACCCTATCAAGCCAGTCTAAGTCAGCGCTGGAGCTTTCCATCCTTGTCGAAATACTGGCCTTGATAGCATATTTGATGTCGGAGACGATGTGGTAGGGGTCTCTGGCATAAAGTGAGTTCCTCAACTAAGGAACTCACACCCATGTCTCTCTCCTCCACCTAAGCAATTATCTTTCTTTTTAATGTGGGTGAGTGGAATCCACTCTGCTGTGGAAGCTCTAATAGTGCTTAATCGTGCTCAGTGCTTTACTAGGTGTGTGTTAACCTCGAAGTGAGGAAACATAATGGAATCAGGAATGCGAATGGAAAGGAAAGAAAAGAAATTTTCCCGAATCAAGAAGTTTGTTTGATTCTAACACGGAAACGGAATAAAATTCTCAATTATTGCCTTTGTTGTTGTTTGGTTCTAAAGAAAGAAGTGTTAACTTAATACTTATTTAATTATAGATAATATAAATTAATAATTATATGTAACATATATTAATATTTATATAAATATATAGCATACATAAATAAAATAATATATATCATATTTATATAAATTATATATACATTATATATTATAATACTCATAAGAAAATGTTTTAATTAATATTTATATAATTATGAACAATATTTATCTATATTAATACATATTATATATAACATTTTTTAACACTTATTATAAATAGTACTATATATAATTTACAATAATCTTTATAGTTTTATAGTATAATTTATATTTATATATAGATTATATATAAATACTTATTTAAATATAAATGATATATACTAAATATTTATATAATATAAAATAACATTCATTTTTATAAAAACTACATATAATATTTATTAAAGATATAATATTGTATATAATATTTATGAAAATTGTGTATTATATATTAATATGTATCTAAATTAAATCATATATATTATATTTTTATGTTAAACATGATGATAAGGTAAAATGGTTTCCCCACGATTGTGAGGGAAATCACTATGGGGAAAATTATAAACATAGTAATTAAACCTAGCTAAAATGGGCAAGTGCACCCAATTCGTTGCAGTAAAACAAGTGTGTATCCACATGGAAATTGGCTTCTAAATCCCAGCTTTGGTAAATTAGTAAAGTGGGAATAAACAATACAATGGGGGTTTAGCCGAGGCAAGCTTGGTTGTTGTCAATTGAAATGCAACAAAACAGTAAAATGTTGTGTATGGAATGGATGGGGAGAGTACCCTAGGATAGTGGGGATCACCTAATTCACTCAAAGAACTTCAAAACCATAACTCATCACCTCAATGCCTATTAGAGTTTAGCTCATGAATCCCCAAATCATGGAAAATCCAATTCTTACCTAAATAATCAAACCCCTTAATTAAAGGAAGGTTCAAGTCCTTAAATAGCAAGATTAAGCAAGCACTCTTAATCAATAGCCCTAAACATTCACTTCCAAACTCAAGAAAGCAAAAGCTAGGGTTTATCCCCTTTTGGTCTAGCTCCAAACTCAATCTCAAATATTGAATGAAACCACCATAAATGTAATAAGAGATCAATTTAGAGCATTAATTGATATTGAAGGGAATAAAACAAGAGTCATAAATGAGTTAGGTTTCTAGCATTCAATGAGCAAAATGGGTTCAAACCCTCATCCTAGGATACAAATGGAACTACTCAACCATAGCTAAAGGAAAGAGGAAGGAGAAGGGAGAAATAGCCATTAGAGCTTCCAAGCTTCAATGGAGGTAGAAATCTTCACTTTCTCTTCTTCTTCCTCCTTTATTTTCTTCTTTTCCTCCTCCTCTTTCTCCCTTATTTTCGCCTCTCTCTCCTCTCTTTTAGGTTGAAGTCGTCAGTCTTGGATGATGAAAGAAGAGTCCCCAAAAACAGCTTTAAAAATACAAAACTGGGCACATTTTCCGTCCGACCGACCCAGACTGGGTCGGTCGGTCTCCGAAGAAGAAGGCACGTGAGAATTTTTAAGTAAGACCAACCCATGACCGACCCAAACTTATGGATCGGTCGATTCCAGTAGCTTGGGCTTCCGGAAGAACCAATCCGACCGACCCAGAGTGGGTCGGTCATGCTCCATAGATTAGCCCCAACTTGCGCGGAGCCTAGAATCTTCGTTGTGGCTCGGAATTGCTCCTCGTTTGCGTGTTGGAAAGCTTGAGAGATGAGGAATCTGTTGATGCATGCCACTAGCTCAAAAAGGACCCAAAAGTATTCTCAAAATGAGCTTTTACCTATCAAGAGATCAAACTCTATAAGTTCACTATTAATCACAAAAACACTCTATTAAGTGGTGAAATAAGTTATGCACCAATAAAATGAAGGTGAATGAAGCTCTTATAATAGCATTATTTCACCACTTATCAATCACTAAGAGAGCTATGGGGTTTTTGAAACTTGATGTGGGGAAACAGATACACAAAAAATGCAAAACAAACAACCACAAAGGGAATGAATCCCTTTCTCTTTGCTAATTACCCCCGAAATGAACACACCCTAATATTAGAAATAATGTAGAAGGTGTTGCGTTAAATTCCTCTTGTGGAATTAATTGGTTTTGTCTTCAAATTAATGTTGTGTTTACGAAGAGTTTCATGGAGGTTGAAAATGCATTAGTGGGAGCATTTATGCGGTGAAAAAACAATGAAGTCTGAAGCATTTGGTTCTCTAATTTATGAGGAGTTATGTGGAAGTTAAATCCTTGAATTCTGGCTTTCTAGATACCCGAGTGTTAGTTGTTCCTAGATGTTAATGGATTGTGTTAATTAGGTTGTTTTTTAATAATTAAGGCGTATAGCCATTTAAATTAAATGAACTTGGCTAGCCAGGTGGATGTGCAATATTTGGGCCTCATTAAAACCCCCTGCCCCCTCCGAGCAAACCCAGTGGGAAAAAACTTAGGGGAAAAAGCGTACCCGCTACATCCAATTACAACCGTAGATATCAAGCTAGACTTAAAGTACCACCATCGAACAAGAATACTATGTATCTTTTGGATCTAGCAACACACCAACTACGACATGCTATGCAGATTTCTTATAAGTAATCCTTCAAATAAGAAACTCCTATAAAGAATTACAAGGAAGAGGAAAATCTTTCCAGCACGTCTTAATCCACCTCCAAATCCCAAGATTTATCTGGATAGTGACACAATCAACCTCGCAAACTTTCCCACGAAATATCACATTATTCCGCTGCATCCAAATGTAATACACCCCATAACAAAAAGTAGATTTCCAAACACGGCGAGCCTTAGTAGCAAGAGGGAAGGAGAACCAGTCCATGTAAATATCAGCTACATTGTCACGAAAAATAAATCTTTGCTATCCCCGAACAATGAAACAACACATGTTCAATGTTTTCCATTACTCTGTTACACCATGGAGACAAGTTGAGGGATGATATCTCTCTCAAAAAGGATTTCTCTGGTCAACAGTCTTCTTATGATATCAAGCGATAATGTTATCTCCACCCTCGGCTCACATAAGCCTTTCCATATCGATTAAAGGTCAACTTCTTCTGTACTCGCACACAAATCACGATTCGCAGCAGTAAGAGAGGTAGTACTATCTGTTGAAATAAACTTCTTACCACCATTATTATAAGACACATAATCATGACCACGCTGAGATGTTGGAGCCGTCGACAAAGTGTTGTACAAATGAGAAACCAATTCTTCTTCATATCGGAACAGACCGCGGCGCCACACAAGAAGCCACGACCACGTACCATCCAAATCCCACATACCCATTTGCGCCACTGAACATTCTTGCTGCGAGCTCAACTGGAACAACCAGGGGAAGGAACTCTTGAGGATACCCACCTGCGACCACCTATCATACCAAAATAGCACATCTTGCTCACTCCCGAAAGATCATGCAAGCCCAGTGGCAAAGGAGAACTTCCCGAAACCTAAGTCGGGCATTAGCTGTTTTAGATGCGATGGTCCGCACTTCATGCGGGAATGTCCATAGGTTGCAAATGCGGGGATGAACACCCTTGTTGGTCCAAAGGAGCAACCACCCCACCGAAAAGTTGATCTCCCAACCTTTCCGGGATCAGTCCTGCACCCCCCGAGTTGAGGACTGTTGTTTTACTGGAGTAGAAATTTTGTACTTTTGAGTGATCACCGTGTAAAAATTAAGAGTTTGTTATGTTGTGGTGGTCAATGTTTTTGTAATATTGAACTCTTGTATTCCTTTTTGGAAGTATTGTACCCATTTTGTGTATTGGCTCATGTAATACCGTCGAAATATTGTAATGACTTTTGAATGTTAATGGAAATTTGCTATGGATCGATGGTGTTCCTGGTGAATCTTCTCTTGGATCCCTAACTTTCTTTTCCTCAATTATGCGTTATGCTTAGAAAGATACTTGAACCCAAGCTGAAAAAGGGGAATGCTGGGCCGTGTTGGGTACATGAGTACGAGAGTGGCTTGTGACGCCGGGTTTCCAGCTTGACGCCTGGTAGGTTGTGCTGACCATGCTTGTACGGCGGTGTCACAAGATGATATTTTTCTAGCGTGCGATCGGGTAGATTGGCGTTGGCCTCGCTGGGTATATGTGGCTTGGCACGGGATTTCGGGTTCCCACTGGATAGTTGGGTAAGCTGACGCTGATTGTGTTGTGCACAAAGACAACACAGGTGCCAGAACTGGTGGCGTTTAACCGGATGGGTTGTTGTCAGACACGCTGTTGAGCGTGAGTTGGCATGTGATGCCGAGTTGTCAGCATGCAGCCGGGGTGCTGATGCTGGATGCGCTAGAGTATGCAAGATGGCACGAGGTGCCAATTTACAACGAGGAATTGAGTGGGTTCATGTTGATCTTCCTGGCCAGGAGTAAGGTGACTATGGATGTCATTGTTTCAGCATGTAGCAGGATAAGCTGATGCTGGTCGCGCATGGGTGCACGAACCAACACATGGTGTTGGGCTATCAGCATGCGACGAGAGGAGTTGACACTGGTCACGCATGTGTGCGTGAAATGGTATGGGTTGCCATACTTTCATACGCGACCGAGTAGGGTCGGTGTTCGTCACGCTGAGTGGCGTGAGAGGGCACTAAGCCAGTGATTAAGCGTCAGGGCCAGGTGGGCTGATGCGAGCGCACGCGGGTTGGTGTGCAAAGGCATCGGTTGCCCAGTTCTTGCACAAGACTAGGTTAGGTCAGTGCAGTCCACACAAGTTGGTGCAGATATGGTAGCTAATGCCAACTGAATTAAATAGGGAACAAGTAAAGATGACCCTACTCCTATGAGGACTTTACCGAGGTCGGCAAATACTTTAATGGGGGGAGGGTTTGTCATGCACATTTTTGGGCAAGCAGCTTGACAACTATGGCATGCCTTGTTGTTGGCCTTGTCTGGTTGCGTGTGATGGAAATCTAAATTGGTATATACCTTGTGCAAGTGCCATGGACATGGCCCATCCTTTAAGGTTGGCCCGAGGGTCGGGCCTAGGGGCGTGATGTCGTGGCACACGACCCTTGTTGTGCGCAGCTGATGTCGTGCGAGCCTTGTTGTGTGCCTTGTGGGCGCATCGGTGTGGTGTCGCAGGCGCCCAGACCTTGTCTGGGGTGCCCTGTCCCTTATGCTGCAGGGTGATGCCTGGACACTGTCCGCAGGCACCCTGCTGCAAAGATGGTGAAGTTGGCTTCAAAACGTGTGGCACCTTGATAACTTTGCTGGGCACCTAAGAAGGCCAAATGTTACCCTTGATTAATAAGGGGTTTGGCAAAGTTTCTTAGAAAATGGAGCTTGCATCTGATTTTAGTGAATTTTTGAAGTGTCTCATGACTATGCCGGGTTATTGCTGCAAAGGGGCATGTTTGGGTCCAGTATGGCTTGAAAGGTACATTAACCTCTTTAAGGGGCTGGTTAGTTTCTGCTGACCTGTCCCCAGGCAGCCTTACACGGTTGTGTCCGGCTGGGCACCAAAGTGCCCGAGGGCCTCAATGGCTACAATATACCCACGAATAGGGATGCCGGGATGCTTGGGCTCCTTGGCGGTGTTAGGCCCATGCAGCCCACACCGGCGGCTAGGTGAACTAGTCGTGAGTCACCCCGGACTTCCTGGAGAGCACCTGGCTAGACATGTGAGTGCCTAGAACATGTCTATTGACATGTCCTACTATCTATAGCTGGGGTAGTGGGCTCCAACGGCTTCGGAGCCTTGCCCCCTCTACCGGTCCCTGATATTGAGTTAGGCCAGCATGCGCTTGTCGTATGACTGGTTCCGCATTTGGGCAAGTGCGGGAGTGCGAGGGCGACGCACTAAGTCGGGACTTGTGTCCGGCATGGCCAAGATGGTCCAGGCGGTGGTGAGTGCACTGCGTCGCCCATGCTAGTGTGTCCCTACTGAAGGTGCCTTGGCACTGGGTTGCTCCACTAGGGAAGGTGTTCATTCAGTGGAGTGCCCCGCACATCCATGCCTTCGGGCAAAGGGGTGTAAGGTCGTGGGAACTCACCGTGAGACGGTTCAAGACCACCCTTAGTCATGCTTGTGGCACAAGGTTCGTTCGGTTAGGCTGGTCGGGCCTTGGCTCGACGTCGATCATGAGTGTTGCTTGTTTGGTTGCCTAAATGTTGTCCCGTGATGCTTGATGCGTGCGCTTGCGTGTTATATGTTTGCTATGCATACCGCTGGACATGACTTCCAAGCGAAAAAATTTATTGTTGGAAAAATACTCATGACACTGAGCGTGTTAATGTGATTATTTTTCAATTTGAAAAGAGTTCAGTTACGTAATTCCTACTACCTCCGTCCTGTCATAAGTGTCCTGTTTGTTTTTTGGGCACGTTTTCCACTACAATAATAAACATATAAGATAAATTTTAAAAAATTAAGTTGTATAATATATAATTTTTCACATAAGGATACATCTAAATAGTAAACATGACATTTTGATTGGGACGGAGGGTATATAATAAACAAGGCACAACTGCTGAGATCACGAGCTTCCCCCTTATATAACACTTCAAGTTTCCATGCCAGTCTAAGCTTAAGGCTAGATACCCCGATGGGCTAATTGAGTTTCAACTCCAGGTAGAGCTGATCATTCGGGCGGGCGGGCCGGGTTCGGGCCGGGTCGAAGGAAAATTTTAGGCCCATCGGGCCTATTTTAAAAAACCAAGCCCGGTTTTTAACATGCTCGGGCCGGGCCGGGCTAGGCCCGGTTTTTTCCAGGTTTTGCCGAAGCCCGGCCCGGCCGGCCCGGTTTTTTAAATTTTTTATATAAATTAATAAAAAAAATTAAAAATTATTATTTTAATATAGATTCATATATATATAGCATATATTATATTTCTATATTATATATATAACTTAAATAAATTTATATATTATATATAATTTTTGTATATATTATATAAAAATTAAATAAAATTAAATATGTATATATTAAATTTTTAAAAAAATATAATAAAAAATATAAAATCGGGCCGGGCCGGGCTTACCCACGGGCTCAAAAAATGTGCCGCGACCCGGCCCAGTTTTTTATTCGGGCCTGGTTTTTATGTCCAGGCCCGCCCGGAAGCCCAATCGGGCTCGGGCCAGTCGGGCTTTTTTACGGCTCGGGTTGGACCGGGCTGTCAGGCCGGACACATTATGATCACCTCTAACTCCAGGATACTGAGAAGTAAGGAGATTTGGTCAAGTTGATAGAATTGTTTGACTTCTAGAGAGAGAGCATTGTACGATATGCTTTGGTAATTTTATTAAACTTATGAAATCTAATAGGACCAATGGGCCTGTATTACTCAGCCCACTAGTTAAGCCCAAATTTGTACAGGCCATACTCTTCAGTCCTTTACATTTACAGTTATCAGTGTATTGCTATAAATAGCAACTGAAAAAAAACCCTACAGTAATAACAGACACTCACATCGTTTGCCGAATTCTTTACAAATCAGCCGTCACACAAATACCAAGTAAAATGACCTTTTCCTGAAAAAATGATATGCAAATATTTATTACTGTATATAATTAAGACTATTGCAAATTTGGTACAGCTAATGCAGAGTTAGCACAACTTAGATTCAAATCTAGTACATAAAACCCATAAAAATTGATCAAAATTATATGCAAATTTAATATAAGCTAATATACATACTTTGTTGCAAAAAGTAGAATAATATAAGCCAATATACTCATTTGTTGCAAAATAGTAGATCATCGATGCAATAATAAATAAGCCCTGTGACTTGGTTGGTAATAGAGTGATATTCTAGAATCAAACAACATTCAAAATTTTTATTTAAAGTCTCAATCACTCTTATGGTTTCACCACTTATAAAAAAATGGATGCAATATTTAATTTACAATCGCTATTCATTGAATTAGATCACTTATCCACCTTCTTCCCGGAATAGTGATGGTCTTAGCCGGCCAAGAAAACGAGCATTGTCAATAGTGATGCGAGGGCACACAGGAGCTTCAACATTTCATCATTTCCTACCACTTTCCTTCCGCCTGTTCAAGGTGATAATTCGACATTATACTCTCTATATATATATCTCTAGCAAGAAATATTTAATATATTTAAGAGAGCATAATGAAAAGCCAATAACTGTTTAATATGTTGCATTACACGAATGATAACTTTATTACTGAGGGACTAAACAAGAGACATAATTTTATTAAAAGAACAAGTTACTCAAATTGAAAGTAATGACATAACCTGAATTAGATAGACGAGGAGGAGGAGGAGGAACGTTCCCAAAAGGAGTGAGTGATAGGGAGTGTCGCCATTATATGATACCTCCAGGAAGTTCCCAGTGTCGAATCTCACCATGCAATTAACAGTTAAGACTAGAGCCCACCTTTTGGAACTCCCGTCACTAAAACATGCTGCAACGTTAGTAAGAAGCACTCTGAGGCACCTGTTGCAATACTCACCAATCGTATCTGGTCGCACTGCACGAAGCAATAGGCTTTTTGAGAATCCGTCACCTGCCTCACCTCATGTGCATGTCCTTCATAGCTACTGTTGTAAGCGGCCTTCTGTGTTAGCCCGTTGAATGTTTCCCCCAGTACTTGCATAAACTGACCTGGGTTTTTCACTTTGAAGATCCCTGAACTATGCCTATTCTATCTTCATATACGTTATTCAAAGGATGGTGTGCGTAGCGCAGGATGCATACATCGTAATAGATGGAGGCCGCCTCTCATCAGTGCACTTTTGTAGAATTTGTTTCGCGGCAGACTGGATACAGTCCTGACAGGCTGACGAACTAATATCGAATCTGCAGTAGAAGATGCCGAAGACCTCGTCTTCCCCGAACCCTGACTAGTGTGGTGGAAATAGGTATCAGATGCATAGCCACGAGGTGGGAGAGGCGCCATTGACATTTTGTTTGTAAGTGCTTGTTGAGGTGTAGCTCCGGCGTTTTCCTCGCATTTTGTGTCATAATATATATGATCTGATGTCGCAAAACTTGGGTGTTGTTGTGTAAGTATGAGACTTACTAGTGTGGGGAAAAGGAAGAGCTTGAAGGTAGAACAATGAGGGAGCATTTTTGACGAAGCGTATTGGTATAAAGGCTAGTGCAAAATGAATCCTTATAATTGTCCGTATAAATGGTACTATATATTTTGTAAACAATGAAAATCGTGCGTTGACTTGGCTATATATGCTATACCTCATTGTTCATTCCATTCGTGCCAGGATGACTTTTAATTTGTGCCAGTTTGTAGTATAATTTTCAGAGACCTATTTTGCTGTTCTTAAATGTTATACATTATATTTTTTTATAATCACATCACAAGGTCAACCCACAACCGTGGTAGAACAGTAAAAGCTGAAGACTCAAGACCAGTGGCCGACCTAGGTTGGGATCTGTGGGGCACAGATTTTTTGGAAAAAAAAATATAAGTATATATGTGTTTTTTTTTATAAGTAGCTGAAAGCCCTAGCTTAAGAGCGATATTGAGGTTTTAAATGAACCTTTCTCGCAATACGGTAGTGGTGAGTTTTGAACCCAGGACCTTTGGTCAAGGATACCACCCCACTACCGACCAAGTCACGAAATGTTAGATAACAAATAATGTAGCTCAATATGATATTTTTGACATTCAAAATAGTGCACGTTTGAAATTTTTGTTGTTTCTTTTAGTTACTATAACTAAAAAAACTACTCCATACGTCACCCTTCAATGTCTCATTTACTTTATGGTACGCTTTTCCACCTCAACATTTAACATTTAAGATAAAATAATTTTTTAATCTAATTTTTGTAGTATATTCTTATTAGATTAACTATATATTAGTAAAACTTAAATTTATAAAATTATTTCATTTTATAGTTAATATTGTAGTCAAACAACATGCCCAAATAATAAAAGTGACACTTATGACGGTACAGAAGTAGTATATAAACAAATATAATTTAAATAATGAATATTATTTTAAAATTTAATTTTTAATTTTATTTATTAGATTTTTATTCAGTCAAAGTGCCCCCACAGGTTTACTACTCCAGTCCGCCACTGCTCAAGACCCAAAACAAACATACCTGCCCACACCCCTACTCACCCTTACAAGGACAACAGCTACAGATCTATCCTACATCAGTGATAGATTGTGCGGGACGGTCGTTCCCATTATAGTGGCGGCTTTGTGTAATGTGTTAGTCTAGTCAGCTTCCTGACTGGACTGCTTATATGACATAATAAATGAGATAATATTTGTATTAATTTTAATAGTTATAACTTTTAAAATATAAGTCCAAAATAAAAAAATTTACACCATTGTACAGTTTAAATAGTTATCAACGACACTTATGGATTCACCATGTACAGTTTAAAATACATCATATAACATTAATAATACACCACAAAACAATAATGATTCATTATTTTGTTCCGAAGTTTGTTATCTAATTCACCACTTATTAATTAATGACTCATAATACCAATTTCAATGAATCATAATATCAAATTTAATGAATCATAACATAATTTTAGTGTATCATCAGTAACATATAGAAATAAAAATTTAAACAATATTACAACACAAAACAATATTTGGTACTTAAGAAAACATACATCATGTCCATAAAGGGAAAAATAAATTATTACAATACAATAATAATACACTAAAAACAATAATAAATTTTTTATCTCGTTCCGAAGTTTGTTTCTAATTCACCACTTATTAGTTAATGAATCATAATACCAATTTCAATGAATCATAATATCAAATTTAATGAATCATAATATCATTTTAGTGAATCATCAGTCACATATAAAAAGAAAATTTTTAAACAATAATACAATACAAATCAATATTTTTTTACGTAAAAAAATACATGATTCACCATATAAGGTTAAAAATATATCATACAACATAATAATACACTACAAAACAATAATGATTTTTATCGGGTTTGAAATGTGTAATCTAATTCACCACTTATTATTTAATGAATCATATATCAACTAGGAATCATATATGATTTTAGTGTATCATCACAGATGTAAAAAATAGATTTTTTTTCAAAGTTGCAAAATATATTCATGACTGGTCTTGTTTTAAAGAGCTTGAATTTAGATGACTAATGATATTTTTTTTTTTTTCATTTTGGACTTATATATTAAAAGTTATAACCATTAAAGTTAATTATACTAAAAAGGCAGCCCAATCAGTAAAACAGTCCAGTCACCAGCTGATTGGGACTGCCTAATCACATGTTCGCAGTTCGCACCATGTCTCTGCAGTCTACACGGACCGTCGTAACGACGATTTTGCGATCCTACATTACTTACATTAAGTAACTCATATAACCGAATCAGCAAGTCTTTTGAGGTAAAAAAGATACGATGAATTTGCAGTCAAATCCTAACTCACAAGCCTATTAATACAAGCCACATAATCTTCTTCTGTTTAAACTCCTTGCCACATTCAGTTTCTAACAAGTATAACCCTCTGATTTTCTTCTTAATGAGCTATTTCTCTTTCTCTTTACAATCCTTGAAAAAACAATAGTCTGTATTAAAACTAAAAGTTCCTCCCATATGTTGACATAACTTACTAATGGAAATCAAGTTAAATTTAAATGTAGGCATGAAAAGAACATCTTTCAAGAGAAAAAGGTTATCAATTCTGGTTTCTCCTATAATTCTAATAGATTAAGGGTGACCATCAGGCATGCCTATGGTGTATGGCCTATCTAGCTAAGATCTCATAATTCTCAAATAAGGTTAAGTCCTCACACATGTGATCTGAAGTCCTAGAGTCCAAGATCTAGTCATCAGAAGATAATAATCTATCGCTAGCATTCATGAGGAGTTTTATATCACTTAAACAAGGATGAGTAAAAGGAGTTACCAACAAAACCACAATTTGAGCTTGAGTCTGTAGTTTCCTTGGCGATGGCTTGAGATTTGCTTATATAACCAAGAAGTTGGTTTAACTGCTCCTTGCTAAGGACTCCACCATCCTTCTGTTTTTCTTCCTTTTCTCTGACACAATTGCTAACACTATTAATGCTTCTTCTGAATCTGTAGTTGTTCTTGCAGTTTGAGGGAAACCCATTTTTCTAGAAGCATCTATCCTCATTCTTCACTGTGATCCGATTTGTTGCAATAGCTGCAGATAATATTGCTATGCCTCTGATCAAGACTTTTGTTCGCAAAATTTCTTCCTTGTTTTACGGCAAAAGAGAAAGAACCACCCTCTGTGCTCTTTGATGAATATATATATATACATCTTGGTTTTAAAATGCGCGCATCAGGGGCGCCTGATGCGTTTTGGATGCGATGCGAGCATCAAAACGCATCCATGGCAGCGAGGCGAGTTTATTCAGGATGCGCCCGTGATGCGCTCCGATGCGCCCGATGCGCTCCGATGCGCCCGATGCGACCCCGATGCGCCCCGATGCGCCTTGAGCTTGTTTTTACCATAATTTCTTCGTTTGAAGTCCGTTTTTATTCCTGTTTGTTCCTACATGCTCATATATCAACCTAGTTTGACCCTATGCACTTATTTTTGGGTTTAAAGCAATCAACAAATCAAGAACATCAGAAATTACCTTAAAGCTTGAATGAGTCTTTTGTGTATGCTTGATGTCTTTCTTGTGTACAATTGGTGATATGATATGATTATGAGACTCATAGGGGTTAATGATCCAATCTAGAAAAACTATATCATTAAGGAGGGAAAGAGAAAATCCTTCAAGCTCTAAGGAAAAATTGTTTCTTTTTCATCTACTTATATTAGGACGAACTTGAGTGATGAGAAGGAAGAACTTGAAGAGGATATTGGCTCTCCTAATGTTGAAGATGATTTAGTTGATCTTGTGTTGATGAGATCCAATAGGTTCATGTGGTGATATCTAAACGTAGTATAATTATAAGTTTCTTATATTTAAAAGTTATTATTCTCATGTGTGGATTGATTATTTTATACTTGTGTTTGGATGTTTTTGTTCTCTTATGTTGTTTGGATTGAATACTTTGACACTTGATTACTTTATACTTGTTTTTGGAAGTTTTTATTCCATTGTGTCATAATATTACTTCATATGTATAAAATGTTGTCTACAAAAATTTAGATGTGACTTTTTAGTAAGCATCGCATCACAAACGGGATGCGCTCGCATCGACGCCTCACGCATCACGCATCACTTCTGGAGCCTAATCGCATCGGAGCGCATCACGCATTTTAAAACCAAGATATACATATATATATATATATATATATTATATATTATATATATATATTCTTTTGCCTTTCTTCTTGAAGAACCATAGCAAAAACCTGATCTATTGTAGGAAGGGTCTCATCATTATAATGTTCCCATGGACTACCGAAAACCTCTCATTTAAGCCCATGAGAAACCGGATTGCCCTTCGTTCCCTTATGTACTCCTCCAATTCAAATGGTGCATCGCAACAACACGTAGGCAAAGGTTTTGCAGCATCAATTTCATCTCATAGAGTTAATTTTTATAAAATACTCACAGATACAGTCGGTTCCTTGATCTGTCATCTCCATTTGATGTTCTAGGTCATAGATCCTAGTAGCATCGGACTGATCGAACCTGGTGCACAACTGCTTCCAAATCTGAGTTGCTGCCGGAGCAAACATCATGTTGTTCGCAATCGACATCTTCAGCCCCATCAAGATGCACGAACTCACCATTGAGTCACAACGCTGCCAGGCTTACGCCTTGCTCAGCAAGTCAACAAGTTTTGGAAAGCTGTTGTTGACAATCCCTTGTTTATTTTTGGCGCCTAGAGCGATGCATATTTTCATCTTCCAGCAAGGGAAACCGACACCTTCGAACTTGGTTGCAAGAATTAGACCCGGATGGACGGCATTACTTAAGAAGAGTGGGGCATTGCTCTTTTTGCTTCCTTCGCTGCCGCTAGAAGTCTCCATTACCTTCTCGGAATCTTACGATACGCCTCCAGAAGCTCTCATCGCGAACAATCATACGAACGATGATGAAGAAAAGAAATGGAACGAAAAGATTAAAGATGGGGTATAAAGGGAGGGGACAACTTAGAATTGGAAGAATTCAGATGATGGATCATCGCTAGACCTGGCAAAAGTGATCCGAACCCGAAAAACCAAACCAAACAAAACTTATCCGAATCTCAACCGAAAATCAAAACTTGAAAAATGACTTGAAATCCGAAACAAGCCGACCCGGACCAAACTGAACCGTATTATTGTAAAACTGAGAATAAACCACAATCCACAACCATATGAACCAAAGTCACCAAAACCAAAATCAATCAAACCGAAGTCATCCATAACCCAACAATGACCCGAAATCCAACGTGACCTGAACCGAAACCAATCGAAAATCAACCAACCTGAACCAAATCCGATGTGACCTAAATGAATATATCCTATGTGACCCGGAAGAATATATTACATTAATTATAGGAGTTAATGAGGAAGAAACATAATGTTGATAACAGATCTCTATTTTGAATATAAATCAGCATTTAGCATTTGTATCATACAACACTAAACAATGCACCACAATACTACCATTATACCAAAAACTCTAGTATCATAACATTAATATACCGAACACTGTTTACAATGAAGTATCATGGATTTTTGGTCCAAAAGAGACATGAATATCAATCGGTATATGCAAATTTTGCTTTAAGGATGTTAAAAGAACCCATAGAAGAAAAATAAAAAACCTTCATTAACCCATAACTAAAATTATTTATAAGCAAAGTTAGGTATCAATTCCCAAAAAAAATGAGCTCAATTAAAAAATCCAGTTAAGTAGAAAAAAAAGGAAAAAATATAAAAGAAATATAGTTATTACGTAATCTTGGAGTCATTAGAGATTTATTTTAAAATAAAAGTTCAAAGGTTTGATAATGACAATTTGATTAGTATTTTATTTACTTTATTTGTTAATGAAATATAAATATGTATTTAATTTATATTTTATATTCATTTTATCTTCTTCCAAAATGTGGAGTGATGTATATATTTTGTTTATAAATTTGTTTATAAAAGCTTTCTTCAACAATGCATAATCACTAGTAAATTTAGTCTTAATTTTTTTCTAAAACTATATTAAACTAAAATCTTCTATTAATTAGGTTGTGAAGAAAAAAATTGACGATTGATGTATTTGACATTAAGGTGGGAAGTTACTAATTTCTGAATATTTAATAAAGTGTTCCTATTTTCAATTAAGGGTCAGGATTTGGAGACGGAAATCAAAACTCCTTCGCGCGATGGATCTTTTTTTAAAAAAAAAAGTCAGCAGGGAAACGGATATATGGAGTGAATAACGATATTTTTGATATTTTTATATTTTTTCTATATAATATCTTAATAATTATTTATAATCAATTTAAAATAATTAATAATTATTTATAATCAATTTAAAATAATTAATCATTTATAGAATTTTTTATATGATTATATACATTTATATATCGCTATTGTATAATAATTTTTTAATCTTATAATATTTGTTGTTTATATATATGTAAATAATGGCGCATATATCCATTCAAAATACATATCTTAATCGACTGAGTACTATTTTTACAGAATATTACAAATTTAAAAATACTAAGGTAATACTTATATTTTTTCTAAATTTAAAAAGTGACGTATGATGCTTTTTTATATATATGAAGAAAAAAATGAGTATACACCATGATTCATATACTCTATAACCCGATAAAAATAGTCAATGAAATTAGATATATAACTATTAGTGTTATCATTTTTAAAATAATGATGGAAATTATTATAGAAGGCCATGGGCATGTTTCTAATCATCAGTGGAAATATTTATAAATTATCGTCGATACGTAAAAACCAAGGTTAATGAATATGTAAAATCGATTGCAACAACTAAGTTTACCATTTTCAAACGTTTACAACATTCAGGTTTATCAATCAGTCAAGTTTTGTAAACTAAGAAATGGTAAGAAAATATTCTTAAACACAATGATTCGATAAGAACGGTTAAAGGAAAAGATATATAGCAGTAAATGTCATATTTTTAAAAATGGAGATGGAAACGGTTATAGAAGGTTGTGTACTGTACATGTTTCCAATCATCAGTGGAAACGTTTATAAGTTATCGTGGATACGTAAAAACTAAAGTTAAATGAATACATAAAATCGATTTCAACAACACAGTTTATAGCCTTCGGATGTATCAATCAGCCAAGCTGTAAACTGATAATGGTAAATAAATATTCTTATACACAATGTTTCAATAGCACAGCCAAAGAAAAAAAAATATAACAGTTAGTGTCATTTTTGTGAAATAGTGATGGAAACGATTATAAAAGGTTGTGTACATGTTTCTAATCATCAGTGGAAATGTTTATAAGTTATCGTGGATACATTAAAACCAAAGTTAAATGAATACATAAAATCGACTCCAACAACACAGTTTATAGCCTTCGGATGTATCCAGGGGCGGAGACAAGGGGGGGCTTATTAGAAATAGGCATGTATGGTTTATAGTTTGTATACTAGGCTACATTCTGTATCGTTCTATTTCTGTACTCTTTTAGTTTGTACTCTAGGGTATCTTTGTAATTTGTCTCTGTCTGCACCTTACACATATAAAGGTAGCAGACTAGCATTGCATTCTAATATATATACGGGATATAGATGCACATAGAAACTGCTCTGTATATTTTCCTTCGACACATGTATACAGAGACTTTGGTCTCACATAATCAGTAAAAGTAAAAAGGTTTCTTTGGTCAAGATTTTGACATGGTACCAGAGCTCTCTTAATCCTTACCGAAGAACATGTCGGGGGAGAAGAACTCAGGCAAAACACCCGAGATACCCCAGACGGGAAGCACCTCGATTGATCAAAATGATCCCTTCTTCGTGCACCCAAATGAGCAACCTGGACAAGGGCTGGCACCTAAATTCACCGGAGAAGGTTTCACAGCCTGGAAATGGACAATGCTCACTGCTCTCAGCGTCAAAAACAAGGTAGGTTTCTTGGATGGGTCAATCAAGAAACCAGACAGTAGCGATCTTGTTCGAACCGCAGCTTGGAGGCGCGTCAATTCTTTGATTGTCTCCTGGATAGTCAATTCTGTCGCCCCCAACATATCCAGAAGTATTCTCTACACAGATGATCCTAAGAAGGTTTGGGAGTGGTTGTGTAAGAGGTTCGAAAAGAAGAACTTGGCTACCTTACACAATATCAAAGCAAAGATTGCTAACCTTAGCCAAGGCGAGGAGTGCGTGACGAATTACTTCGCGAGATCCCTTGAAATTTGGGCGGAGTATGAACTCGCGCGTCCAATCGACAAATGCGATTGTTGCGGAGGTTGCAAATCGGAGGAGAAGCAGCAGAAACGCCGTGAAGAGGAAGAGGTTGTCCACTTTCTTATGGGGTTAAATAGATCCTATCTCCATCTTAGAGGCCAGATTCTCGCCATGAGTGAGATACCTAGCCTTGAGGAAATCTTCGCCATCATTGTCCAAGAGGAACAACAGCGGGAAGGGGGAAACTCAAACGAGGAAGGAGAACAGTCTGTAGCCCTAGCGAGTAAAGTCAGCACAACAAATTTCACACAGAATAAGAAAATCGCTTCGAACACCCCAAATCCCAGAAATTTCAACAAGAAACCCACAACTAACTACTCAGGCAGCGCAAAGAAAGAATCGCCCAAATGCAGCAATTGCAACAAGGTTGAGCATTCACGCAGCGACTGCTGGTGGATTATTGGATTCCCAAGTCAAGATGGGAAGAAACAGAGAGAAACGCGTGTGGGATCTGTTGTCGGGGAACAAGCGAAGTCATCTACTCCCTCAAATGAAGGTTCCCTCGAGTCGCCGGTGAAAAGCTTCACCCCGAAGCAACTGCAACAACTCGTGTCCTTCTTGCACCAACAGAAGGACGAAAGTCAACATATAAAGCATACCGGTTTTGGAGAATACTCGGGTAACTCTAAATCCTCTATTAATTTGTCGACATGTTTAAGCTTAGATGCTAATTCTGTTATGCGGAGGTTACATGAGTTGTGGATACTCGATTCAGGGGCTACAGAACATATAAATGCAAATCAGAAGATGTTGTCTAATTGCAAATTTCTGAAAAACAGTAGGGAAATCTCCTTACCTGATGGAACTAAAAGAAACGTTGCTTCTGTTGGTGATCTTACTGTGAATGGGGTTGTCTGTTTGAAAGATGTGATGCATGTTCCCACTTTTTTATTTAATCTGATCTCAGTTTCTAGACTGATAGAAAACCTCCATGCGTCTGTAATATTTTGTGGTGATTCTTGCTATCTGCAGGTTTTGAAAAGAAGATTAATCTTGAAATCGGAAAGAAAACTTGTGGTTTGTTTTTTGCTGATGTAAATGCCTTAGGAAATTTCATTTCAAGGAGAAGTTTGAATTCAGTTGTCTGTACAAATTCTTGCAGTAAACATCTTGATGAATATAGTTCTGACAAATTCGTTTTGTGGCATAACCGATTAGGTCACATGCCATTACACAAGATTAGTGAAACTGTCAAAATACAAATTCCAAAACATCTGAAAAATGGTCTGTATCCCTGTACAGTTTGCTATAAGGCAAAAGGGAAGAGAACTAAGTTTCCTGTTTCTGAAATTAAAACTTCTGCCCCTTTCGATCTCATACATATCGATGTTTGTTGCCCTTTTAGAAGTACAACCATAGAAGGTTATAGATACTTCCTCACCATAGTTGATGATTTTAGTAGGGGAACATGGGTTGTCCTTCTCAAACAAAAGGCTGAGGCCATGCAAAACATCATAAGATTCACCCACTTAATTGAAAAACAAATGAACAAAAACATCAAAGTCATTAGGAGTGACAACGCAAAGAAATTAGGAAAATCTCAGGAAGGGATAGATTTCTTTGCCAAGAAAGGCATAGTTCATCAAACCACGTGCCCACACACACCTCAACAAAACGGTGTTGTGGAAAGGAAACAGGGCCATCTAATGGAAATAGCAAGGGCTCTCCTTTTCCAATCTGGTTTAGGTGATCCCTTTTGGGCTCATTGCATTGAACATGCCACATATATCATCAACAGAACCCCTAGCAAGGCCATAGGCAAACTGACACCTTACGAAAGACTTTCTAGAATAAAGCCAAATTTTGATGAAATGAGGTCTTTTGGGTGTCTTTGTTACATGACCAACCTAGATCCTAATCGGGGAAAACTAGACCCAAGGTCCACTAGCTGTACATATGTTGGAAATTGCAAGAACACCAAAGGTTATAAGGTCATTCCCCTTGGTGAGGATAAACACAAAGTGACTAGAGATGTTGTGTTTTTTGAGAACATTTTCCCCCTAAAAGATAAGTCTTGGAAGGACCTAGCCAAAGGATACCAACAAGGTAATGACATATTTTCTTCCCCATCTCAAAACTACCTAGAGGTTGATGATACTTGCACGTCTCAGCCTTCTGAGATAAGAGAAGTACAGCCTCCTCTAAACAACTCACCAGAAATCAACCCAATTCCTGAGCTGGAACCTACCATGGCCCATGAATCTGTTACCACAGATAATACACAGCTAAGAAGATCCACCCGTGTCACCAAAACCCCAGCTAGACTTGATGACTACGTTTGCTCCAACACCTCAAACCATGGGGATCTTTTCTCCACCATTCTCAGCACAAGACTCACACATTACCAACATGAGCTAAACAAACAGCCTACCATCAACACACTCACGGACCACATACCAACAGCCACCATTCTTTCATGTGCTCTACATCCTCAGGCTAACAAACTCATACACCACATACAACACTCCGCCGAACCACCCAATTACAGAGTGGCCAGCAAGGACCCAAATTGGGTCAAAGCTATGACCGAGGAGTTTGACGCTTTAAAGGAAAACAACACATGGTCCATTGTTACACTCCCAAAAGGAAAGAAACCCATCACCTGTAAATGGGTTTACAAGACAAAATTCAAAGCCGGCGGCTCTCTAGAGAGGTACAAGGCTAGACTCGTGGTTAGAGGTTTCACACAAAGACAAGGTTTAGACTATGAGGAGACCTTCTCCCCCGTAGTAAAACAAACCACAATCCGAGCTTTAATCATCATGGCTATTAAGAAAGGATGGATTCTAGATCAGCTCGATGTAAACAACGCGTTCCTTCACGGAGACCTCCACGAGGAGGTTTACATGAGCATACCAGAAGGTCTAAGGGTGGACGGGACAAACAAAGTGTGCAAACTACACAAATCCCTCTATGGATTAAAACAGGCTTCCCGCCAATGGTACGAAAAACTGGCTAAATTTCTCAAGACTCTCAACTTCCATCATTCTCAAAACGACTACTCCCTTTTTGTCAAAACAACACCAAACAGCATCACTTTACTAGGGATATATGTCGATGACATTTTAGTCGTTGGGAACAATGAGAAAGAGATAAAGACTTTGAAAAATAAACTTGATACGGAATTCAAAATTAAGACCTAGGAAGACTTCACTTCTTCCTAGGGATGGAATTCTTAGAAACGAACAACGGGCTCATTATGACACAACAACATTACATTAACCAAATCTTGAAAGATTTCGAAATGGAAAATGTAAGACCCTCTGTCTCACCTCTCCCACTTAACCTAAAGCTCTTCAAGGACTCCGGACAAAAATTGGACAACCCAACTCACTATAGGTGTCTTGTAGGGAAACTAAACTTTCTCACCAACACAAGACCCGACATAGCATTTGCTGTCCAATTCCTCAGCCAATTCCTTCAGTCACCTACTTCTGATCATCTCAAAGCTGCGTATCTGTTGATTTTATTCCTAAGTTACCCCTCTTATACTCTTATATTCTCTAGTCTATGTACCCTAGTATAAATACTCCCACTCTTGTATTATGTAACTACATATTCTCATTATCAATATACAATGAGACCATTATGGCATCAGAGCATGATAAAACCTCTCTTTCGTTAATCTTCAGAATTGTTTGAATCAACTCTTTGATCATTCAATCCGATTTCCATACTTTCACACAGATCTACATTGTTTGTCCTTGCGAGAATCTCTCTCGCTACATCTTACATTCAGAAAACAAAAAAAATCAAATCTACGCCTCGATCTGTTCTATTCTCTTCGATTTCCTTGCGTTGATCAAATCTCTGCGATTCACTCATATCGATCAAGGCAGAGGATCTCTCAGCGCGATTCAACATCTGATAAGTTTGCGATCTACATTCCATTCCACCAGAGAAGTGCGATCCATCTTCATCTCCTTCGCCGTGGCAAAATCAGTAAGTCTTTCTCCACGCTGTTTCTTTTCGCTCACCGATGGATCTCCCAAGAGCCGAGAAACAAACAGAAGAAGAAAATGAAAGCGAATCAGAATATGAAACTGACAAAGATGAGGAGATTATTCCTAGTAAGCGTAGGAGAACTAAATCAGTCATGATTAGGAAAGTTCTGAAGAGAGGGAAGATTACTCGCAAAGAGAAGACGCCGAAAAGGAAAACTCAAAAAAATTCTGAGATTAGAAGAAAAGCGTACCTTCTCACGCATCCCTCTGACAATCCTGGAATTGTTTTGGCTCCGAAATTCAACGGGACTGGTTTCAATACTTGGAAGCAAATCTTCCTCAATGGCCTCGCATCCAAGAGTAAGGTAGGGTTTGTCGATGGTTCTCTGGTTGCGGATGATTTTGATGGAGATGAACGCGTGGAATGGGAGCGGTCAAACGGAATGGTTAAAGGATGGCTTTACAGAGCTTTAGATGATTTACTCCGTGAATCGGTTATGTACTATCCAACAGCGAGGGATATTTGGCTCGATCTATGCGATCGATTTGGAGAGGCTCAAGGAATGCGACTATACACATTAAGGCAAGAATCCAGAAAGATAGAACAGCAACAGAATCAGAATATCAACCAGTATTACACCCGATGGGTGAAAATCTGGAACGAGCAGAAGCTATTGGTCACTCTTCCAACATGCACTTGTGGATCAGCAAGAGAAATCCAGAAATGCATGGAAAACGAAAGAGTTTTCGATTTCCTCATGGGATTAGATGATTCGTATGAGATTATTCGGTCGAACATCCTTATGATAACTCCTCTTCCAACCGTAGATAAACTCTACGCCATGCTTAGACAAGAGGAACAACACCGAATGAACAAGAAGAACAAGAAAGAAGATACCGAGACTCTTACCTTTGCCGCTGTAGCAGGATCATCGAACTTGAAAAAAAATTCGGGACCGAATTCAAAAGTTCAGAAAGACGATGGAAAACCGAAGCTTAGATGCTCCAAGTGCAAGAAATCGGGACATGAATATGATCAGTGTTTTTGGGTGACCAAGAAATTTCCAGCGCACTGGAAAACCAAAGGCAAGAAGGCTTACACCGTCACACTCGAAGAAGGTGAAGCAGACAACAATGGTGCTGGAGCAAACCCTAGCGACACCGTGAGCATTTCCGATTCACAATTGAAGGCTTTGACCGCATACTTCAGGGGGCAGGCTTCACATGTTCCTGGGCTGAATCAAAGGCAGGTCCAGGCCCTAGCTAACCAGATTATGGGCCACGATGACCTGGGAGCAGAACAAGACCAAGCCCTTGCCTTGGTGAATCAGTTTTCAGGTAATAATACTACAACTCAAACTAATATATGTTGCTGTAATGAAATTGCTTCTGACTATTTTGATATAGTGCACGCACATAAAAACATGTCACAGATTGCAAACACTATATCTACTTTAAATCAGCATGCACATATGTTAGATTTTCTCAATACCGATAATAATAATATCATGACCGATACTATACATAGCTATATTTGCTGCAATTTTAACAGTAAAGGCACCAATTTTTTTAACGGGAAATGGATTATAGATTCTGGTGCCACTGATAGTGTATGTGGAAATATAGCTTTATATGATAACAAGACTTATATTCCCAGCACATATAAAGTTGCTATGCCCGACGGACATATAGGTAACATTGATGGAATAGGAAATGTTATGATTTCCCCAAATTTTACACTCCATAAAGTCCTACATGTTAAGAGCTTCCAATGTAATTTGTTATCCGTCCGGAAGCTTCTTATTCAATTAAATGCACGACTATTGACTTATCATGATCATTGTGAATTGCAGGACCTTGAGTCAAAAGCCCACGTCACTCTTGGAGTAGAGACTCAAGGCCTTTACATCTTGCATGATCATGCCTTAGAAAACTTTATACATGAGAGAAATAAATACCGGGCTTCTAAGTCTGTTGTTTTTAGTAGTTTGTTTTCCAATAATGTTGTTCCTATGGATTTTGTCCCATGTTTTGCTACATATAGGAACACCATCTTATGGCATTACCGCCTAGGTCATGTACCTTTGCCAAAACTTACTAAGCTTGATATAGTTGATAATAAAAACATACCTATGGATTTTCATTGTGATCATGTGATAAGGCTAGAAACCATCGACTACCATTGCTCACAATTTCTAATAGTCGATGTAATGCTACATTTGATCTTATCCACCTGGATGTATGTGGCCCATTTAGACAACCCACACATGACGGTAGCCGTTTCTTCTTATCAATTGTTGATGATTATAGTAGAGCTCTTTGGGTCAAATTACTCAAAAATAAATCAGATGCTTTTCCCTTCATTAAATTCTTCATAGCTCATGTTAGGACCCAATTTGGGAAAACCATCAAAATGATTCGATCTGATAATGCGATGGAGTTGGGATCCTTGAACGAAGGGAAATTATTTTTTAACAACTTAGGCATTATACACCAAACTTCATGTGCTCATACACCACAACAAAACGGAGTTGTTGAACGTAAACACAAATACCTTATGGAAACAGCTCGTGCTTTACATTTTCACTCCAACATGTCTCTTTTATATTGGGGAGAATGCATCTTACAAGCTACATACATAATAAATCGTCTCCCCAGCAAAGCTAATCAAGGCATATCTCCTTACGAACGCATACACAACCATAAACCCGACTATAAAAATATTCGTGTTTTTGGTTGTCTTGCATATGCTGTGGTCCTTGGAACCAATAAAGGTAAATTTGATCCTCGATCGACACCTTGCATCCACTTAGGTGTTGCAGAAAGACAAAAAGGCTACAAATTGTTACGCCTTTCTGATTACAAACTTATTATATCTCGTGACGTCATATTTCACGAGTCTACATTCCCTTTCAAAAGGGATAATATGTCTCTTAATACTAATTCTCCCATTCTACCAAATGGTGATACTACACCATACCACATGGATCAGGATCACCTATGTTATGTTCTACCTGATTCTTTAGATACTTCCACGCCCAACACCACCACTCCTAACACCACCACTCCATTTCATAGCCCACAACCTCCAACCGATCATGCACATCATACGCATGATACGCAAGAACGACATAATATTTTCTCTGACAATGATCAGCCTCAAACACAGCATGCACCTTATACGCATGACATACACACTGATCATACACATACTTCTGGGACCGATCAAAATGTCATCTCTCAGAATAATAACAACGACAACAATGATGCTCCCGATACTCAAACTCTTCGACGATCTTCGCGATCCAGAAATGCTCCCTCATACCTTCAAGATTATGTCGTTGGCTCACATACTACCTCACCATATTTTGACCTTTTCAGTGATATTCTTTACGATAGACTTAACAAAAATCATGTCACTAATGTGGCTACTACAAATAATGATTATATCCATACTCTAACAGATCTTACCCCAAATAGATCGATATGCACAAATGCCATAGCTAACGCTGTACACTACGATACGATTCTAAACCTACATGAACCCTCTTCATACGAAGAAGCTTCCAAAAGTCAACATTGGATAGATGCTATGAACAAAGAATTGCATGCCCTTATTTCCAATAACACTTGGGAACTTACTAAACTCCCAAAACATAAAAAGGCAATCGGATGTAAATGGGTATATAAGACCAAACTTAATGCTGATGGATCCATCGAACGCTACAAAGCTCGCCTTGTAGCCAAAGGGTTCAGTCAACGTTTTGGATCTGACTACACAGAGACTTTTTCTCCCGTTGTTCGCATGAATACTCTCACTACTCTCCTTGCCATTGCGGTTAAAAAGGGATGGCATCTACACCAGCTAGATGTTAACAACGCTTTTATACATGGAGATCTCCATGAAGAGATTTATATGCATCTTCCCCCCGGGTTGAAGACAAATGGCACTGCCAATGCATGTCGCCTTCGAAAATCCTTATATGGTTTAAAACAAGCATCCCGACAATGGTTTGCTAGGTTGAGTGATCTTCTTGAGACTTTAGGATATACGAAGTCTGACAATGATTACTCCCTTTTCAGTAAACATCAACATAATCATGCTACTCATCTCGCGATATATGTAGATGATATACTCCTAGCTGGAGATGACATTACTGAAATTAACCATATCAAAAGACACCTGGATGAGGAGTTCAGGATCAAGGACTTGGGAAAACTAAGCTACTTCCTTGGAATGGAATTCCTTCACACAAACTCTGGACTTGTCATATCACAACGAAAATATTGTAACGATCTCATTAAAGAGTTTGATACTATGCATGGAAAACATTCCCCTTCTCCATTGCCCTTAGGGTGTAAATTACATCGAGATGAAGGGGAACTCCTTGAACACCCATATCTATATCGTAGTCTCATCGGGAAATTGAATTTTCTCACTCACACGAGACCTGATATTGGGTTCACAACTCAACTTCTTAGTCAGTTCCTGAAAACGCCGAGAGTCACTCATTATAATGCAGCTCTCCACACTTTACAATATCTTAGAGGTACCACAAACTATGGCATCCTATTAAACAACACTCCATCTCTATCGCTGACCGCGTATTGTGATAGTGATTGGGCTAGTTGTCCAACCACACGAAAATCTGTATCTGGTTACATCATTCTTCTAGGAGGAAGCCCCATTGCGTGGAAATCAAAGAAGTAGAAGAGTGTCTCATTATCCAGCGCCGAAGCTGAATATCGGGCCATGCGAAACGTTACATGCGAGCTTGCCTGGCTGACAAGGATCATCCACGAATTGGGCATTGATGGTTCCGATCCAGTTCCGGTCAACTGTGACAACAAGTCTGCTGTCTACATTGCGCGTAATCCAGTTCAACATCAACGAACCAAACACATAGAGATCGACATACACTTTGTTCGACAGAAAATTCGTGAAGGGCTTATTCAAGTTCAACATATCTCCAACACACAGCAGCTGGCAGATTTCCTGACGAAGAGCCTTGGCGGCCCAGATTACACAAAAATATTACATAGAGTGGGTCTATATCTCATAGATGACTAAGTTTGTACGGGGTAGACTTAAGGGGGGCTGTTGGTTTTATTCCTAAGTTACCCCTCTTATACTCTTATATTCTCTAGTCTATGTACCCTAGTATAAATACTCCCACTCTTGTATTATGTAATTACATATTCTCATTATCAATATACAATGAGACCATTAGTATCACACGCTATCTTATATAAAAGGGACATCCGGGTTCGGTTTACTTTTCAACAAAGAACCGGACTACACCTTAGAAGCCTATTGTGATTCAGATTGGGCTTCTTGCCCAATCACCCGAAAATCAGTTTCCGGCTATTACATCCTTCTAGGAGGATCTCCACTAAGCTGGAAATCAAAAAAACAGCCCACAATATCCTTATCTTCCGCTGAAGCTGAATACAAAGCAATGCGTCAAGTAACGGGAGAGTTGAGCTGGCTAACTAGGCTATTGAATGAAATAGGTCTCACAAATATCACCCCCATACCCTTGAAATGTGACAACCTAGCAGCTATCCATATAGCAAAAAATCCTGTTTCACATGAGAGAACAAAACACATCGAATTGGATTGCCATTTCGTAAGAGAAAAACTGCAGGGGGGCTTGATCCAAGTCCAATATGTTCCCACCATGCATCAGCTGGCTGACTTGATGACCAAGCCCCTCGCAGGTAAAAATTATAACGATTCTTTTCCAGTTTTGGGCTTGCAGGAACCAACAAAACAGAAGCATGGAGCCAATGGAGTCAAAGAGCACACCTGAGCACAATCACTTCCGCTGCGGTCCTCTGCACCAGATGTACTCTTTGAGGGGGGGGGGGGTATTAGAAATAGGCATGTATGGTTTAAAGTTTGTATACTAGGCTACATTCTGTATCGTTCTATTTCTGTACTCTTTTAGTTTGTACTCTAGGGTATCTTTGTAATTTGTCTCTGTCTGCACCTTACACATATAAAGGTAGCAGACTAGCATTGCATTCTAATTTATATACGGGATACAGATGCACATAGAAACTGCTCTGTATATTTTCCTTCGACACATGTATACAGAGACTTTGGTCTCACATAATCAGTAAAAGTAAAAAGGTTTCTTTGGTCAAGATTTTGACAGGGCTGGTGGGTGTGCGGCCCCCCCAACTCCATCGGGTACATACTTAAATTAGTTCTAGCTTTATTGTTATGTAGTTTATTTATGTTAATAGATATTTGTTCGCCCCCATAATATTTTGTAAAATATTACATGATATCACTAAGTTTTATTTATTATCAATTTAATTTCTATTAATATGTAATATTTGTGTTTGGAAATTATGTTGTAGAAATAATTTTTAGTCTATATTAGATAAGAAAACTCTTAATATTCTTTATTTTAGCAATATATTCTAAAGTAAAACGGATTATTATGTCAGTCTTAGTAATCGTGTACCTCTTGTATCCAAAATACAAGTGTTTTTAGTTTTTTATTACAAATTTTGTAAATTAAAATAATATTAGAATTACTCAAAATAATTTTTAGAAGAAGTTTTTTGAGAAAAAAACTACTAGTTTAGAACTATTGTTCTATGTTAATTGCATTAAGATAAAGTTTGACATGAAAAAGGTAAACAAACTTATTTATATGTTAATCTATATATTTCAATTTTATTTTAATTTTTATGTGAAATTTAAGATCTAATATCAATTTTTATTATAATATAAATATTCAAATTTTATATTAATTAAAAAATTAAAATTAATTTTAAAAATATTAATTAATATTATTAAAAAAAATCTCGCCCCCCTTACAAATATTTCCTGGCTTCGCCCCTGGATGTATCAATCAGCCAAGCTCTAAACTGATAATGGTAAATAAATATTCTTATACACAATGTTTCAATAGCACGGCCAAAGAAAAAAATATATAATTAACAGTTAGTGTCATTTTTGTGAAATAGTGATGGAAACGATTATAAAAGGTTGTGTACATGTTTCTAATCATCAGTGGAAATGTTTATAAGTTATCGTGGATACGTTAAAACCAAAGTTAAATGAATACATAAAATCGACACCAACAACACATTTTATAGCCTTCGGATGTATCAATCAGCCAAGCTCTAAACCGATAATGGTAAATAAATATTCTTATACACAATGTTTCAATAGCACAACCAAAGAAAAAAGTATATAGCAGCTAGTGTCATTTTTGTGAAATAGTGATGGAAACGATTATAAAAGGTTGTGTACATGTTTCTAATCATCAGTGGAAATGTTTATAAGTTATCGTGAATACGTAAAAAAAGGTTAAATAAATAATTAAAATTGACTCCAACAACTCTTCCAAATGTTTATAACCTTCAGGTTTATCAATCAATCAAGCTCTATAAAGTGAAATGGTAAGAATATTCCTATGGGGACAATATACAATGATTTAATAATAACAACTAAAAGGAAATATGTAGGACAGTTAGTGTCATATTTTTTAAAATAATGATGAAGACGATTATAGAAGATTGTGTAGATGTTTCTAATCACCAGTGGAAACTTTTACCATAAATTATGGTGAATACGGAAAAACCAAGGTTAAATAAATACAAAAAATCGACTCCAACAATATAGTTTATCATTTCCAAATGTTTAAAGCCTTCAAATTTATCAATCGGTCCTGCTTTAAACTGATAATTGGTAAGTAACATTCGTATACACAATGATTCGATAAAAACAGCAAAAGGAAAAGATATAATACAGCTGTGTCATTTTTTTAATAAATAATGATGAAAAAGATTATAAAAGGATGTGTACATGTTTCTAATCATCAATGAAAATGTTTATAAGTTATTGTGGATACATAAAAACCAAGGTTAAATAAGTACATAAAATTGATTCAACAACTCAGCTGATCATTTCCAAACGTGTACAACCTTTCACTCAAGCTCTGTAAACTGATAAATGGTAAAAATATATTCTTATGCACAATGACTCGATAAGAAGGATCAAAAGAAAACATATATGACAGTTAGTGTCATCTTTCTAAAAATAGTGATGGAAGCAATTATAGAATGTTGTGTAAATGTTTCTAATCATCAGTGGAAACGTTTATATCATAGATACGTAAAACTAAGGTTAAATGAATATGTAAAATTGACTCCAACTCAATTTATCATTTCCAAAGGTTTATAGCATTCACGTTTACCAATCAGTTAGGCTTTGTAAACTGATAAATGCAAAGGAAATATTCTTATACACAATGATTCAATGCGAACGGTCAACGGAAATAATATATAATACTTAGTGTCATCTTTTTCATAATAGTGATGGGAACGATAATAATGAGTTAAAAAAAGATTACGCTACACCACACACCCTAATAACTATCATAGGATAGTTAAAACGTCAAGACTTATTTTAGGGTTTGTAATGGAACGACCCTAAACCACAAACCCTAAAAATCAACAGATTCATTGACAACATTAACAAGTTAAAAAAAATTACCCACACCCAGGGGCGGAGCTAGAAATTGAAGTTAAGGGGGGCATGAATAAAATTACACATAAGTTGCGGGGTGTTTTGTTAAAATTTACAAAAAAAATTGTTTACATTATAATCTTATGTAATTTAGAAAAGTTGGGGGTGTGTTATACCCACATGTTCCCCTATTGGCTCCGCCCCTGCCTACACCTCACACTTTAAAAACCACCTAGAAGAGTTAAAGCACCAAAAACTTATTTTAGGGTTTGTAGTGAAGATTTTAGGTCAACCCTAAACCACAAATTCTAAAAATATGCCAAGAAACTAAAATCTTATAAGGGTATAAATATGAATCACAAAAAGATACCCTAAACCTTAGACATACACTGGGAATGTTAAATCGTCGAACGTTTTTTTTTTTCAAATTTCAAGATGTATACAAATTGTAATTTTTTCCATAATAGTAATTAATTAGATGTAGTTTAATAATTGTATCTATTTTATTTAATTGTTATTACTATTTTTAGTGATATTATTATAATATTGTTCTTACTGTATTATTTACAATGTAAACTTTATAAATGCCACTTGTACATCTACATATTGATTTTTAGCTTTGTGATTTATCGTATGTGACATTTATCTACGACAAATTCGATTGTACGGCGGTTCCGTGCAAAAATATTGTGCGGACTGGTGATATGGCAGGTCCAGTCAGCTACTGACTGGACTGTTTTACAGACTGAACTACCTTTTTACTATATTAACTTTAAATGGTTATAACTTTTAATATATAAGTCCAAAATGGAAAAAAATTATATCATTAATGATCTAAATTCAAGCTCTTCAAAAACAAGACCGGTCATGGATATGTTTTGACAACTTTGAAAAAAAAAATCTATTTTTACATGTGTATGATGTAGAGCTGTCAAAATTTGACCCAACCCGAAAACCTGTCCGTTTTATCCGAACCTGAAACCCGATTGAAACCCAAAAATATTTAAATATAATAAACCCGAAATCCGATTAGGTAAAATCCAAATGACCCGAACCCGAAATTACCCAAAATATTTATAACCCGAAACCGACCCGAACCCTAAATGATCTGAAATAATAGTAATTAAAAATTAGCCAAACTCGAATAACATGAAATGATAGTGATCATAAATTGTCCCAAACCTGAATGACCCAAATAAATATGACCAAAAACTTGATTCAAACTTATTATTTTCGAATGAAATTCAAAATAGGCATTGTATTGACTTTTTTGTAATTTTTATGTAGTATATTCTTATAGAAATTAGGTATATATTTATTTAAATTTTTGTCAAAAAATATTAACCATGACCCGAAAGAACCAAAACCCGTTACTATTTGACACTATTACAATCCGAACCCGATTTGACCCGAACCGAATGACCCGAACCTGAAATGACCTGAAAGTTAAATGACCCGAACGGATATTGACCCAAAAAAATATGACCCAAAACCTGAACGGGTAACCCGTTTGACAGGTCTAGTATGATGATACACTTAAATGATAATATAATTCATTAATTTTTATATTATGATTGATTAAAATTGATATTATCATTCATTAACTAAAAAGTGGCGAATTAGATTACAAATTTCAAACCCGATAAAAATCATTATTGTTTTGTAGTGTATTATTATTGTTGTATGGTGTATTTTAAACCTTATATGGTGATTCATGTATTTTTCTTACGTACCAAATATTGTTTTATGTTGTATTATTGTTTAAAATTTTTCTTTTTATATGTAATTGATGATACACTCAAATGATGTTATGATTCATTAAATTTGATATTATGATTCATTGAAATTGGTATTATGATTCATTAACTAATAAGTGGTGAATTTGATAACAAACTCCGAAACCGATAAAAAATCATTATTGTGTTTTTAGTGTATTATTATTGTATTGTAATATATTTTAACAGCATGTCTAAGCTACATCTATATGTAGTCATCCTGGCTACATGTCTTATTTTACTTTATTTTTACAAAAAAGTAAACAACCAATTTGGACTAATCCGGCTACTTCACGCGCGCCTGATTTGGTGTTTTTCATTTTTTTTTCTTTTTCTTTCTTAATCATAAAATTTTAAATTGTTATAACTTTTAATATATAAGTCTAAAATGAAAAAAAATTATATCATTGTTCACCTAAATTCAAGCTCTTCAAAACAAGACCAGTCATGGATATGTTTTGACATCTTTTGAAAAAATTATGTTTACATGTATACGATGATTTTTTACCGTGAGAATGTATGTACATATTTTAATGTGAGAATGTACATGTTTGAATGTGACGATGTACATGTTCAAATGTGAGAATGTACATGTTTTTAATGAACATTTGTACATGTTTGTATGACCATCTGTACATGTCTGTATGACTGTCTGTACAAGTGTTCTTTCTTATATGTATAAGTTTTAATCTAAGAATGTACATATTTAGTGATTCGTACAGGTTTATGTGACCTTCTGTATGTTTTTAATGTACATGTTTTTACGTGAGGATGTACATGTTTTAGTGAATATTTGTACAGGTTTGTATGACCATTTGTACAAGTTTTTTTTTTTTACGTTCTGTGCACTATACATGTAAAAATAATTTTTTTTAAAGTTGTCAAAATATATTCATAACTGGTCTTGTTTTGAAGAGCTTGAATTTAGGTGAACAATGATATAATTTTTTTTTCATTTTGGACTTATATATTAAAAATTACAAGAATTTAAGTTATTATTATTGTTGTGATAAAGGAAAAAAAGAAAAAAAAAAGAGTGTCACGCCCTCGCAACTTCCCAGTTTTTAAATTATAAAACCATCCCCGCCCTTATTTTCTATTACAAAACCACCCCTTCCCTTATTTTCTATTATAAAACCATCCCTTCCCCTATTTTCTAAATTACAAAATCACCCATGGATGTAGCCATCTAGCTATAACCACCTGTAGCCAAGAAATTGGGATATTTTAAACCTTATATGGTGAATGATGTGTTTTTCTTACGCACCAAATATTGTTTGGTATTGTATTATTGTTTAAAATTTTTATTTTTATATGTTGTTGATGATACTCTAAAATGATGTTATGATTCATTACATTTGATATTATGATTCATTGAAATTGGTATTATGATTAACTAATAAGTGGTGAATTAGATAACAAATTTCGGAACAAATACTGAATCATTATTGTTTTGTGGTGTATTATTAATGTTAGATGATGTATTTTAAACTGTACGTGGTGAATCATAAGTGTAGTTGATATATGTTGATATGTACATATAACTAACATAATTTTTTAAACTTGTCAAATATATCCATGACTAGTCTTGTTTTAAAGAGCTTGAATTTAGATGAACAATGGTGCAATTTTTTTTAATTTTGGACTTATATTTTAAAAGTTATGACTATTTAAAGTTAATACAAATATTACCCCATTTATTATGCCACATAAGCAGTCCAGTCACCAAACCGACTAAACTGCCACATATACAGCCGCACTATACTTAGCACAGTGTTATCGTCTGTTTATCTACAACCTAATTTTATTTAATAATTATGGTTAATTTGTAGCTATATTTAGAAGTATTTTAATGGTTTACGGTTTTCAGTTCATTTATGGTTTGAATTTCTTCATTTTATTTCACTTAGTTTTTTATGGGTTATTTTTTAGTTGATTTTTTAGTTATTATATTATAATTGTAGTAAAATGGTTAAAGTTTAAGGTTCAAGAACTTTAACAATATACTTTTTAGAGTTTCTTTCAAAATTGAATTTAAGATTATATTATAAGTTTTGGTTTATTCTTACTTTTGTTATGCATTTTATAATTTAGATATAATTACAAATTTTATGATATATCTACAGCTTCATCTTTATTTTAGTGATTTAAAGTTTTACAATTAAGAAAATATATTCCTTAGCAACTATCATACTTCTATACTCACACAATGTCATTACCTACTAATATAAATATACTCTAACACTAAATATAAATTAACAATGAGAATAATTTCAACCGCAAGTTTATTTTTTATTATATTATGATGAATCCACCACATAAAATTGGTCCGTCATATCACCAAAACTTTTCTGGAGTTAAAACTCTTATGTATGAATAACACATATTACTCTAACTCAACCTCTACACCTTATTTTTAATTGATCATATCAAACAAATAAATCACCTTTGGGTTAGGTATATTAATATATTGTTCCTCATAAAAAGAAAAAGGAAACAAATAAAGAAGGATCTAGATTTAGACGGAATCGATGCTGCTACAATGCTACTATATTTCAATAGTCGGTGCGGTGTCCATGAGATTAGAGTAATATAATGAGCTCGTTTGGGGAACAGCTTCTAGCAGCAGACAACTTCTCAATTTCTAAAATCAGCAGGCTTCCTCCAAACACCCAAAACCAGCAGCTGATAGCTTCTGCAAAATCATCAGCTGACAGCTTCTCAATTTTCAGCAGCAAGACCTAACAACTGTCTCTGCTTTTTAAAACCATCAGCAGGTGTTCCACCAAACACCAAAACCAATAGCTGACAGCTTCTGTAAAAGCATCAGCAGACAACTTCTCAATTTCCAGCAGCAGGACCCAATAGCAGCCCCCAGCAGCTGTCCCCAAACGAACCCATATGATCAACGGCTGGGACTCAATCCGTCTGTGACAGATTTTTCCCGTCCGTCACCATATCTTGCTCGCACAAATTGGAGGGGTACCAAAGTAGTCACCATTAATAGATTAAAAAAACAAGTTACTTCACTTTGATACGAAGTTAATAACTATCCACAAACATACCTTATTTATACTCCTCTCAAAATAATAAAACTACTAAATAACTAAAACAACATCAATAATTATGTTAAGTTAAGAGTTGGGTAGTAATGTATAACATGATGCAAATTAAATTAGTTGTTTAAATTAATCTTTTATATGCATTTATACTTGTTGAGATTGATTGAAGTCAAATTTACATATCATGATTATTAAGTTGCTTGATTTTGTAATTTCAACCGTATTTAACCAAATAATTGACCCGAATTAGACCAATGACCTGAAAAAACTGAGAAACCCATAGGCTAAACCCGAACCAAAAGTTACCTAACCCGAAGTCACCCTAGCTGAAAGCCAACCAAACCGAAAGTCCCTCATACTGATCCAAACCGACCGGAAATTTCAACAAACCAAACTCAACTCAATCAAACCAAATTCACCCGACCCGATCCAACCCGAACCAAATACTGGATGATTTGAAACAACCCGAACCAAACTGAACCCGAACCGACTGACTGGACTACCACCTCTAATCGTCGCTCTAATACAATGAAAAGTTTTCCACACTCCCATCAACCCAAAAAAACAAGGATGAATAACTCAGTGGAACTTCAAGAACGAAGAATCATATTTCATTACTGAGCATAGGGTTGTCAATTTCGGGTTTTGGGTTTGGTTGACTTCAACCCTGAAATATCCCAGACTTAAATATGGTGATTAATTATTATAATATGATATTTAGAGGCCTGATGATACCTAAAGAACATTGGTGAAGAAAGTAAAACCAAAAGAAAGAGGAAAACGCTTAAAAGGCACAAAACGTAAAAACGTGTGTTACGCAACCATAGGAGGCATATGACCCCAACTAGGGACCTAGATGGATTCTTAGGACTTAGTTACACCCTAAGAACATGTAGGAACAATTCCCAAAGAAAAAGAATCCATATAGTGGATTAAAACACAAATGAAGTCTTAAAACACATTTTTCGGGAAAATCTGAAAATGTGACTTTAAGCGGTTTAATGGACTTATGTACATTATAGTTGATCGCATAACTATAATTAAACACTAAAGAAGGTCTATAACCAACAAAAATATAAAAAAACAAAAGAAAATCCAAAAAGTGGCTCGGATTGCTGAATAGTACCAAACGGGGATTTATGAGCGTTTCTTGCGAAAAGATGAAAATACCCCTCTCCTAAATACCTATAGGGGTCGGTTTTCTTAGTGGCGACTTAGCTCTATTTTTCCAGCCAAGTAAACAAAACGAAAATTGCTACCTTTACTTTACTTATTCTCACTTTACACTTTAAAAGTACAAAGGTATACTCTCTCTCCTCTTCCCTTCTCTCCCAGCCGGTTTTCTCCCTTCTCTTCTTCTTCCCCACATTAAATCCGAGCTTTCATGGATGCTTGATTTCTTTTGCTTGCCTAAGCCACTACAAAGCTCCAAATAAAAAACAAAATACATATTCATGCTAGTTGAGTAAAGGGCATTCTTTTCTACCTTTTAAAATCTCCAAAGCTGAAGTTGGAATCCATTGAAGCAGCTCCATTTGAGGATAAAAACACATTTTCTGGAGCTAGACTACATTCTCTTTGGTTCAAGGTAAGAAAACTAAAAAAAAAACTCAGTTTTTCCTCTATTCCTTACTTGACCAAAATTGGCTTCTTAAGGTGCTATGTTCCTTCCGAAGTATTAGCATTTATTCAAGCTTCAAAATCTTAGTGGAAGCCTTGCCTTGATTCCTTACAGAAAACCATTCTAGGGTTCCAAGGTAAATACTCATTTTAGTGCACTAAGCACTCTCCTTGTATTCTAGAGTCGTTTACATGAGTCTAAGTATATTACTTAGTGCTCATTACCTTCATTTGAATATTGGGTAGAAGTTTAACAAGTGCCATACTCCTTGGGACGATTTTCAATCAGAGGAACCAAGAAGAGAGAAAGAAAAGGGCTTGAAAACTTAAGGTAAATGATCTACCTTAATGTAGTGTAATGCCTTAAGAAATTGTGTCTATGTTGATACAAAACATAGTGTCCGAAATGTATTGTGAAAAATAAAATAAAATACAAGTTAATGACTTTAAAATGATGTTAGTTTAGTTGTTTAAATTATGTCATTTAAGGGCCTAAGTGCCATGTCATTTAAGAGCCTAAGTGCTATGCAATTTAAGATTATTGCACCATATTGTGCTGATTATGAATGTTTTAGATTAGGTGAGGAAGACAATGAAATTTGGATGTGCTAGTATAGTAACGAAGTTATGGCGAAATTTGAGTAGGTATGGATCAACTAAGGTGTTGTTATGAGTTAGAATGACCTAGAGTTGATTAGGAGGAATTAGAGATTAAATGGGTAAATTAAACACACCAAACTATGCTATAAGAAGTGTATTGAGTTGGGCAAAAATATGTAGGTAAATGATGTAGAATGCCTTGAGATGTTTTAGGTATGAGCTAGAGTGTATAACTTTGAGAATGGTGAGTAAATTGAGTAATGGAGATGAGAATGTCTAAGAAGGATTTGGTATGGTCAAAATGATGGAGAGTAAGATGTAAGTTGTCATGAGAATGTCTAGTAATGCATTAGTTTGTTTAATGTGGAAAATGAGGAGTATAATGTGTAGATGAAGTGAAATTAGTTATAAAGGTTTAGCATGACCAAGATGTGTAAGTATAATGTAGTATAAGCAATTGTGAGTAAAACAATTGAGTTAGTAAAGTGGTGAGCAAATGTGCATCTTAGAGACCTAGAAACTAAGTTGCAGGTGCAGGAAATGAGAGTGGAAACTTGTATAATTGATCAAAGATTAAGTAATGGGTTTGGTCAATGGATTATGAAGGTTTCTTGCATAATTATGGTGTTAGAACATGTTTGGATACATGTGGAAAGATTAGAAAAGAAATGAGTAAGAAATGAGATTAGAATAGCAAAATCAAACTGTCAAATGTTACAGATTATTGCAGGGTCCGGGACCTGACCCTTGTATAAGGTCCCGGACCACAAGTGAAAATAGGCCGAGAATTGCAATCTGAGGATGGTCCAGGACTTAGGACCTGTATGAGGTCCCGGACCACCCCATAAAACAATGTCGAGAAAACTCCAATGTTCTGGTTCGGGACTTAAGACCAGTATAAGGTCCCGACCATAGTGAAGTTCCTTCCGAAATTCTGCTGCTGGATTGGTCCGGGAGTTAGGGACCGGACCAGGTCCCGGACTAGATGAATTTTACAGCCGTGAGTGTATAAATGCAACTAAATGAATGGGATTGAATGGTATTGTCCTTAGACGATTGTTAGGACTTGTTTGGTGACATGTAAAGGTCATTAGAAGTATGAACAAGTAGAAGATAGAATGTGGAGTTTAGCATTATAAGTTTAATGTTAATGACAACATTAGGAACTTATAATCACAAGTGAAAAAGAATGAGAAACCTTGAGATAAGAAAGATTAATATTTGGAGATTAAAGAAGCCTGAGAGTAGACTAAAGTGAGTAGTTGGAAACATAAGTTTAATGTTGGTTACGGTAGTAAACTATAACGGTTAGAAGAAATATAAGGGATGACAAGTAAGTGTCGTAGGTAATAACAAGTAGTCGAGGTTAATAAAGAAATTAACCGTTTGACTGAATGAATGATAGGAACTGGATTTAGACGAGACAGCAACCAAGATTAGGTTATCATCATCTTAGGCTAGCCAACGTCAAGGTGACAGGTATGGTTTTCTTGCAATCTGTGTCCTACCGAGTTACACTCGGCTTGTGTGCTACTTGTTTATATGCACCGACCTAATAAGATAAACGCACGAAAATGTTTATTGCATTTAATATCTTGATGCCTGCTGTGTGAGCTAACCATCCTTGTTTGAGTTTATGATCTAACTGAGTATTGTAGACCAACTCACAAAAAAATAACATTTTGGCTAGGGACTCGTAGTGAGAGATTCGATCCATGAAATAACTAAATGTGGAGAAACACATAAGAATTCTCAATTAGAGAACAACGATAGTTCAACCTTATGAACTTACTTGAACGTGAAAAGAGATATACGGGTATTGAGTGTCTAAATGAGCATGTTTTAGGGGAGTATTTCATATGTTTAATCAACACTTTTCATGCTCATTTCTCCACTCTGGCTTGTTTTCCTCTAGTTTTGTGTTTCATTGGTGTCTTACACATTTATTGTTTAAACAGGAGGAATAACATAGATAGGAGTAAAGTAGATGAAGAGAGGAACGCGTGGGCGCAAACGGATCCAAAATCGGAGCTGAAACGAAGAAGATACAGCATTTCGAAGTTAGCCTACTGGAACCGTCCGACCCATAGGCCTGGGTCGAACGTGGGTCGGTCGGACTTTTAAAAGAACGCGATTTTTGTCCCCGAGCTACTGGAATCGTCCGACCCATAGTCTGGGTCGGACCCTGGGTCGGACGGACTTTAAAAAACGCGTTTTCGGCCCTGAAATTGCTCTTGGACGCGACCGACCCACGGGTCCGACCCAGGGTGGGTCGGACGGGTCGAAAATTTGCCTAGATCTGCGTTTTAAAACGGGGAATTTTGGGAAAAACTTCCCCATTCTTCATTCAGCTCGGTTCCGCCCCAAAAACAGGGAAAATAGGCGATTCCAAGGGAGAAAAGAAGAGGAGAGAGAAGAAGAAGAAGAAGAGAAGAGAAGGGAGGAGAAGAGAAGAGAAGCTCACCTCCTTCCAAGCTCCATTAATGGCTACTTCTATCCCTTGCTCTTTTATTTTCTCTCCTATGGCTGTGTAGAATCATTTGTAGCTAGGGATTGGGGATTTTGTCCCAAAATCCCTAAACTCCATTGTTGAATCTTGAACTTGTGTTTGTGCTCTATTTTAGTCTTTAAGCTTAATGAAGATGATTATTGAGTGTTTATGACTTCTAAACTTGTTGCTCATGATTTGGGGATTTGTTAAGGGTTTTTCTCAATTTGTCTTCTATGTGTTAAATTGGTTGGTTTGGCCTACTGATTAGTTTAGCATTATTGTGGGATTCTATCAAAATGTTATTCAGAGATAGAAACCTAAACTGTCAGAGACTAAAACGGTGTATTCTGATTTCGATAATTTTGAGATTAGACTACATTGCAACCTTAGTGGAACTTGAGCTTAGTGCTATCGATTGACCCGGGGCTTAGCAGAATGAGAAGTCTCGATTAAATTGGTTAGGATTAGTAGGCCTAGATTAGGTTGCTAATTAATTAAGCGTTCCCGTGGTTTAGCTATGAGTTCGAGGTTCGACAATCGGTAGTAAGGGGAGGACGGGTGCAAATATCCATCCCGGGTTACACCTATCCTAGATATTTAGTTTAGTGTTTATTGCTTTTCTTTATTTCTCCAATTACAACCCAAAAACCCAAAACCCCTAATTTACATTTATGCACTTTTGTATATATCCTCTTTGCATATTTACTAAGCTTATAATTAGCTAGATAGTTACGAAGTCCCTGTGGATACGACCTTGTTGTACTACAATGATTGGGTTCACTGCCCATAGTTAGCAAGATAGTTTCAACACTATTTTGCCCAACAACGGGGCTATTAAACTCCCTCTTAATGATTAGTCGACCTCCTACATGAGGATTCGACCCAACATGAGACAATAACCAAAACTTCTAAGTATTGGAAATGTAGGGGCGACCCTTAAATCTGTGAATACTATAACTTAGGAAAGCTCCCTAAGATTGTTAGATGACATCAAGAGAGATGCTTCTAAACTAGTATATATTATTACTGACCCTGGGAATGGGTTAGGGGAATGTGAGTCACGCCTGTATGAAAGAGGAAACAAGAGAGATTGTTTCTGATTTCATGGTCGAACTCCCTAGTCCAGGGCCGTGAGCCACAGTGTGGTGCCCGATGGAGTAAGAATGGCAGAGCTTATCCGTCTAAAGAGATAAGCTGGATATTATGGGTTATGAGAGAAAGAGGAATCAAGAGAGTGGTTCCGGTTTCTAGTTGAACCTTCCCACCATGCTAGACCCAGAAGGGTCGAAACCGGGGAAGTAAGACTAACACCTAAAAGCCCAGTGGTGAGATCTATATGTGTCTCTGCCCGGAGGTCTAAGAGGCTTGGCGTAAGAATTATTCAAGAGTAGAATAATCAAGAAAACGAGATCGAGACCAGAGGGTGTCTATAGATCTAAGAGAACAAGTAAAAACTATCCGACTAAGATGGATAAGTTATTGACTATACGAATGAGGCGCTACGGAGGTAGAGACTCTCAAGGCCTAATGAACAAGGTAATATAATCTAACAAACTTGATGTGTTATCCTTGTTGTTAGTATTCCATTGTTTGAATACTTGTCTGAATGCGAGTATGTTATGTGTTTATAGCGCTTTATGTTATGATTTAAATAAAATCAATCACATGTTTATACGACAATTAGTTGAGTGTGGCCCGGTAGTATGCGGGTTGCACGATTACCATGCCAGCAAAGGTGATGAGCCCCTTTTGGGGCCACCCATTACTTTTCAGGTACACTGGAGCTAACCATCATTCAAGAGTAGGACGGGGATTGCTGTTGCATGGCTAGTGTTTGTTAATTACAAATGTATTTGTTAGTAGAGTAAGACCGAATCTGTTGTCGGCAATAGATTGTATATGACTCGGTTTAGAAATGGAATGAGCATATATTGTAAAGATGACTCGGGAATTCTGGTCCATCAGACCATGACTATTTTAGTTTAGGCCTTGTTAGTCACGTGGGTGGCTAACGACATTGTATCACCCAACCTGTTGTATTGGAATTTTCCACTGCGAACAGAATGACGAATGAGGCGATTTGACGTTAATGATAAGATTAGCGGTGGGGTGTTACAAACCCGAACCCGACCTGCTCATGTTTCACCTCAACCCGAAACCGACTCAAACCTGAAACGGGTTATGTTATGTCAACCTGAAACTAACCTGGTGACCCGAAATCAACCTGAAACTGAAATCAACCCAAAATCGACCCAAAATCAATCCGAAATCGACCCAAAATCAACCCAAAATTAGAAATATTGTACTATCAATACAAATTCTACACAAATTCACCAAGATAATATAACATAACACATAAAACCATCAAACATAGATGGTTACATGATTGATATATTAAGAGTTATGTCTAGGAATATATATTTTCTTTTCTTTTTTTAAAATATTTTCGGGTTGCGGGTTGAAATCGGGTCGGCAGCTTAAACCCAAAACCGACCTGAGTTTTTAGCAACCCAACCCAAACCTGACCCAAAAATGTTTTTGGGTTGAAAATTGCAACCTAAACCCGCGTTTTAGCGTGTCGGTTTTGGGTCGGATTTCGGGTTCGTGTCAAGATTGACATCCCTAACTGAGCAGTGCTCTGAACCGTAGGAAGGACAAAAGCCAAAAGGAGCAATTAATCTACCGGTAAACATAAACATACTACAACTAAGACTAAAATACCCTCACCCTGAAAGACCTCACTTAAGTTAACTAACCAACCGATTTAAAAACAACTAAAACAAATGCATTAAATACATTAGTTCAAGAGTAATAAGGCATAAACACACAACTTCTTAATAGTCTTTGTCCACTTTAGTGTATCAGTAGGTAAACTTGGTACATCTAGATCTTAGCATTTGAGACAAGATTGGTGATTAAACTAAAAATCAATAAGAGAAAGAGACTAAATAAAATCAACATATCAAACCCTTTCTAGAGGAGACGCTAATATAGTGTGCTGCATGATCTTGGGTATTCCCGCAACTATGATTTAAAAGCCAAGGAATACTCCTTTTTTGTTAGTTATTTTTTAAAAGATGAAGTCAAGACTAATACTAGTCCATATTCATCTTCAAAACCACTAATACTTTGGCATTAAGATGTGGATCGGTTCTTTGCCAGCTCTCTCTTGATTAAGAGCGTGTCAAACGATGAATTGAAAATTGCGGAATTGAGAAGGTTCAAGTATGGAAGAATAAGATAGCGCGATCAAGCTAGTGGAGATCCACGAAGTTTAATAACTATTACATGGTTTCAACAGAGAGTCCACCGGGAAATCTGATGGTTATGTTATGCGTGACATGATTTTTTTTGAAGCTTTCTAAGATCGAGCACACGGGCAAATATACAATCGCATGGTAGGATTATATTTTTGGGTATATACTGATGTAAATTAATAGCGTGTATTATTTTATCTATTTTTGTAATTAATGAACATTTTGAAATAAATTATTAATTAAATAACTCTATCACAATTTGAGTAAAGAATCACTCAATATTAGCATATTGTTAAAACTAGAATAAGATTTGAGAACAAAAACGCTGAGTATATAATCTAAAATCAAGTCATCAAAGTTTCGTTGTTTATAGCGGCAGTGAATTGAATTTTGGTAAAAATAGAGTCTCAAGCTGTTAAATTTTCATTTACTAAGACAACGACAATTTCCGTTCTCTACCCCAGTGACAGGTAAATTGATGATACAATTGTATTCGTGCAAATAGTCTCAAGTGGTCAAATTTATTTTCGTTCTCTAGCCGTCAAGTTACCTCAATGAAATACATCAGTCCAATATCTGGGTTTGCAAAAATAGTCTCAACCGTTCAAACTTTCGTCCTCTGCCGCATCGACACTATTTTGCTGTTGTTGTCCATCTACTCAAAGAAATATATATCAGTCTAGCAAGAATTTGATATTTTGTTCATCTTATAATTTTGGTTGTTTATTTCTTCGATGCTATTCATTTTCACAATGAAATACATCGAACTAGTAAGAATTTGGTATTTTGTTCAACTTCTAATACTAGTTGTTTATTTTTAAACTCAAATGTTTATTTTGCACTGTTATCTGTTTTCTTAATGAAATACAAAAGTGTAATAAGTATGTGGAAATTTGTTTAACTTCTAATACTCGTAGTTCATTAAATTTAGAGTAAATCACTTAGAACCCCTTTTAGAAATGGGCATAATACAGTTAACCTCTTGTGTTTATCATAATTATTGATAACCACCTTGAGGTTACGGTATATCTGACTATGAGCCCCCGAACTATAACTTTGTTATCAAAACATTAACTACATGGTGACCCATCAGCTTAATAACATTATTAATGCCAGTCTGAACAATAAAACTGCTTAATCAACATCGTTTAACTCTTTCTCATCCCAATTCAGATGCAGTTTTGAAGTAGGGTTGACATTTTTCGGACAATAAGAATGTGATTAATAATGTGATTAAGTTGATGGGTCAGCTCATGGTTAACGTTTTGATAATGGAGTTATAGTTTGGGGGCTCATAGTCAAAGATACTGTAATCTCAAGGTGGTTACCAATAATTATGATAAATACAAGGGGGTTAACTGTATTATGCCCAATCTTCAAGGGGGTTCCGAGTAATTTACTCTTAAATTTAAGTTGTTCAAATTTTCACTATTGTTCATTTTCTCAATGAAATACATCAAACAAATGAATGTGATACTTTATTTGTTCAACTTCTAATACATGTTTTTCATTTTTAAAACTCAAGTTAATGATTACATACAGAATTAAACTACAAGCAGAGAAAGAGGTCAGGTTTGAAGGAGTAGTTGCCTCCAGTTTTGAGAATCTCCTTTGAATGTCGAGATTATCTCCATATCCACGCGCCTACTTTGGGTTTAGGACTTACATTGATTTCTCTTTCCCTTCCATTGGTTTTTTCCGAAGCAAATTCACCTCTCCGTGCTTGCTTAATCCGAAAGTTGGATTAGTCGACTCAAATTTTCTCACTAACGGAGAGGCCTAGAGAGTTCTCTCTTTTGTTTCCTCCATCTTGCATAGCGTTAGTGTAACACCTCTCTCCATAAACACGATATAATCTCTCACGTAGCAATAAATAAAACGTCTCGTAGCGGAAAATAAATAACAATAACAATACTCACTCGGGTGTCACCGGCCATTACTCGCCCATGCGAGTAACGAAGCCAAACTACATCCAACTTCCAACATAAACAAACTGCTAACCGCCGTGATAACGAGAAACTCCTATACATCATACTAGTCCATAAATCATAAACATCGACAAGTGAGCGTCTACCCAAACCTGAATATACATAACCTTACCATAATTCCATTCACCATCTTCATTGCTATACCAAACAAACTCCATGTGCGGTAACTAAAGTAAACTCTAATTACCCTGTTCCCGCACTTCGGCTTCGGCGACAATCAACAACCTGTAATGGTGTAGTATCAGCGATAGACGCTGAGTATGCCGGGCCTGGACCCTATTGGTCACTTAGTCATTTTAACCATCATATTATTATATTGGTTTCATGCTTTACCATTTTACAGTTATAATTAATACCGTAATAAACATGCATAATAACTTAATCATCCATCCAAACATTCACAAACAATTAACCATCCATCCAATCCAACATTCATTTAATATCTCAAACAACATTTGTATATCGAACGTATCGAGTAATAACAATATAATGTACAATGTACAATCGCCGTAGCGTATACCATCCTTTATTAATTTAATTTAATTTGGCCTTCAAGGCCCCATCCATATGCACAATGTACAATCGCTATAGCGTACAGTTTCCATAGTTAATTTACCTTGGCCTTAAGGCCCCATCCAAACCATGTTTAATTAATATCAGTTGGGCGTCATGTTAGGACAACCCGATAACCTCACCATGGACAGTAGTCCTCCCGTACACACAAAAGTGCTCATTTCGCCAGAGGTCCGGAGGCCCCTGACTATTCACTTAGCCTCGTAAGGCGTCCATATAAAAAAGGCCGTAGCCACCTGACCCACGATCCAGTTTGGGCTCGTTGGGTATAACCTGGAGCGGAATCCAATCGGAAACCCCTCAGTGATCACAAATGCGCAACCAAGTAGTTCGTAAACTACCGGGATTCCTCACCTCAACTCATACCATCTCTCTCTCATAATGTTTAAGATCTGCTCTTAGTCTTTTGGAGAATAATTATTAATTAGCTGCCCAATGGGTCTCACGCATACCTAGAAGTAATCTAGGTTATATTCATGTTCGAGATCCATGCTCTAGAGACCGACAGTGTCGTGACTCATCCCTAAGTGTTTTACTTAGGTTACCATATACTTAATATTAATACTATGGTATTATATCAAGTAGTCGTCATGTCATCACAATAACGTATATGTATGTTTATATAAGTCGATCTATAGTCGACGTAGTGTTAGTCCCGTAGGACGCTCGTGCAAAAATAATTAATGCAGTAACACTTAATCACATACATATATCCACACACATAACACACAAGTTATATCAACCAAATCCGAGCCCAAGGAGCTTCCTTAGGACAACTCGGATCAAACCCCTTTACATACCGTTCACCAAGACCTAGGATGCGCAGTGTAGTCCACTAGCTCGTCAAGCGTCCTTGTCTGAAGTATGATCTAAACGGTATTAAAACTATAAGTCAGTCTCCATGACTAACTACATCCGGTATTTCCGAATAACAAGTAACCCCGACAGTTCATCCCCGGATTTCTACAGTTAATTGTTACGGGTTTTCTAAACCGGTCGGCTTTGTTACTAAAACTCGAATGTCAAAACATTTTGACTGGTAAATTTAATTCATTATATTTCTTTTAATCTTATCCACCATCTAGTTTAGGTACATAACCTATAGTTGCATGTATGCATGCATTATTATATTATATTGTATTATATAATCTATTATCGTAGCAAATTATATTTGCATTCAAAAACTCATAACATATAGTTTGTAACTATATCCATCCTTATATATATTATTCTTGTGTATGTATATATTTACCACGTAGGTAATTCCCATGAGTTTAATAAACTCTTATATTTTATGTTACTTTTTATCATCTTTTATTAGATGATTATTCCCATTAGTTGTATTATATTATACAACTTATATTAAGATTATTATCCTAACATGAGTAACATTTTATGTTGTATAATTACAACTCCTAAGGTTTATTCCATAAACACCTTAGTTTATAAATCTCATTTATTTATAGTTCGTCACATTATTTTATGTGAATATCCTTACTTATATTAATTCCATCTAAACCATATAATTGTTACAACATTTATAACATTATAGACCTTAGTCTAAAATTCATTTTCCAACTCTTGTTAATTCGGTACAGCCCTTGAATTTATTTAAATTCTATTTTGACCACATAACATTATGTAATGTTATTCCATATGCTAATATCATTTGATATGATATTCTTATTTCCTTTAATTTAACCTATAGTTTTTATACAAAACTATTTTATATTGCCGCTTAGGCACCTTAAGAAAATCTTATTCTTTTCCATAATCCATAGTTTCCTTTATTTACTAAATCACCCCATTATTTATACCATGTTATATATACCATTTAATATAACATTTCTAACTTATAAAAAAAAGAGTATAACCTATGGTTATTTAATAACCGAACAGACCTCAATATATATTTTATATGTCATTAGGCCCAATTTATAACATATAGTTTTATAATATCATTAAAACTATATATTATACATATATCTTAATAAATACTCTTATATAATTCTAAAAATCACCAAATTTCTCCAAAGGGTTATAAATATCCTTATTAACCCATATACTTTCGGTATTCACATTTCCACCACCTATGTTTCTCCAAAGTGTCATAATGACATAATAACTATATTTATACAATATAGTTTATTTAAATTCCAAAATCAACCCAATAAATTCCTAAAAATTCCTAATAGCCCATGGGTGTTTATAATACCATTTTACACCCTTAATTTTCGGTAATAACATATTTACCACCTATGTTTAAAATTGTTACAATAAAATACTTATCTTATCATAAACCTTAAATAAGCTATTTAACTTATCTAATTTGGTCAAACCTACCATATGGTCAAGGTTGACCTCCTTAATATTTCCTTGACCATTGATTCCTTATATTACGGTTTTAACCCCTAAGTTTCCAAAATTCACCATTTAACCCCAAAACTTTATAAATCTTATAAACTTTATTTAAATCCTTTTAACCTCTAATTTCGGCCTTATTTTATAAAGCCCCAAATTTAATTTAATTACACTTTAACCCCTTATTCATTTCGGTATTATATAAATCACCTAAAACCTACTTTAAACTAAATATAAATAAATGAAATGGCCTAAAGTACATGGCCTTATTACAAACATTTGCTCACAAAATAAATTACACATAAATGTCTCAAAAATGCTTATAAATCTCGGCCTCACCATATATTTTTCATTTAATTACTAAACTTCCACATAATGTCTTAATTTGACAATTATGCTTGTTTAATTAGTTATAAAATTTATTAAACCATTCCTTACTCACCTAAGGTCAAAATAAGACCTTAATATACTCCTTCACTCACGGCATATGTATAAATGTATAACACATATTATATACCAAGTGTAGAATTAAGTGATTTATACCTTGATTTAGCAAGGTTAAGATCTTGTTTGGTCTCGCCACCTTAAGGAGAATTTCTCCACAACTTGATCTACTTGTCTTCATGTAGAAAACAAGACATGATTAAACTCCAAACATGAGCTAACCATGAGAAGTAATTTAAGTCATGAAAATCATGAATTTTTACCTTAGATCTTAAAGTTTGTTGGAGATCTACCTCGGCCCTATTTTTTCCAGAAAGAAAGAGTATCAAAACACTCCTAAAAACAAGGTACAAAACCGTGGGTAGCTAGCTTGGAAGATGGATAAGATTTACCTTGTTTAAGATGCCAAAAATGGTGTTTTTGGCATGGATCTAGCTACTCCTTGTAGATATTGGTATACCAACTGAATCCACATGAAAAGGAGAAGAAAATAAGGCTAGGGAACCAAGGTTTACAACTGAAATTTACAAGGAAGAAGAGATATGTGCTTAAAGCATATTTTTACCTTAAATGGTCAAGACTTGAACTTTACTCCTTAGATCTTGTTACAGCCGAAAATAATCCCTCCTTTAACATCCAAAACACTCTACATAAATGTATAGAAATGGTTGGAGTCTAGATCAATGGAGAAAGGAAAGAAAGATGAAGAAAATGGACATTTTTATGCCTTAGAAGCTTACCTAGAGCAAGAGCTCACGTCAATGGAGTTTGGCTGCTTACCTACGGTCAAGGAGGAGCCAAAGAGAGCATTTGGCAAGGAGTCTCACGGCTGGAATGGAGACTAATGAAGGAAAGTAACCTAAATTGTCTTAAAACATATTTTTGCCTATGTTTAATGTACTAGTGTTTGATGACTCATAGCTGATTGATTGTAGTTGTATAATCAATGGGGACAAGGAGCATAGGCAGCCGTCCATGATTGGAGTAGTGGGTGGATGATTGGTACTTAATTGATTCAATAATGGAGCATAAATGTCATTTTAATCAATTAGTAAAAGTGAGTCATCATCCATTGCCTTGGCTGGCTTGGAGACAACCGTATAATAAGGGGAAAGGAGCTCTTCAATCGGAAGCCTTCACATGGGTAAGGTAAGCAAGTGGTAGACAACTTTATGTTTAATATGTTAAAGTATACTTTTTCTTATTTTATGTAAAAGTAATGAGGTATATTTAATTATCACATGGGATTGGTCACATGGCTTCTTAGGAGCCTTAATGAACCGATTTTATGAGGTCCAATTCGTGGTCAATGGTCAACATTGACCAATTTAGTCAATGTTGACTCAAACGGGCCCCCTTTTAGGGTTTTATTAATATTTTAATATTAAATTTGTAAAAATTTGTAAATTTCTGGAATTAAATTCCTAATATGATATAATATGATATATTATCATATTTAAAGGTAATTATGACCTTTAAGCCCATTAAAAACCAATTTAGAAGGCAATTACACAAAAACATGCTTTAAGGAGTTTTAGTGCACATTTTGTGTCGCAAGGTGTTTCTGAGCTTGGTTTTCTTTGACAACGGTTTTGTCGTGTTCCTTACATGATATTTGATCATGGTATCCAATTTTATATCATTTGGAGGTCATTAGACCTTTAAGGTTTTCTTAGAGCACATTTTTGCCCTACTTGACCTTGAAGCATTGTAAATGCTTGTTCTTTGTGTTGGAGTGTTGTACAACAATTATAATATGTTTAGTATTATGTTAATAAGCTTAGGACAAAGTTTTAGGTCCTAAGAAGTTCATTCGGGTATTTATTTACCCTAACCAGTCGAAGGTGCAACATCTTGCTTTGTGTTGACCACTGTTGTTCTCAGTTGACTTTTAAGGCATGTTTAGGCCTTAATTAATATGATTAGATATTTAATCCATGTTTTATTAGTTTGGGGTATTTCAATTAGTCCATAGGCAGGAATTTTATCACTACACTAAGATTGTCATAATTATGTTTTGGATGTGGAATTTTGAACTATCCTCTTCCCCAAAGTCTCTCCTTCAGTCCTTCTCCTTTTCATCTTGCACGAAGCTCCTCACAATTTCATCCGTTCTGTTGCCCGAAATTCGAATCAAAGGATGGCTGCAGCAAGCAATCCAGAAGGAGTCAAAGATTTAGCGGATCGATGCTTGAATCTCTCTCTAACCAAAGATGAAGGATCCTTCTTGAATATTAATGATTTACTGGAACAAGTTACCTACCCCAACTTTAAACGTAGCATTATCAGAAAATTGTTCTCATCCAGAAATATGAATATCTGAGCTTTGGAAGGCACGTTCGACAAAGCATGGCAACTCCACGGACAAATCAGGGTAAGATCTGTCGGGAGAAACCTGTTTGTTTTTGAGCTGGGTGGTGAGGCAAATATAGAGGAGGTATTTAATCGAGGACCCTGCGTTTTTTATAACTCCTTGTCGGTTCTTCAAAGACTCCACCCAAAGAAGGTACCCAAGGATCACGAATTCAAGTTCATCACAATCTGGATCCGCATCCATAATGTTCCGTTTGCTCTAAGACATAAAACTTTTGCCCAGCGCATGGCAAATAAACTATGAGCTTTCATTGAGTTTGATGATGAGGATGGCCGATTTAGTGGGGAGCTTTTAAGAATCAAGGTCAAAAATGACATATATCTAAACCAGTTCTAAGATGTATCTCTTCATCTTATAAGGTTCACCATTGATTCTTAGACTATCTTATAAGAAGATGCCACCCTTGTGTCAACAGTGTGGGTTGTTTACTCACATGACTCAAGAATGTCCTAGTTATCAAGACTTCAATAAACATGCACCAAATTATGGTCCATGGTTGAGGGCCTCTAGCTTTAGAATCAGGCGGAAGAACTTGGATGAAGATGATCAGAGTTTTTGGAAAGCAATGGAAACAGTAGGTAAAGGAACATGTACTGAAGCTCGGGCTTCACCCTCTATGGGTCATGGAGTGAAGGACGATGTGGAAACTCATCCAAATCGTCCTTCCCCCCATAAGTCTCCACTTCAATATGCAGATAATCGAAGGAACAACTCAGTGTTGATATCAGACTCAAATGATCTTCGGCGAGAGTTGGCCCCTCACAAGCGGGAAGAGTTTGATAATATAGTTTAGTCATCTAGAGTTCTATCAAGACAAGAGGAAGACAATAAACCTGCTAGAATGCCTAATAACTCTCAGGGACATGCCTTGGTTGATGAGGCCTCTCTAGTTGACTGTCCGATTCAAATCTTGGAATGTGACTCAAAGGATATGGTGGGGGGAAGGAAGAGAAATTTGGATAAGGTTTTGGATGGTGACTCCCTACTAGATGTTTGGAGACACAACAAGGATAATCCACAAGGTAAGAAGGGAAAAATCTCCGATCCCAGTCTGGATATGTCACAGGGATCACTGGTGATTGACTTAAGCACATGCAAGGATAATGATGAAGTGGTGGTCAGGGCAGCTTCTAAGGTCCCCGAGAGTTGCCAGAATCAATAAAATGGTTTTGGGTCGCTTGCAGTAGGAAGAGAGCACCTCTGATAGTCCTTCGACCCTATGCTCTCTGTTTTCATGGTTCTAATGATCTTTTTTGTAATGGTTGTGTTTGAGAAATTGTGGTTGTTTTTCCGGGTTCGCTTAAGACGCTAGCTAGAATAAAATATTCCTTTTGTGTTTTATCAACAACTTTAGTTTGGATTATGGTCCGATTGGTGAGCCTTTGGTGCTCAGTCAGGTTAGGTTGGTTGCAAGTGTATTACAAGTTGTACTACGTACTCGTCTAGGACTTAGAATATGCTCTATCCCTATATAATATAAATAATAGTTTTCTTTTATGAAAAAACTCAAGTTGATGATTTTTCACTACTATCAATTTTTTCAATGAGTCTAACATGGATGTGGTAGTTTGTTCAAAAATTAATACTAGTCGTTCATTTTTCACTATTGTCCATCCGCCTAACAACAATATGATATTCTGTTCAACTTCTAATACTAATTGTTCAAATTTTAAAACCAAAGTTGTTGCTTTTTTTTAGTTTTATGTCATAGAAATTTAATTTTGTCAATATTAATTATTCATCTGAAGATGGCGATGTAAATGAGTCATAAGGCATCCACAATGGTAGATAGTTTCTTAACTTATTTCTAAGTGTCATGTCAATTAAATATATTATTTAATTGCATAAGAAACTCTCATCTCTACAATGGTAAAGTTCCTTAACATTTTATCTCCTTCCCTCCACAATTTTTTACTTTAGCATTCTATTAGGAGTTTTTTATTAATGTTGTAGTGTTATAGCCAATAGCGATGTTTTGAAAAGTGTTGCTTAATTAAGCAACGATGAGAGAGAATGAGGGTAAACTCCACACCACTACAAAAACATTTTTATTTGTTAAGGTGGAATCCACACCGTTGTGGATGCCCTTAGGATAGACAAATTCAATTCAAACTCCAACACAAACAAATTAGTAAATGAGTTTCCTTGTTCTAAGTCTAAATCTTCTACTAGTTTGGTAGAATTTCTCAAAATAGCTGTGAGGTTAACAACTTATTACGACATATCCTTGTAGTTTTATGTTTATTATAAAACTCCCATTCATTAAACTCTGACGTATTATATTTTTCATACTCTTATTATATACCCATATAAAAACTTAAGAGGGTGTTTGTTTTGAGTAATTAGGAAAGGGAATCAGAATGTTCACTTTTTTACTATTTGTTTTACCAGTTTTTCTATTTTCATGAAAAGGAAAAGAAATGAAATTGGAATTACCCCAAAACCCTATATCTTCATTCCCTACCCCCTATTAGGGATGGGTTCCCCAATACACTTTAACCGGTGACATAAGACCACTAACTAATGATTAATGGCTATTAACCGGTGACCGGTGAATGTTGATCGGCATCCGTTGACCATTAGGCGGCCGCTGACCGGTAATTTATTTCATTTCCCCAGCTCAAACAAACAACTGGGAAAATCAAAAGAAATTCTTTTTTATTCCTCTTCATTCCCTTTTCATATTTCATTATGTTTCCCTCTCTTGAAACAAACGCCCCCTAAATGCTATAAAATCAGCATTTTTAAAAAAAATAAATAAAAAAAGATAAAAATCATATGAAATTTGAAAAATAAATTTAAAAATAAATAAAAATTATAAAAAACAAAAATAATTAAATCATAAGTTTTAAAATAAAAGGAAATGATTAAATAAAAAAATATTTCCAAAAATACATATAATTGTTAAAATGTTACATAATATAAAACTATGGTAAAAAAAGTTATAACAATCACATTGAATATAATAAATTATTTATAATTTTATAAATTATAAAAAATAAATAAGAAATATATTATAAATATGAATAATCAAAAGAAAATTTATCATATTTCATAGTTTTTATTCTTTACTTTCATATTTTTAAATAATGATTTTTTCTTTGAACTATATGAAATTTTTACTTTTGATATTCTTTATATATTGTTTATTTTTTTGAAAATTATTTAATTCTTATTATATTTGATGTAACTGTTATAATTTTTATTTTATTTAATTTGTTGTAATAAGTTTTAAATTGTGTGATATTTTAACAATTTATGTGTATATGTTGAGGATTATAATTTTTAAATTATTTAGTCATTAGTCATGTTTATTTTTAAAATTTTATGATGTTACTTAGTTTTTTTTTGTGTTTTTTCATAAAAAAAATTCATTTTCTTAAAAAATGAATGTTATATGATTTTTAATTATTTTTTCAATATATTATTTAGTTTTTATATATTTAAAGTTTTTTTAACCATATACCTTATAGTTTCTTTTATAATGAAAATGAATTTGGAATATGAAGTTCGCTGTCTGTGTTAAATTTCTCAATTTATTTTGATAAGTACACACAAGAGTTCCCATGTAAACATTTATTTTTGTCCCTTTATACTGATCATTCTCTCTCACCCTTTGGGCGAAAATCTCGACCCAACGACAAGCAATGGAACCAATGTCATTATGTTCTCTTGGTCGCCAATCCAACGTTATCATAGTACTACTTCTATTGTTCCTCCAACCCGTGTTCTTTGGTAGTGCCACAGCAGCAGCAGCAGCAGCCGATCCCCGTAAAGTGGCCTGGTTTCCCGTCGGTGTGAACTGCGCTACGAACGGAAACTACACCCAAAACAGCACGTACCAAGTCAACCTCAACACTCTCCTCTCCAACCTGACCGCCATGGCCAGTATCACCACATTTTATCACTCCGTTGCTGAAGACCGTCCGCATAAACCCTATGGTCTTTTCATCTGCCGCGAGGACCTCTCTCAAGACACATGCCACATGTGCGTCCAAGAAGCCGTGAAGAACATTGTCAAATTCTGCCCCAACCAAGCCGAGTCGGTGATATACTATCTGCAGTGTACACTACGCTATGCGAACCGGACAATATTGGGCCTGGAAGACATCACACTCATGAACACCGTGAGATACAGCAGCTCGTGGAACGTCTCTGATTCTGTGCGCTTCAACGTGATTCTGACGGACACCGTGAACGCCCTTGTAAAAAAGACAGTGAATAGCTCAAGATTCTTCGCCACCATGGATGCAAACTTCACTATAATGGAGCACCTTTACACCCTCGCGCAGTGCACACCTGGAATCACCCCTGGCGATTGTCTCGATTGTCTGAGTGTCGCCATTTCAGAGATGCGGGTGTGCTGCATGTCTGCGTTGTGGTTTGTGTATATCTCACCCAACTGTCAGATGCGATTTGACACGGCGTCTTTCTTCAATCTGCCCCTTTAATAATTTCTTCCAGACTTGCGTGGAGGCAACAACAGTCTGGCCTCTGGTTTTTCCATTATTGGCATTAATTGTTGCTTTGTCTTGTTAATCTCCTGGAGTTCATAGACAATCGTAAGAGAATGAAATCATCGATCACCGCTTCAGTGGTAACTCGCTACATATAACGTATACACGAGAGATCTGTTCTTTTATGACTAACCAGTTATGTTTATACTTAAGATTGTCTTTTGTGAAACTTTTTGCTCTTGCTTCTCATAATAATTAACTATAATATGCGGGTTCTTGCTTCTCATGATCACCTCAGCCTTTACCATTTCATTCTCATATTTAAAGGCAACTGTGGGTTTTTATGTTCGGTGTGATGGTAGAGGATGTAATATGCAACTCCTCTCAAGTGCTTGCTCTAGGCAAATTTAGCATATGTTATGCGTTGTTTTGTTCACCAGAGTATTGGTGGTTGTTAAAGACGAACCCCAAGTCATCCAGGAGATGTTGCAGCCGCACCAACTCGATGTAGAATTTTCTAATGAGCGATACTTGACCTCCTTTATATATACTGCATTGTAAGTTCCCAAATATGTGTAGTAAGTAGACCTTACAATTCGGATCACTTGGTCGGGTCGGGTTCGATTCGGGTCGAGTTAGGTCAATTATAGATATTTAATATTCGGTTCGAGTCATGTTCATCTGGTTTAAATTAGATTCGAGTGACTTAGGTTTGGTTGATTTCGGGTTCGGGTGACTTCGTTTGGGTTAGACTTTGGGATATTCTGTTTTTGTCAGGTGATGGGTCAATTAGGGTGACTTTATTCAAGTTATGTAACAAAAATTTTAAAGTACGAATGTAAGCAATCTTTGTAACTTGTTTTATTTTCATATTCGCCTTTAAATTCTTAATATAGTGATAGTCTTGATCAAATTCATGGCTTCTATTGTGTATTGGTAAGACATAATCAAATTAGAGTCAATTTTTGTACAAGAATTTTTAACTATAAATTTCTATAGTGTACTAAAATTGTGTGAATCAATGGTCAATGTTTGGTGACCCCTAGTGTACCCCACCATGCTTGACGACGTGCCTCCCGCCATCCCGGGCTCGTCATCGCCTCGTGCGGGCACCGCCAGTCGCCGCCTGTCATCGCCTCCGTGCCGTCTGTTGCCACCTCATGCGCGCATGCTTCCCTTCGCCGCCATTCCCAAGTTTTGTAATCTTTATTCTTTTGTGATATGTAAGTGAGGTGTAAGTTTTGTAATTTTTATTATATTATGATTTTAATGAGAACCCTAAGTACTGACGTGATGATACACATTCAAACCATTCCCAAGTTTAGGCATCTACACATCAATCTTGGTTAGTATACGTCTCAACTAAAAAGCTTAGGTTTTATAATTGAAAAACTTCATCAACATTCAAACCATCTCCAAGTCCTAAACATAAAGAAACTTTAGTTTGTAAAAATATAGAGTAATATAAATAGTAATGATATACACATTACTTTTTGTTATAAAACATTTAAGAAAGATATCTATTGTTAGTAGTATGAACACTAAGCTATTGTTTTTCTTTAGTTAGTGAATCAATCTAAATGTGAGTTTTCGACTAAACTAGTGTGCTTGGATGACTCACAACGTAAAGTTATTTCGTGTGGTGTTGGTTTTATTCAGGCATATACACATGATCTTTTGTGATATTAATGAGAGTATTCATAATTAAACTTCATAAACAACAATATTCAACCCATTCCTAGTCTCATGTCCTAAACATAAAGAAACCTATGTGTGTTTAACTCTACTAAAAAAATGGAAGTCGAATATACAGGTTTCTTCTATAACTATGCAAAAACGTTCCTTAGGGGTAGCTATATCATAAAAATGTTCCTTCTAGCAGTGCGCTATTGACCTACTTATGTATGTTTATAGAAAGAGTTCAAGAGCTTGGGTGGTTACCTTGTTGACACACAAAGGGTAACATTTGTGGTAGAAGTGGCTTCTATGTTATACCTGCTCTTTTAAGTTGCTAACCTCCAAAGCAAGATCTATTGTTTCTTTTTGCTTGTTATGAAAAAGCGGGTTAATGAACGTCATACAGCGTATATCAAGCTGAAAAGAATGGAGAAATCATACTAGTACAAAACAGGTCTATTTCGGCGGTTGTTTTAGGCCTATTTCGGCGGTTCTGAACCACCGAAATGAGGTGTGCCGAGATAGGGTTGCACCCTATCTCGGCGGTTGAACGACAGCCGAAATAGAAAGCTAGCAACCGCCACGATAGGAGCCTGTTAGAACAAAAAAAACACACTTATTTCGGGGGTTCCTAGCTATCAACCACCGAAATAGGTGTATTTAAAAAAATAATTGGTTATCTGCCCCGTCTTCAACCTCGGGAACAAGATGCAATATAGTTCCAGTGATTCGTCTCTGTCAAGGCGCAGACACAAGATGAGAATGAATAGGGGCGCATTGATAAAGTTTGCAACCTTAATCGATTCTTGACATTGAGCTTAAGCTTGTGTTTCAGAAAGGCAAACATGCAAACATAAAAGAAGAAAAACCAGTACACACACAAGTACACAAACCAGTACACAAACTAGTCACGCATACGAACCAGCACACGCACACAAACTAGTATACACAAACCAGTACACACACAAAAACCAGAAAAAACACAACCAGTACACGCACAATACACGACACACAGACCAGTACACACACAAACTAGTGCACGCACATAAACCAGTACACGCACATAAACCAGTACATACACAAACCAGTACACAAACTAAGCGAATATTCTGATCTCTATATATACTACAAGTCTGTATCTAACAGAAGAATTAACCGAGCTGACTGTAAGTTAAGAAACTGAATAACTATGTACATATAACTTAACAACCATGCTCCCTTAATACGAAAAGCATGTATGCTCGTTGTTCGCCTTGCAAAATTACAGTGAGTGAAGAGATTGTAGAGGCATAGAACATGTTCCTTGTTCGCCGGTTAGGGTTGAAAAATTACTCTGAGAGGCGTAGAGCATGAAGAGAGTCACGCAGAGCATGTTCCTTGTTCTCCAGTTGCAAAAATACCAAATAACAAAGAGAATGGAGAGAGGGAGATGCAACAAACACAAAGAAGAGAATGAAAAATGCGCGAGGATGTAGGTTCCTTGTTCTCTAGAGAGAAAAAGATAAGTTCAAGTATATTACCGGTTTGGAATGAACTGCTTCAGCCCCGTCTTCAATCTGGTGAGCAAGATGCAGCAGTTCGACCATAGGCACATACACAAGAAGAGAATGAAGGTGGAGGTGCAAAGCTTAGGGTTGCAAATTTATGTTGGTGAAGAGAATAAAGAGAGAGAGGCGAAGGGTCGGAAAAAAGAAGGTGGAGACGCGGTTTTAAAAATTTCATATAAAAAACCAGGAAAACATCCTATTTCGGCGGTTCCTAGCTAAGAACCGCCGAAATAGGGCCTCGAAAAATCTTTGTCTAGCTAACAACCGCTGAAATAGGTGTCTTTTTTTTATACACAGAAGTTTTTGGGACTCTATTTCAGTGGTTGTAAGAACAACCGTCAAAATAGGGAAATAAGCCTTTTTTGTACTAGTGTCATTCTAACTGTTGGGAGTTATAAGGAATTGATATTCCTCGGATACTATCTATATTATACTATATATATATATATAGGTTATCGGGTACACTGAAAGATTGTGCTGGTTTCCGCTTTGTTATTTTTCCAGAGTGTGTTCATGAACATGATAAAGACATTACTCTTAACGAACTAACATCACATATAGGTTAGAGATCGATAAGTGTCATGTAATTGATTGTAAATAAACATTACTTGTAAACCTTAACAGGTTCTACCCATACCATTATGGTACCACTTTAAAGTATTATTATGTGTTTTTGTTTCAAGATTGTTCGGGTTTACTTTTGTCGGGTCTAGTAGTAACTTGTTGATAAACACCTATCCTCTAGGCAACCAGTCCAATCAGTAACTTCAAAGAGCTGGTAACTGTGTGGAAGAATGAGAGAAGATGTGATATATATAGTAGTGCTTTCATGACATTTAGATAATGAAGAACCGAATTTTTAGGCTCGCTAGTATGCCATATTAGGGTTCTGCATCGATAGACATAGTTTTTTAGATAATGGGCATATAGCCGTAGTATTAGAGTTGACCTGGATAACCAGGCGGATGGGGTGAAAATGGGCCTCATTAAAACCTCCCTAGACAAAACCCAATGGGACAAAATCTAGGGAGGAAAAAGAGTACCCACCGCATCCTATTACAAGCCTAACATCCATCTAAACAAGGTATAAACGGAACAACCAAGAGAACCTTAACGTGTACATATGCAAATGTGCCACTGTCAAACCCACACAAAACAAAAACCAAATATACTACAAATAATCCTAAAGTGATGAAACTCCTAAGAAGCTATTACATGTCAGAGGGAGATCTTTCCACCAACTTTCGTCCATCTCCAAGTTCCAAGTTTAATGTGAACAACAACGCGCTCCACATCACATAGTTCCCCACGGAAGACCACATTGTTACGGTGCATCCATATGTAGTAGATACCATAACAAAATGTGGACTTCCACACTCGTTTAGCTTTTCCTGACAAAGGAACTGAAAACCAGTCAGCGTAGATATCACTTACCGTTGCCCTGAAGCTAAAGCTCACGTTCCACCATTTTAAGATCAGTTCCCAGGCTCGTGATATCTCGGGCAATGGAACAACACGTGGTCGATATTTTCCATGGCCCTATTGCACCAGGGGCAAAAACTCTGACCAAGTGGGACAGTATTTCGTTCAAACAAAATTTCTCTGGTCATCAGTTTTCTCAGAAGAGTAAACCATATGGTCAAAACCACCCTGGGCTCACATAGCCCCTTCCAGATGGCTTTCAAATCCACAGCGGTTAGTTCAGATGATACTTCATAAGAAGTAGGAGAAGATAAAGAGGAGTAAATATCTTTAACCATGGAGGACTTACCTCCTGATGCCCATACACAATCATCAGGACGCTGCATAGAAGGAGTGATGTGGAGCGCGGCCTGCAATTCAGTCACCATATCGTCTTCATACGAAAACAAAGAGCGTCTCCACCTAAATTCCCAACTCCACGAGTCGTTATGCCATGCGCCCATTTGGGCCACTGTGCATTCCTTCTGTATACTGATGTAGGTAGAAGAGTCGCGGGAATCTCAGCCTCAAACATCCCACACGTGTCCAATCATCAAACCAAAACAAGGTAGCGCGACCATCTCCAAGCGAGATTTTTAATCTTTCACCGAGAAGGTTATCGAGGGGGGGGGGGGGTCACCGGTCGTGGCCCTGATGATAGCAGGCCATATTCCTCGGGTATGGCGCACATGTTCATCAAGTTCACCAGTATGCAAGCCACTCCTCAACCGGTAAATAGAAGACACCAGCCTTTTCCATAATGGAGATTTGTTTGATGCAAAGATACATCTCCATTTGGATAAGAAAGCTAAGTTCTTAAGTTGCAAGTCAGTAAAACCAAGACCACCGGCCTCGCGTGGTTTACACATTTCTTCCATGCGACCGTGGTCAGGAACCTTTTGTTATTCTTTCCCCAAAAAAACTGTCTCTGGAGGGAAGCTAACTCCTTACGTATTTTGACAGGGATCACAAATAGACTGGCATAGTAGAGGGGAATAGCGTCAAGAACTGACCGGAGTAGGACCGCACGCCCAGCCTTTGACAAGCTAGTAGCTTTCCATGTTGCAAGCTTAGTCTTGATCTTCTGGATAACTGGATCCCAAGTGGTAGATCTCCTCATGTTGGCCCCCAAGGGACACCCCAAGTATGTAGTCGGTAAGGAATCCACTTGGCAGCCAATGATATCTCTACCATCTGTACTTCGTTTGCATTCATATTGAGACAATATGCCTTAGACTTCTCCATATTGAGTCTCAGACCACTCATCTCTGAGAATCCAATTAGGATTTTATGCAGGTGCAGCAGTTCATCCTTATTCGCATCGATAGACATAGTTGTTTCCGATATAAAGCATGTGTTAGGTCGAGTGATAAATACTGCATAGCTTATGGAAGAATCCTAAAATGAGTTTGATCAAGATAAAACAATGAGATTGAATTCAAGAGATCAATATTGGTATCCATAGGAGTGGCAACTAGCCTGGATTTTTATGATTCGCCTTGCTCCAAAAGCAGGTTCTAAATTTGAATCCCATAGTGATGAGAGAGTCACTAAATTTGGAATACTATGCTCGTAAGGAAACACATGGTGTTTACAAAAGTTGCAATATGATTTTTGAAATTTCACCTCATTTCACCTTTGTTTAACCTTGTAAAACTAGTCGGGCATAATTTTACACCGTCATTTCATTTAACTTAATTTGACATATTTGATGGCATAAATGCGGCATAAAGAGGTGGTTCCCGTGTGGGTCGTGCGCTCTGCTCCAATAACATACTTCCGCATATGAATAAGTCGGTCTAAAACAGCCGTAAAACAGACATGTCAAACAGAGCCTAAAGCTCACTTCCGTTAACGTCATTTAATGAACCTCTCTTCTTTCTCTGTTTAACCTCAATCCAAACACATTATGATTAGTGTCATGTATCTTGACCCATTGATTTAACACGAAGTTTGTTCTACATGCGTTCTTATAAGATGTGTATATGCCTATGCATTTTTATTCTTATTTTTGAGTAAAAGAATCTTGAACAAGCTTCAGTAGACAGTAATCATGCTCGAGTGTCATATCAATATTAAACGCCTGGGCCTAACGGTTGACTTAGGTGTTTGTTTACTCTCAAGTCTCTGGATGTCTTATTATACCAGTAAAGATAAGCACGCATGTCGATATGGAGGTCCACCTACTGGACAGAAGACTTTTGGTTGATTAAGTGGGTGGATATATATAAAGTTATACATACCTTCATCACGTAAGACCAAATCATTTTTCTGGTCAGAACTATTAAAATGGAAGTCATTGTGGAAACGTGATCCCATGACTAGAATAAAAAAACTATTGAGCACACTAAATAAATAGTCTTCTTTTGGTTCTGGGAATCAGTTTCATGACTAGAAAAAAAAAACTATTGAACATTTTTTCACATCAGCCAAGAGATCGATTTCGCTCGATTCTATTGTGGAATGTTCAAACTCATTTATGTCAAACGGAATGTCGAAATACAGAATCCCGACTGTTTCTGCCGCATTTATAAGGTTATTAATATTCTAAACCAATTCCTTCGAATGGTTAATCATGCTCAGTAGCATTAGTTACTAGCTACTCTCCTATATATCTTTTCTGTGACAGGGAAGAAATTTCATGTCATCGTGCTTAGGAGACACATCTGCAGGACTACCAATACATTGATTGTTTTTTATAAGAGCAGAAAAAGTAGTACTTGGATCATTCGTACAAAATGTGTCGATTTAGGGTGTTAGTTTATTCTTAGTCAAAAATTCTGTTGGAGAAGGTAAATAAACAATGGTTCTTCCTAGATCCAAGTGGGTTATAATTAACTGGCATTTTATGGTAGGTCAATATTACCTAGACGTGCTCAGTTGTTCTAGTCACTGTCATTAGTTGATCAATACTCCGTGCCTGCCAATATGGAAGTTCATTTCATTACCAGGGAAGAGCATATCCGAGATAATATATAAGAACACAAGTTTCTTTTGACTGAATTATCATTTACAATAACAATTCTCACTAGAGTAACATGCATCTACAGTTTCATACTATGTTCCTCCAGTTAGATCACTTCAGCCCATATTGATCATATGTACATTCTCACATCACAAGCTGACAAAATATGGGTGCCCTTAGTAGAATTCTTTCTACCACCTTCTACCTTGTAACAATCAAGTTGTTGTTTTGGGTGTTGATGACATCCATGGATATCGTGAAGGCTAGAACTACAGACACCATGACCAGTGGCAACAATGTCGCCAAACCAGGTTGTCCCAGCAAGTGTGGTAATGTAACCATTCCTTACCCATTTGGCTTTCGTGATCGATCATGCTCTCTTAACTCAAAGTATCACATCTTCTGTGATGATTCTGGCAATGATCCACCAAGACCTTATATGAGGGGATACTATTCCTCTCAGATTTGGGAGATCCTAGATATCTCAGGAACCCAGTTGCGAATCCGCAACCAGGTCGCGTTTGAGTGCTACAACTCTTCTGGTGATGCGACCAATGATATATTTGATCAATTTACCTATATGGGATTTCCCGCTGGATCTCCTTTCAGTTTCTCTGCTGATTCAAACAGGTTAACAACAATTGGATGCTCTATCCGGGGGTGTAGTGTACTTGTCCTCAAATCCGTCTGGCGATGTTGAGATTGATCTCGGCAGTACTGCTTGTAAATCCAGTTGTGCAACAAAGAAGGATGTTGTCGGAGGCAAGTGCCAAGGTGCTGGTTGTTGTCAATCAGCAATTGCAGAAGGCGCACAACGTGCTAATGTTTTCTTGATGGCTGATTCAAATAAAAATGAATCATTGTCATTCAATCGGTGCGTCTATGCATTCTTGGCTGAAGAAGGTAAATTTAAGTTCCAAGGGCTTACGGATTTCAGTGATCCGGGTTTCGTGAACAAGACAATTGATCACGTGCCCGTCGTCGTTGATTGGGTGATTGGAAAGGAGACTTGCAAGGAAGCTCGAAAGCAACCAATGGCTCCTATGCTTGCCAAGCCAATACAGCATGCTCAGACTACTCTGTCAGTGCCATTGGAGGGTATACTTGCAGTTGTCTTCCAGGTTACCAGGGCAATCCTTATCTTTCGCCCGGTTGTGCAGGTATAATATGAATTCAGCAATCGTTTACTCTCATGTAATTTAGTATATTCACAATAGTAACTTGTATATCATAACCTGATTTATATGTTAATGTGGTCTTATCGCTAAATCCCTGCTGATCTTTAAATGCATAAAATGATGCAGATATCGACGAGTGTGCTGGAGTGCACAATTGTTCACATTTCTGCCATAACAAGCCAGGGAATTACTCGTGCTCTTGTCCTCCTGGCTATGATGGAGACGGTATGACAAATGGGACAAATTGTTTCAAGAAACGCTCTGAAAAGTTAGTCTTCATATTGAAGTTGGTTCTTGGTGCGTACTCAATCTATTGATCAACCTATGCAATTGTTGTCATTGTATTAGTTACTCTTCAATGGAAATAGAGGCCCGTGTTCAAGTTGATGATCGATATTAATTGTCTGTCGACGTTTCAGGCGTCAGTTTGGGTTTCTTATGCTTAGTTTCTGCTGCAATATCACTGTACCTGATAAAGAAGAGGTTGGAGCGTAGGAAATTGAAAGAGGATCGCTTCCGTAACAATGGAGGTTTGCTACTTCAAGAACTACTTTCATCACCAAGCCTAGGAGACACAGGGAAGCTGAAGATATTCACACTAGAAGAACTAAAAGTGGCCACCGAAAACTTCAGTGAATCTCGAGTTCTTGGCAAAGGTGGCCACGGTGTTGTCTACAAAGGAGTGCTGTCAAAAAATCAAGTAGTAGCAGTCAAGAAATCAAAGATGGTTGATCAGAGTCAGATTGAAGAATTTGTCAATGAGATGGCGATTCTTGGGCAGATCAATCACACCAATGTGGTGAAAATCGTTGGATGTTGCTTGGAAAGTGAAGTCCCGATGCTCGTTTACGAGTACATATCAAATGGTAATCTCTTCGAGCATATTCACTCAAAGAAGGATGAAAGGTCATGGCTAGATTGGAACAACTGTATTCGTATTGCGATCGAGGCTGCTGGTGCTCTTGCACACCTGCACTCGGCTGTAGCCATACCAATTATTCACAGAGATGTCAAGTCTTCAAACATTCTAATAGATGAAAATTACACAGCAAAGATATCAGATTTCGGTGCATCAAGACTGATCCCACTGGATCAAACCCGACTCACCACCATAGTGCAAGGAACTCTAGGTTATCTTGACCCGGAATACTACCATTCTGGACATATTACCGAAAAGAGCGATGTCTACAGCTTTGGAATTGTTTTGATTGAGCTTCTTACAAGACAAAAACCAGTCTCAGAAGAGCGCGATGTTTCTGAGGCAACATTATCTACTTATTTTGTCAAAGCGGTTCAAAAGGGCAGATTTCTAAACATCTTACACCCTCATATAGTAGAAGAGGCACCAGTTGAGCAACTCTCTGTTGTGGCTGATCTAATCACAAATTGCCTCAGCCCTAAGGGTGAAGGCAGGCCAACAATGATGCAAGTGCTTGTAGAACTGAAAGCAATAAAGACCCGTGTTCTGCATCCGCTTGTGTTGCAGAAGCAACATTATGAGGACAAAGGTCACAACAGCCAATCTCAAGATGAAGAAACCGACTTATACCCCGAAGATATGTTCACTCAAAGTAGCAAAGCACAAGATGAAGAAACCGACTTGTACCCAGTTCCGTTCAATCCCAAGCCAAAAACAACAAAAGATGGATGAATATAGTCAACTCTGTGTGCAGTGTATGTACAAATGCCGAGGTTGCTGGGTGGCTGAAAATATCTCTTTTCTCTTTCGTCCTTTTTTTTTTTATGTTTTCACAAAGGCGTGATCAATATTCGTATGTAACATTAGTACTAGAAACAAGAACGATCACCATCGACTTCTATCTGTTCGGTATGGCTCTTTTGCGTTTGTTTTATAGTTGTTTTTGTCTGGTTGTTTTGGCTGGCTGTTTTGTAGTATTTTGGTTGTTCGGCAGTATGACGGTTTTGTCTGGCGTATTTGAATAAGTTAGTTACGTGTAGTGCATTTGCGGATGTCTGTGTTACAATTACAAATTTTATATTATATTTTAAAACAATTTTTTTAAAGATGTAATTAAAGAAGCTACTAACAAATATATAGATTAATATATACATAATTTATAATTAGAAAAACAACAAAGTTTTATTACAATACATAATTGTTAATATTTATATTCAGGTCTATACAAATAACTTCACTATTATCAAACATAATTCTATCAATGGATAACAATAATTGTAACTATACATGGTTTTTACACACTAGGCTACTTGTCACATTTGAATAAAAGGAAAATATAATAATTAATTAATGAACTTTATTAATGTTTACATCATACAAAAAAACAATTTAGTTGTTAAAAAATATGACCTATATTTAATATATGTAGATATAATTAAATATTCAGATTTTATACCTTATTTTAGCAATATAGTCAAAAGTAAAACTGATTATTATGTCATTCCTAGTATTCGTGTACCCCTTCTATCCATAATACAAATATTTTTTGTTTTTTATTATTATATATTCTATAAATTTAAAAAATATTAGAATTACTCAAAATGATTTTTAGTGTAAGTTTTTAGAAAAACACTACAAGTTTAAAACTATTGTTCTATATTATTGTCATTAACTTATAATTTAGTATACCAATATTTATAAAAAAACTAAAAATAAAAAAGGGAAAACAAACTTTTTTATATATTAATTTATATATTTCAATTTTAATTTAATTTTTGGGTCAAATTTAATATATAATATCATTTTTAAAATATAATTATAGATATTGAAAATTCAAATTAATTTATAAAAATTTATTTTTATATATTAAATATATTATTAAAATATTCTCGCCCCCCTAATTACATTTCTTTTCTGGTTGTGCCTCATTTTACGGTATTTATTCTCTTTGCAGCATAAATTGCTAGTTGTCTGTGGCTGTATTGTGCTGGTATATTTGTGGTTGTTTTGAAAATTGTTGTTTGGCAGTGTGGCGGTTTGACATTTTTGTCAAAATGCCAAACTCAAAATGCCACATTTGTACCACAAAAACACCAACAGTAAACGGAGCCTTACAAACCTCCATGGCTCTGCAAGCGACAATTATTTTCCGTTCCGCTGGCAGTACATGTATTCCCAATTTCCTGATCCTGTTCGGGCGCATAGCTAGTGTCCCCCGTCGTCGGCAATGATGGACATTAATAGATCGTCGTCGGGTTTCAGTGTGCCGAAATTGCACAGGAATGGGAGTGGTTAGACCCGGCAGTTTTGGCCCAACCCGAAACCCCACCCGAACTCAACCCATACTTTTATGGGTTAGGGTCTTGATTATTAACCCATTTATTTTTTGGGTTGGGTTAGGGTAATAAGCTAATTTGTGGGTTAGGTTAGAGTAAAGATCTAAACCCATGACCCAACCCGAAGCCCGAAATATATTTGTTAATAATAAAAAATAAAAACATTCATTTATTATATATATATATATATATATATATATATAGTATTATTAGATCAAACTATACCTTAGCCTTAAGTGCAGTTGGACTATCCAACCTTTAATAATATCACACAATCTTAACTAAGTAGATGGCCCAACCAGCTGCATATCAAACAAAGGGTCCAACGAGACCTTAACATAATGTTGAAAACCCTAATGCTCTCGTTTTGTAGAGACTCACATCCATCTTTATTCTCTACACCGCTGTTCATGTCTATGTTGCTCTTCATCTGTGCCCAAGGTTTATTTTTCTTATTCTCACTGCCATTACGTTCTTGAGAACATAGATATATATGTTTAGAGTATCGTGAACAAAAGTATGTGATATATATATTTTGTAGTAGGATTTCTACTATAGAACTCTTAGTAAATTCTGAAGCCAGTAATGTGGATAGCGTGTTGCATAAAAGTTCATCAACTGTTGGTCGATTAATTATGGTGGTTGTGATTGTACTTTTCTCAGGCATGAGCACTCGGTTCCAATGGGAGTAATTATTTAAAAACTATCAGTCGTAGTTTGAGGCTTTGAGCACTCAATTTATAAATTATTTCTAACTTTACAAGACTTGTATTTAATCTATTTCTCTGATGCTTGTAACACCCCTACCGCTAATCCCGTCATTAATCCATAATCACCTCATTAATCTAATACAACCGGCGGGGTGAAACAATGTCGTTAGCCACCCACGTGGCTAACAAGGCCTAACTCAATACAGCATCGGTCTGATGGACCGGAATTCCTGAGTACTCAATACAAATACAATTCTCATTCTTTGTTAACCGAGTCTCATTCAATACAAACTATACCGAGTTTCTATTACAATTCAAATGCCGATACACTTTCGGTCTTACAATACTAACAATTACAGTTACAATGTAATTACATAAACTAACTGCTACCCCTGCCGTAGCATCCCCGTCCTACTCTCGAACGGTTATCGGCTTCAAGTACCTGAAAAAGAATGGGTGGCCCAAAGGGGCTCAGCACCTTTGTTGGTATGGAAGTCGTGCAACCCGCTACTACCGGGCCACACTCAACTAATTCTCATCTTAGCATGCGATTGATTTTATTTAAATCAAAACATGAAATGCAATAAACATACAACATGCTCGCATTCATACAAGTATTCAACTAAGAATACAATCATAACTAACACATTAAGTTAGTTAGTTTACATGTCTTACTCTTTGGGCTTGGGGGTTTCTGCCTCAACAATGCCTCATTTTAATTGTTCATTGTCTTATCCGTTCTCTCCGGATACCTTACTTGTTCTCTTAGTTCTATAGACATACATGCCTCAATCTTACTCTCGCAATTACTCTTCTCTTAATTAATACTTAAGCCAATACACATGGCCTCCGGGCAGAGTCATACACAAGACTCACCACCGGACTTTCAAGCCTAGTCCTACAACTTTCCCCCAATTTACAACCTTTGCTAGGACTAGATTTGTTCGCTTAGTCCCCTGGTTCAATACCCTGGTTACTTGACAAATACGCTTTACTACAGTGACCGGGATTTATTTCGCAACCCTTAGATTTATTTTATTTATTAATTTCTAGGATTAATTTCGTAGTTTTTAGTAGATCAAAATAACTGTTTATAGAGAGAGAGGAGGGAATACCTTTTTACCTTTTTTTTTACTTTTTCACTTTTTGACTTTTCTTTCTCTTCTTTTCTAGCTAGTTAATAATAGTGAGGGGAGGACTGATTAGCTTAGAAAATTGGCCCCTATATTAGTTGGATAGGGGCGTTTTCGTCTTTTTACAAGAAACGCTCCTAAACTCCCGGTTTTGGCACTATTCACTAACCGGGCTCGTTTTCCGGATTTTTTCTCGTTTCTTTAATTTTAATGGTCCTTAAGATTCCATTAATATTTCATTATAGTTATATAGTCAACTATAATTTTTAGGTCCGTTTGACCACTCAAAGTCATGTTTTCAGGTTTTCTAGAAAAACGTGCTTTAAAGCTTTCTTAGCGTTTTTAATCCACTATATGGATCCGTTTTCTTTGGAAATTGTTCCCACATATTATTTAGGCATAAATAAGCCCTAGGAATCCATCTAGCACCCTTGCTGAGGTCGTATATCTCCTATAGTTGCATAACGCTCATTTTTACGTTTTACGCTTTTTAAGCGTTTTCTCTTTTCTTTTGGTTTTACTTTCCTCACCAAAGCTCTTTAGGCATCATTAGGCCTCTAAAATTCATATTAGAATAATTTAATCATATTTAAGTTCGGGGTATTTCAGTAATGAAGATTTTCATTTTTGTTCTCTTTTGTATTAAGAGTATTAGGATCATGTGCATATCTAGACAGGGTTCCTCCCCAACAGAGGTATAGCTTTAGGCTCATAATGATAATAAAAAACTTATGGAAAAAGTACGAGTTATTCTATTTATGGGAAATTAGGGCAGTGCTTTAGTTCTTCACATAACATGGAATTCGTTTAAAGTTGGTCGATCAAGCATGATTATTTCTCTTCCTTTTGTTCCATCATAATTAGTGTGCTAGCTAGCACTAGATGTTTTTAGATTTTTTTTAAAAAAAAAATTACTCCTAATCCATCTCATATATTGTATGCTTAAAAAATGGGTTGGGTGGGTTGGGTTAGAGTTGAAGGATTTTAAACGGGTTAGGTTAGGGTCATGATTTTCTAACCCATCCATTTTTGGGTTGAGTTGGGTTGATGATATTTTAAATGGGTTAGGATAGGGTTGATATCAACCCGACCCATCGACCCAAATTGCCAGGTCTAGGAGTGGTAACTGGGATGAAAAAAACGATTTGATGGTTTTAATATCTGGAAAAATTCACAATATGCCACGATTTGAGTTTGCAATTCATGATATATAACGGACATTAATTTTGCCATTAACCAATCTTGACAATGACCAAAATCCCCCTGATGGAAAGTTTCAAATACCACTAAGTTTTGCTTAATTCACGATATACCACTGTGCTTTTAAAATTACACAGGATAACACTAAGTTTTTACTTATTTCATCAGATAACACTCTATCTCATATTTTGTTAACGTTCCGTCAATATTCCAGAAAAATGACTAAACTACCCATGTTATTAATTAACAACTTGAAAGTAATTTGTCATACTGATAAATTTCATAAGACACCACTTTTATTTAACTATTTATATGGGTACTTTAGCCTTTTTTTCTAGGGATATTAATGGAACATTTAACAAAATATGAGACAAAGTGTTATCTAATGAAATAAGTAAAACCTTAATGTTATCCTGTGTAATTTTAAAAACACAGTGACATATCATCAATTAAGCAAAAACTCAGTGCTATTTGGTGAAAATTCCCTAATATAATTAAGACATTTTTGTCTCGGAAATTTCACCCAATACCCCTCAGGTTTTTGAATTTTACGAGATATCCCCTAGGTTTCATTTTATTTTGAGATATCCTTAAGGTTTTACTTTCTTTACGAGATACCCCTAAGGTTTCACTTTCATTACGAGATACCCTGAGGTTTCAATTTTGTTACGAAAACCCTCCGTTCAAATTTTGATATATTATATTTTTCATATCCCTATTTGACCCCTCACCATATGACCCCGCAATAACCTCTGAGGTTAATGGTCAATCTTTAAAAAATTTTAAAATATAAACAAAATACACAATAAATAGTTAAAGATCATATAAAATTTGAATTACAATTAAAAAAATGAATAAAAATTATAAAAACAAAAAGAATTTAAATAATAATTTTTAAAAAATAAATAGAAATGAAATAGTAAAAAATAGTTTTTTAAAAACATATATTGTTACATAATTTAAAAACTACTATAGCGGTGACTTACAATCGTAAAAAAGTTATAATAATTAGATTAAATACAAGAAATTATTAAATAATTTATAAAGTATAAAATATATTAACAAATATATTATTTGATATCAATAATGAGTTTTTTTATGTACTATATGAAATTGTTACTTTTAATATACTTCAAATTATTGTTATAAGTTTTTATGATTTTAAGTCATGTAAAACTTTAACAATCTATGTTTATTTTTCAAAATATTTTTTAATCTTCTATTACTTAGTCATTTCCATTTATTTAATTGATTTGTTTTTTGTTTATTAATTATATTTATTTTATAATTGACTCAAAATTCATATAATCTTTAATATGTTTTTCTGAATTTTATTTAAGTTTTAAATTTAATAAAAACTTTGACCATATATCTCTAAGGTTATTGTAGGGACATATGGTGCGAGGGTAAAATTGGGATATAAAAAATACTCCCTCCTCTCCAAAATAAATGTTGTTTTAGGCTTGAGATTATGTTCAAATTATTTGTCGTTTTAGACTTTTTGTATCTCACTTTGTACTTTTACCCTTTTCAGTTTTTTAATTTAATGTCATTGAACTCTACTTTTTTGTCTTACCAATAGGGCGTGGAGACCGCCAGGGAGTAATATGGAGAAGGTACATGTGTTATCTTGTGGTTGGAGGAAAAATAAATGAAGGAAAAAAAGTAGAAGAAAAATATGTTACAGGAGTTTTGGGGGGTTAGGAGAGAGAAATAATTTATTTTTGCAAAATGTTATAACTTACAAAATAAAAGTGCAAAAAAAAAATACCATTGTTCATCATTTTTGTGTTCTTCAAAACAAGATGCATCATGGATATGTTTTGGTAAATTTAAAATTTTATGTTTTTAGAATGAGTATATATTAGGTATTTTTAAAGTGAATCTTACTCATTAGTAAAATGAATCTTCTTTAATAATAAAATGAACCATATTCATTAGCAAAATGAATCTTACCTAAAACACCCTAAAAACCACCCTAGAAATGCTAAAAACGTCGAAGTCATTTTTATGGTTTGTAGTGCAGGGTTTAGACCCTAAACCACAAACCCTAAAAACTGTCGAGTTAGTGACGATAATATAAAGTGTAGAACTAATGTCAAAAAGATTACCCTACCTCCCAAACACCCAAAAAACCACCATAGGATAGCTAAAAAACGTCTAAGGCATTTTTAGGGTTTGTAGTACAGGGTTTAGACCCTAAACCCTAAAAAACTGTCGAGTCAGTGATGACAATATAAAGCGTAGAACTAATTCCAAAAAGATTACCCTACCCTCAAACACCCAAAAACCCACCCTAGGAAAGCTAAAAACGTTGAAGACTTTTTATGGTTTGTAGTACTGGGTTTAGGGTCTAAGAATAGATAACATGGAGCCCTACGGAAAGATCGTTACCTAGACTGTTGGGCGTCAGCGCACCCGCCTCCTCCTTCTTAAAATCTCTTCTGTCTCGGTCGGGCAAGCCAACCTCGCTTACTCCTTCCTAAAAGATTGTTTTCCTTATATTCTTGTGAACGTATAGCCAAGCAGAAAGTTAAATTACGCCCAAAGAAACTACAGTATTTCGGACCCTCAAGTGGGGTGCCTCAAGGCGGTCTCAAAAGTAGCGAAATAGGGCTTTCTTTTCGCCTTGTGGGTTTTTCTGATCAATTAACGGGACTTACTTCTTTGAGAGTTAAAATCGTAAATGAAGTTTCTATCGTTTATCCCCCTGAGGGGGACTGAGGGGGTAACAATCCATAAATGAGTTATGAGTTTTCTGAGTTATGAGTTTATTGAATATGAAGATTCATATGAGTTTATTGAATATGAAGATAAATATGAATATACCTTTTAGAAAAACGGAACTAAGTAACTCATATAGCCCCTTCCCAGGCGGCCCACGAGGGCTTCTCTCTCTTGTCTCACCTCCTGGGTGTGTTATGGAGTTTTTTAAGCGACCCTAAACCCTAAACCACAAACCCTAAAAAAACTGTCGAGTCAGTGACAACAATATAAAGCGTAGAACTAATGCCAAAAAGATTACCCTACCCCCCAAACACCTAAAAATCACCCTATGAATGCTAGAAACGTCGAAGACATTTTTATGGGTTGTAGTGCAAGGTTTAGGGTCATTATTGTCGAGGTTAGTGGCGACAATATAAAGTGTAGAACTAATGCTAAAAAGATTACCCTACCCCAAACACCCTAAAAACCACCATAGGAATGCTAAAAACGTCGAAGACATTTTAATGACCTTTGATTCACTTTTTAACAACCGTTGGTTCACCTTTTAAAAACCATTGACCCACTTTTCCTAAACTTAAGATTCACAATAAATCTTAAAACACATGTACATACAAAATATAAAAAAATTAAATTTATCAAAACATATTTATGTGTTGATCTTATTTTGATGGAACTCGAATTATGATGAACAATGGTATAAAATTTATGTTATTTGGACTTATATATATATAATAAGATACAACATTTTGAAGTTTTGTAAAATGATAAAAAAAATAGAAACTGTCACCATATTAGAACTTGGCGCCAGGTTCGAAATCGCCTACCAATAAAGTATACTTACTTTTTTATTATTCTCATACAAAAAGTAAGGACACTAGTCATTTTAAACTCCTTCTCAAAAAGTGTGAAAATGTCTAAAACGACATTTATTTTGAATATGAGGGAGTAAAATATATCAGAATTTGAACGAAGGGCTGACTCGTAATAAAATTGAAACCTCGGGGTATCTCATAATAAAAATGAAACTCAGGGACATCTTGTAAAGAAAATAAAACCTCAATATCTCGTAATAAAAATAGAAACTTGGATATTTATTTGATTTCAATATGTGCAGTGAATGACACCGTGGTCAAAGAAGATCAGGGACTAATAACCTTTGAGGATGCAGACGAAGGAGAGTTGGTTGTGGATGAGGAAGAAGCGGATCGAGGTGGGCGTCCGATGGTTTCTCAAGAGGAATCAGATATGACGGAGGCGTTTAAGGTGCTTGATGAAGATGGGGGGGATGGTTATATCTCAGTTAAGGAGTTGCAGGTTGTTCTTGATAAATTTGGTTTGCTAGAGGTCAGAGAGATGGATCTGTTATAGGAAATGTAAATAACAGAAATACTGGGACCACAATTGCATTTCATACAAATCTGTTACATTAGTTGTTTTCTGTTACATTCTTTCTGATTTCTGTTGCAACCAATACAGTGTATAAAAGCTTTACAACACAGAAGAAATAATATCATGAGTCGTATTATCATTCTCATCTCTCTCTGTCCCTCTCTTTCTCTCTCTCATGTTCCTTCGTCTGAGTAATCTTGCGTGGCTGTAGTTTCTCAAGCAAGGCAGCTTGCAGGTTAGCTCTCGAGGTTGTTGTATTGTGCAATAGCTTCTCCCTCTATCTCTTAGTTACTAGCTTAGGCTCGGCTAATCTGCAACAATTGGTATCAGATTCTGTGTGATCCTGTTATCTCCATGGCGGAAACTCGTACGGCTCAACTCATTCGCGATGCCATCAAGGATCTAGAAGCCTCGCTTCACCCTCAGTTTCAGGCATTGATGGCAGAGCAAAACGCAAGGCTGGAAAACAGCATTGCGGAGCAGAACAGCAAGTTGGATAAAGGCATTGCGGATCTCTTTGAAGCGATGCGTTTGCGTAACGTCGCTTCTACTGAAAATTCTGGCGACAAGAGTCCTCAAGAATCGTCCAGTCGACGGAATTCATACTCTGGCGTAACTCGTTTGGCTAAGTTGGATTTCCCTAGATTCAACGGAGAGAAGGTCAAAGAATGGTTGTTTAAAGTGGAGCAGTTTTTTGCAATCGATCGCACGCCCGATGAACTTAAGGTGGGATTGGTGTCGATCCACTTCGATGCGCAGGCGACATCGTGGCATCAGTCGGTTGCTCAGTCGGAGATGGCACCGGTGGTCCTGACCGATTGGAACATTTATAAAAATCTTCTGAAAGAAAGATTCGAAGAAGTTCTCGATGATCCGATCGCTGAACTCAAGAACTTACAGGAAACGGAGACAATTCATGAGTATCATAACCAATTTGAGGCTATTCGTACAAGAGTTTCGTTGTCGGAGGAGTATTTGGTGAGTAATTACCTCGCGGGACTTCGCACCGATACGCAGATGCATGTGCGGATGTTCCAACCCAAGACTATTCGTCAATGCCTATTGTTAGGTAGGCTTTATGAGAAAGCGCATCCACGCAAAGCTTGGAGCAGTAACTCGTCCACACCTCGACTGGCGACTACTGGTAATTTCTCGAAAGGCTACCGACTCCAAAACTCGACATCCGCTTGGTACCGCTGTATGGCAGGTCAAGACGCATACGCAGTTGTACGCCGGAACTCTCAATCCACTCCAGAGCAGATGAGTGAAAGGCGAGCTAAAGGCCTATGCTACTATTGTGATGAACCATTCACACCTGGTCATTATTTGAAACACAAAAAGGCGCAGTTATACATGTTGGAGTGTGAGGATGAGACGGAGGAAATTCTTGATCAAGAATGTGGAACGTCTGAGGAGGATCTGCAAATCTCAGTTAGTGCTTTGGCGGGAACGACTGATTATCGCACCATGCGGGTCAAGGGTCTTTTTAACAGGAAACTACTCTATATCCTTATCGACTCCGGGAGCACACATAATTTCATTGATAAGTCCATGGCGGAGCGCCTGGGCTGCAGACTGCATCCGGTGACCAACACCAAAGTCACGGTGGCAGATGGTAGCTCTTTACGCGTGGAAGGGAAGGTGGAAGGATTTCGATGGTCTTTTCAAGGCGTCGAGTTTGTGGCTGATTTTCTGGTTATTCCTCTGGGTGGCTGTGATATGGTGTTAGGGTTAGAGCAATTGGGTCCTATTACATGGGATTTCAAGAATCTCGTTATGGAATTTCTGGTGGGCTCGAGGAAGCTGGTTCTTAACGGGATCAAGAACAGTTTTGTCAAGGATGTTAAAGCTAAGGCTTTACTATCTCACTCTGCCGAATCCACCCAAGCTTACATGATCTGTGTCCACATCTGTTCTGCTGATATATCAAGTCACAGTATTCAACCTTCTGCGAATACGGATGTTATTCCAGAAATACAAGACTTGATGCACACCTTTGGGGACATTTTTCAGGAACCTACTACACTTCCTCCATTTCGAAGTGGGCATAACCATCAGATTCCCTTGGTCAGTGGGTCTAACCCAGTTAACCAACGTCCCTACAGATATGCGCTACACCAGAAGAATGAGATCGACAAAATCATCAGAGACATGTTGTCTCAAGGTACCATTCAACCCAGCTCTAGCCCTTATGCTTCTCCAGTTGTTCTTGTCAAAAAGAAAGATGGCTCTTGGGTTTATGTGTGGATTATCGAAAGCTAAACAGCATGACTGTCAAGGATCGTTTTCCCATCCCTCTGATAGAAGACTTGATGGATGAGCTAGGTGGTTCTCAATATTACTCAAAAATCGATCTTAGAGCTGGTTACCACCAAGTTCGAATGGAACCTGAGGAGGTGCACAAGACAGCTTTCAAGACTCATACGGGTCATTACAAATACTTGGTGATGCCTTTTGGTCTCACAAATGCACCTGCTACCTTCCAGGGCCTTATGAATTCCGTGTTCAGAGATTATCTGCGAAAATTTGTTCTGATTTTTTTTGATGATATTCTCATCTACAGCAGAACACTGGAAGACCATGTTTATCATCTTAGTCTAGTATTTCAGTTGATGAGGGAACATCAACTTTATGCTAAGATGAGTAAATGTTCATTCGCAACTAAGAAAGTGGAGTACTTGGGCCACTTTATTTCTGCTGAGGGTATTGCTACAGACCCAAAGAAGGTTCACGCAGTTGCTAGTTGGCCTGTACCGAGGACTGTGAAACAGCTACGTGGGTTTTTAGGGTTAGCAGGTTATTATCGACGATTCATCCGAAACTTTGGATCAATTGCTCGGCCTCTAACCCTACTAACTAAGAAAGATGCTTTCAGTTGGAATCAGGAGGCACAGAGGCATTTGAGCAGCTTAAAAAAGTGTTATGCGATGCTCCAGTTCTTGCTCTACCGCAATTTGACAGACCGTTTGTGGTGGAAACGGATGCCTGTGGAAACGGCATAGGAGCAGTGTTAATGCAGGATGGACATCTCTTGGCTTTCTATAAGTCGTCATCTGCAAGGGAAGCAATTGCAGCTATCGATTTATGAAAAGGAATTGCTGGCTGTAGTTTTCGCGGTGCAAAAATGGCGCCATTATCTCCTTTCATCCCATTTCACCATTCGCACAGACCAACGCAGTCTCAAATACCTACTGGAGCAACGTTTAAATACACCGATTCAGCAACAATGGTTGCCGAAACTTCTGGAATTTGATTATGAAATAGAGTATAAGCAAGGGAAAGAAAATCTGGTGGCGGATGCGTTGTCTCGAGTGGAGGGATCTGAAATTTTGAATATGGCGCTTTCTGTGGTAACTAGTGATCTGTTACAACAAATTAAGGATGCTTATCACTTGGATCCTCTCACTGCGTCTGTTATTACAGATTTACAGGTAGATAAGAACAGCCACAAGCATTTTTCCTGGCATGCGGGTCTGTTGAGAAGGAAAAACAAACTGGTGCTTCCTAATGCTTCTAATTTGCGTGACTTGGTATTAGCATGGATGCACTCATCAAGTTTGGGTGGTCATTCAGGAAGGGATGCCACTTATCAGCGGACTAAGGCACTGTTTTATTGGAAAGGTATGAATAAAGATATACAAGCATTTATTCGAGCATGTGATCAGTGCCAAAGATGTAAATACGATGCCTCTGCTTATCCTGGCCTTTTACAACCTCTGCCTATACCTGATGCAGTCTGGCAGGATGTTTCTATGGATTTCATAGATTCGTTGCCCCTTTCATTTGGTAAATCGGTAATTCTTGTTGTTGTGGATCGATTGAGCAAAGCTGCTCACTTCATTGCACTTAAACACCCTTATACAGCCGCTTCTGTTGCGCAAGCATACTTGGATAATGTGTTTAAGTTGCACGGGTTCCCTAGGTCTATCACAAGTGACAGAGATTCTGTTTTTCTGAGTGAATTTTGGAAGGCATTATTTTCAGCTGAAGGGGTTGATTTGAATTACTCTTCAGCATATCACCCACAAACTGATGGGCAAACTGAAGTTGTTAATAGGGGATTAGAAACATATCTCAGGTGTATGTGTTCTGACAGACCGCATTTGTGGAGCAAATACATTCCTTTGGCCGAATTCTGGTACAACACTAATTTTCATACTGCAATTCAAATGACCCCATTTGAAGCAGTTTATGGGCAAACTCCTCCTCAGCATCTTCCCTATCTCCCAGGAGAAACCAAAGTAGCTGTGGTGGATAAATGTTTGCAGGACAGAGAGAACATGATTCAGTTGCTTAAGTTCCACCTGATGCGTGCACAGCACCGCATGGAACAGCAAGCAAATAAACATAGATCAGAGAGATCCTTTGAAGTGGGAGACATGGTTTATGTTAAGCTCCAGCTCTATCGTCAACAGTCAGTAGTAATGCGTAGCAATCAGAAACTTTCTCCTAAGTATTTCGGGCCATATCGTGTTCTTGACAAGTGTGGCAGCAGGGCTTATAAGCTGGATTTACCAAGTTCTTCAGCTGTACATCCGGTATTTCATGTATCTCAGTTAAAACGCCATGTGGGTACTGCTACTTCTACATCTCAACTCCCACCTTCTGTTTCTGATGTGATATTACATGAGCCTGAGAAAATCCTGGACAGGAAGATGGTGAACAGACAAGGGAAGGCAGCAACATTGGTGTTGGTCAAGTGGTCTGATTTACCAGAGGAGGGTGCTACGTGGGAATACTTCCATGATCTTGCTCGAAAGTTTCCTCATTTCCAACCTTGAGACAAGGTTGTCAAGAGGGGGAAGATTTGTTATAGGAAATGTAAATAACAGAAATACTGGGACCACAATTGCATTTCATAACAAATCTGTTACATTAGTTGTTTCTGTTACATTCTTTCTGATTTCTGTTGCAACCAATACAGTGTATAAAAGCTTTACAACACAGAAGAAATAATATCATGAGTCGTATTATCATTCTCATCTCTCTCTGTCCCTCTCTTTCTCTCTCTCATGTTCCTTCGTCTGAGTAATCTTGCGTGGCTGTAGTTTCTCAAGCAAGGCAGCTTGCAGGTTAGCTCTCGAGGTTGTTGTATTGTGCAATAGCTTCTCCCTCTATCTCTTAGTTACTAGCTTAGGCTCGGCTAATCTGCAACAGGATCGAGTTGAAAAGATGATCTCTTGCGTTGATCAGAATCATGCTGCGCTTGTTGATTTCTTTGAATTTAAAGATATGATGCGGAGGGTTATGGTCCGCTCATCTTGATAATTATCATTTTGACATTTTCATAGATTTCATACTTTTTCGATTCAATTTTCTTCCTCTCTGTTTTTTAATTTGACAATCAATCCTGTTCATAAATGCAAAAGTTGTTTTCCGATCGGTAAGCCGGTGGTGCTTTTGTCCTTTAATTTCAACATTCCTCTCTTTTTTCATACACAAAAAGAAACCATGTTTCTCCTTCATTCAGATTTGCATCTTAGGAAGGCATTATTCGATTAGAATGGATTACGCAGTTTAACTTGGTGTAATTGTCCTGTTGTCGAATCAATTTTGTAGAACTTGCTTTGTTAAAAAAACAATGAAATATAATTTTGGTTCGCATATGATGGTAGCTATCATCTATCTATCAATTAATGTGTACTGTGTATTGAAATTCAACGAATTTGGTGAATCCATTGTATTAGGGCTTACGATTTAGGGGAAGTAAAAGTGGGGAGTCTGGGGACTAGGGTGAGAAAGACCAAAATGAAAAATAATGAGTAAGCATGTTTTTTTCTACCGTGGCAATATAAGATGACAGATCAACATATAATTAACATATTGATAACGAAGTTATAGTTCGGAAGCTTGGAGTCAAGGATCTCGTTAAGGTTGCCAGTGGATTTCTTTATAAACAATTATCATTGGTGTATGTTTCAATTTATTTATCTCATTTTTGTTATGTTAGTGTTGAAGTTGTGTATTGACAAATATTGACCAAAATGTTTATGATGAAGTTTGGAGATAAGTACAAGTTCTGAGTAAAACCAGTGTTTTGAAGTTGATAAATATTGACACGTTATGTTCTCATCAATAATGGTGCTCCAATACTTAGAAATTTTTCTTAAGTGTTTAAAACTGGTTAAATACAAAATTGTCACTTGAAGAGACGATTTCACCTTTCATAAGTGTGCACCTGAATTCTACGAGAAATTGTCTCGTGGGAAGACGATCTCTCTAAATCGTTTTCTCAAAAGACAATTTGAACCTTAGTCTCCTCCGCTGACTCGGACACTGAGGTGGCATGGCTCTAAGGTTTCAACTTCGGTAATTAACAAAATCGTCTTTAAAAGAGATGACTGCACCGTAGAGTGTTATTTTAGAAATTGGTTTAAGAATGAGGCTAATAACGAGATTTTTTTTTATAGAAAGAGGTTATCTCGGAGTGCATTTGGTGTGCTTAAGCGTCGGTGGAAAATTCTAAAGTGCGTACCTCCTTACACACCAAACAAGCAAAACATAATAGTAGCTGCTTGCTTCGCCCTTAACAACTATGTTCAGCTATTAGATCCTCTTGTATTTATATTTGACTCAGTCCAAAATGAGTATGAAAGGGGTGAACAGAATGAAAACGACAATGATAGTGATGATGAGGTTGCTACTGGTGTACAAGCTTCAGATGCACCAGATCCTACTGCTATGAATGTTGTATGTGATAGTATCGTAGATCTTATCAAGGTTGATAGGGAATCATGAGTGGCAGCTGTAAGTGTGTAGCTAACCTACCGTTTCAAATGTTTTAATCATTGTAGTTGTTTTTATTTTAGAATACTTTAGTTATTTTGCTTTAAAACTACTATTTAATTTTAGTTAGTAGACTTGTCATTTTCTGGGGAATTTTATTAACTACATGTTTTAGCAAATACAGTTCAAGAAACTAACTTCAACAAAAAAATTCTAAAATAACACTTAAAAAATTATACCCATATTAACCTCCCTCCCAAAGTAATTCCTGAAATAGCACTCCCGATAGAAAATCGTCTCTTTAAGAGACGATTTCATCAATTATAAATTTAGAAATCGTCTCTTCAAAAGACGATTTCACCTATTCCCCGCGCCACGTCGGCGCTGACTCAGCGGAGCGGAAGGGAAGGTAAAATCGTCTCTTATAAAGACGATTTCACCCTTTTATGACACACGCACCAATTTTATTTTATACAAGTGAAATCGTTGGCCAAACCTTTCTAGTTTCGACCGACCTGCGGTTGTTTTTTTTTTAAACAGATGAAATCGTCTCTTGAAGAGACGATTTCTACTGAGATAAACTTGGAAAATTTTCTAAGTGTTGGAACACCACAATTCAACAATACACACTTGGAACATCTTCTAAGGCCTATAACACCACAAATTCATAACAAACAACCTCTACATATTATGAACTCTCACACAATCACGATACTCATAACCACTTCAACACAATTGTAATATTACGTAAACACAAGAAATTGAAATGTGAACCAAATATAATAGTTTATAAGATAGAAAACATAAACAAGTAATACAAACTCAAGTTGTTTACAAAATGTAACAACCTATATCATTTATGTCTACGTCGTACATACGTCCTAGTCACTCTAGGTGCAGGATCCTCAACTGCTGATGCGAGAGTAGGATCTAGGTCACGACCACTTAGATCCCCTACATCATGACAATCTTGGGAATCTCTATCCCTAAGTGGTGCTCCAGGAGTAGATGTAGAGGCTAAAGCTAGGTCTGAAGCCGACGTCATGATGTCGAAGTCCATGCTCATCCCAGCATCGGAGGATGATGCCCCGTGAAAGCCTGAGCTGCTTCCAAGATACGCAAATCTAGTAGTGTCGACTTGCTGCGTAGGATCGATGACCTGAGACATGGTCATGCTACCGGCGATGTCGAACGCCTCCTGATGATCTACTGGCTCAGCAGCTCGACCACGTGCACATCCTCTTCCTCTACCTCGACCACGAGGACGACAACCACGCCCTTCTCTTCCACCCTGATCCGTAGCGGCATTAGCATCTTCATTGTCAGGGGCAGCTTCTGGGACATTTGTGACCGTGGGAGGACGTAGTACGTGTTGTTGTACTCGTCTCTCATCAACCATAGACTAGCGAGAGCATCATCGACGCGCATTACCTCTAGCATGCCGATGACCTCATTTGTGGTCTCCCCCTAGACCATAATTTAACATATGAATATAACAAAATGATATATCATAATACTAAAATAAAACAAGTCAAAGTTATATTTACTCACCATGTATTGACCCAATCATTTTCTTTGTAATTACATTGTTTCCTAACAGGTGCGATTAAATAACGTTGATTCCGGCGGCTGGGGTAGCTTTGTTTTGGAATGAAAATTTGAATGTAACTCTTTCTGGTTTTCAGCACATCATGTTGATGCTTATGTATGTACTTTTGGGAGAAATAGATGGCGGTTGACGTGCTTGTATGGCTGGTCTAGCATGACCGAAAAATGGAAAACATATAAGTTATTGCGTTATCTTCATACCCAATGGCATGGCCCTTGGATTGTCGGTGGTATTTAACCAGATTTTACATACTGGAGCATTGTGGTCAGGTGGCTATTTATATGTGTGTATGATTGTTGACACCGAATCGATCTATGAATTTTTATCATATTGATGGCTTGTAGCTCATACTGAGATAAGATGCGTCTGTGCGCTTCACTGCACGACCCTGCTGCATGTTCCCAGTCCTTCTGAATTGTATGTTTAATCAGATGATTGGATCATTTTTATGTTAGCTGACTCTCAAATCAGCTATGAATGCCTTTCGATCATGCTTTCTGATTGCAGTCAAGATCGGGTATCGTACATGCACCTTCATGCTCCACTGAATGTGAAATGCCGTTTGGACTTCGTAGCAAATGACTCCTGTTGTTTGTTCCCGCATGCTCAAATGATCATCTTTGTTGGGGACGTCTGATCAAAACCGATTAAGCTTGTGTTCAACCCGGCCACCCGTCGTGGCGTACGACCTTTTCGGTATGAGAATTGATGGGCGCAAAATGATCAATGTCGCGCTTTGGTGCTATCTATCTGGACAAGAGCTATACCCCAACATTCTTATGCCGCTAAAGTTCGTGACTGTGGCCTTGCTCTCCGCCAGTGGGGTACACGTCAGATTTGGATTGAAAAACGGACTTTGTTAAAAGCTCAGCAGCAGCTGGATGCTATTGCCAATGCCCCTCCCACACCTGCAAATTTGCAGCTCTGGAAGTCTTACACATCTACAATTGACTCACTCTTGCTATGTGAAGAGACTCGCTTACAGCAACCCTCAAGGCAACAATGGCTACAGGCAGGGGATCGCAATTCACAGTTTTTTTACTCTCGGTTCCGTGCCCGTGCTCGGCAAAATGCAATCTTTACTCTTTCCTCACCGACTATGCATGTAGCATCAACATGGCCAGGGGTAGAATATGTTGCTCGCCATTATTTCCAGACTCTTTTTGCATCTACTAATCCTGAGCCTAACCTACACCTTTTGGCATGTGTTGAGAATCGGGTCCCACTCCTTTGTATGCAACTATGGGTGTGCCGTTCACTCGGGCTGAGGTTGTAACCGCTTACAACAAACTCAATCCATCCAAGGCCCCGGGGCCAGATGGTATAAATGGTGTTTTCCTACGTGAATATTGGCCCATTATCAGTGATGATTTCATTTCCACTGCGCTGGATTTCTAAAACACCGACTACGCCTACATCAATCAACCATGCTCATATTGCCCTAATACCAAAGAAATTGGGTGCTACAACAGTTACGGATTTTAGGCCTATTTCCTTGCACTAGTACAAAAAACGTCTATTTTGGCGCCCCTATTTCGGCGGTATAGTAAAAAACCGCCGAAATAGGGGCCCGAGATGTATGCGGTCCGTAAAGAAGGGGTCTATTTCGGCGGTTCCTAGATATGAACCGCCGAAATAGGCCCTATTTAATAATAAAAAAAATAAAAGAGACCTATTTCGGTGGTTCCTTACACGAAACCACCGAAATAGGTGTTTCTATTTTTCTTTTCTTTTTTAATTAAAAACGACCTTTTTGGCGGTTCTTTGTTAGGAACCGCCGAAATAGGTCTTTTTATTATTTTTATTATTACAGAGGGTCTATTTCGGCGGTTCCTAACAAAGAACCGCCGAAATAGGTCGTTTTAATTAACCCCCCAGCCCGCCTCGACACAATTACGATTTCATTAGCCCTAATTAACCCCTCTTCTCTCTCTGTTCTCCGTGGCGAATTGCGAAACCCCGACGCCACCGCCACCACACTGCGTCGCCCGCCCTCCTCCTCCCGCCTTCGCCGACGTCGCACCGTCGGTGGTCGTCGCGTCGGTGGTCGCGTCGGTGGTCGTCGCCGCCCTCCTCCCGCCCAGCAACAGAGGCGCATAGGTGAGTATAAACCCTAACTTGTAAGTTTCGGTTTTGTTTAATAAGTTGTTAATGTGTTGTTAAAATTGATAGATTGTTGTCACATTGTGATTGTGGATGCTGATATTTATTGTGTGTGTGAAATCTTTGCAAGATTTGGTTGTTAAACTAATAAATTTATGTATGCACACAAGGTGTTTGATGAAATGTCCGAGTGATTTTTTTTGCTGTTTTTGGCCCTTCTTTTAAGTATAGTTAGGTTAGCTTATTTGGGCTAGATTTATATTTATGCTTATATATGGGGTGGAACAATGTTTGAGCATTATTTGTGCTTATAATTATAAGCTAATTATAAACATTGTAAGCAATATAGTTTTGCGCCCTCAATTCATATTTATTTTGCGTCTGCGTTGCCTCTGTAGAGATTGGTACTGCTACACGCGTCTGGCACGCCCGATTGAGAAGAGGGGCTGAAAACAATTCATTTAGGAACCGGTAATTTTTTTTAAACTTAACTCTTCATTCTCTTCACTCACTGTAAATTTGCAACCTAACTGCATATAAGGAACAAACACAACTACTGAGTTTCTCTTGTGTCTATATGTATTTGTGTCTCTACAGATAATACTTAAGAAGCTTCTGTAGATTGAAAGCGGAGCGGAGAACAATTCATTTTCGAACCGGTAATATAATCTAACTTATCATTTTTCTCTTTTGTACTTTGTATTTGATTTCCATAAATTATTGGAATTTCGTTTGATGAATAAATTTGGTATATATTAGTTTGGTTTATGATAGAAATTTGTGTTGTTGAATGATTGGTGAATGCTTAATAATAAGCATGGTTGTGTCTTTTTTTTACTTTGTATTTGATTTCCACAAATTATTAAAATTTGGTTTGATGGATAAAGTTGGTATTAGTTTGATTTGTGATGGAAATTTGTGTTGATGAATGGTTGGTGAATGCTTAATAATAAGCATGGGATAGGTAAAAATTATGCAAAAGTCATGCCGATTTTTTTTTCAAAATCTCTTCGTAATTAATATTGTTTGATGTATGTGTATATGTCTAACAATATCTAATTTTTTTATCAGGTCTCACTACATTCAAGTCCGTGAATCACCTCTCTTGTTTCCCGCCTTCTTCCATTACTGTTGCACTTTCCTCCTCTGTGCACAAGTAAGTAACTAAACCTTATTTTTTGTTTAATAAATGCAATTATGTATTTAAATATAAGTGCTAGTACATAATTTAGCTTCATTCCATATTTGTTGATGCATTTCTTTTGTAATTTTTTTTTGTTGCTCCCTTGCAGAGACATATCAGAAGTGGTATTGCTGCATCTCTCGCACAGAAGCCTACCTCTCAGGCACCAGTCTCCCCTCTCCATAAATCCTTAAAAAACAAGTACGTATTTTAACTCTCGATTCTGTTTTAATCTCTAAACCGGTTTGAACTTATACAGTGGAGAATTGAAAGTGTTGGTTTGATTATCTGAATTTGCAATTGGTTTTCAGTTAGCTAGTAAAGAATTGATTTATTTTAATTGTTGGTTGCTGCCATTGTTGGAATGTTTGTGGTTGTGATGACTTTGGTGAGTGCTGAATAATAAGCACGGGATGTGTACAATTATGCAAAGGTCATGCTGAATTTTTTGTAGAAAAAGTATTCGTAATATTGTTTTAAACACCGGTTTCTGTTTTAGAAGTGCAACAATTTGTTAAATTTAAAATGCTAGTTTATTTTGTGTTTGCAACCTTAGAGTTAGGCTAGACTAATTGACAATCATCCCAGTCATGCTCCATTAAGAAATAAACATGAGCAACTTAATACAGACCATATTCTACAAAGGCTCTAACTCACACCTGTGATTTGTTGCACATATAGTATGGAGCGTGACTGGATGTATGGTGATAGAGGGGAACATTTTGACAAAATGCTGAAAGAGTTTTGCAAAGCTGCAGTGCAACACAAGGACAGGACAAAGGCGGAGAAAATTCCATGTCCTTGTGTTGATTGTGGTGTGGTTAGACATTATTCAAGCATCAACGTCGTACAACTCCATGTGAAGACCCGTGGTTTCATGCCACATTATAGAAAATGGATTTTTCAGGGAGAACCTGTTGAAGATAATGCTTCAGCTTCCTACAGTCACGATCGGTGTAACTCAAGAACCGAGCAGACATTCGATACTATTAACGAGTCAGAACTCCCAAGCGCTTCCGGAGTCAATGTTGATAGTGAGTCGACTTATCATGATGAACAAATTGACGAGATGCTTGATAACGTTGAGGATAATTTTGTCGACCGGCCGGATGAGTATCAAAGGTTGTTGGACGCATCCAAAACGGCGTTGTATCCTACTTGCACTAAGTACACGAAATTGACAGCTATATTGAATTTGTTCAACCTGAAGGGAAGATATGGATTGAGTGACAAAGGTTTCACGGCATTCCTCGAGCTGATTCATGATATGCTACCGGATGAGAACGGTCTCCCTACCACCACGTATGAGGTAAAGAAATGGGTGTGTCCAATGGGAGTAGAGTACAAAAAAATTCACGCGTGTCCAAACAACTGTGTGTTTGTACAAGGGTGAATACGAACATCTTGACAATTGCCCGAAATGTTCGTTGTCCCGGTATAAGCATAAAGATGGTGAGTACTCCTCCGTTCAGAAAAAAAGCCCTCCAGCAAAACTAGTTTGGTATTTGCCGATTATACCCAGATTCAAACGGTTGTTTGCGAATCCGAAAGATGCAAAGAACTTACGATGGCATGCGGAGGGTAGAAAGAGTGATGAGAAACTAAGACATCCAGCAGATGGGCCTCAATGGAGAAACATCAATAGACGGTACAAAGAACATTTCGGACATGAAGATAGGAATCTGAGGCTTGGTTATGTACTGATGGAATGAACCTGTACGACACATTGAGTAGTCAACACAGTACATGGCCTGTTCTGCTAGTGATCTACAATTTGTCCTCATGGTTGTGTATGAAACGAAAGTACATCATGTTATCTCTCCTGATATCTGGTCCCAAGCAGCCAGGTAATAGCATTGATGTGTACCTTGCCCCTCTGATCGACGATCTGAAGCTATTGTGGAATGAGGGGACCGTGGTATATGATGCTTATGCAAGAGAGAATTTCACGCTCAAGGCTTTGTTGTTCTGTACCGTCAAGGACTTCCCTGCGTATGGGACTTGTCAGGTTACACGGTTAAAGGAACATTTGCATGTCCCATATGCGAGGAAGACACTTGTTCGGACCGTTTAAAACATTATGGGAAGAATGTTTATATGTGTCATCGACGTCTTCTCCCCGAAGATCACCCTTATCGAGTAACGAAGAGAAAGTTGTTCAATGGTCAAGCCGAAACTCGTGTGGCCCGTCTACCTCTAAGCTCTGAGGAAGTGTACGAAAAGGTTAAGGACATTGCAAATGTATTTGGAAACACATCAAAACCGTGAAAAACATTTGGAAAAAGTGTTCTATCTTTTGGGAACTACCTTATTGGTGTCATCTTTCTGTGAGACACTGCTTAGACATCATGCACATTGTGAAGAACGTTGGTGAGGCAGTGAGTGGGACTTTACTCAATATACCCGGTAAAACAAAGACGGATTGAAAATCAGAAAGGACATGCAAACCATGGGTATACGAAAGGAGTTACACCCACAAGAAATGAGAAACGAATCTACCTACCTCCTGCATGCTACACGCTCTCAAAGGCTGAAAAGATTAGTTTCTGCAAATGTCTGCACTTGGTAAAAGTACCGTCTGGGTACTCTTCAAACTGGAAGAACATTGTATCGATGAAGGATTTAAAACTTTTAGGCATGAAATCTCACGATTATCATGTACTGATGTTACATCTTCTTCCGGTCGCAATTCGAGGGATATTGCCATCTGATGTCAGAAATGCTTTAACTCGGTTATGTTTCTTTTTCAACGCTGTTTGCTCCAAGGCAATTGACGTAGCCTCTCTAGATGATCTACAACCGTGAAATTGTTATCACATTATGTCAACTTGAGATGTATTTCCCACCATCTTTCTTTGATATAATGGTGCATCTAATTGTGCACATCGTTCGAGAGATACAGTTCTGTGGTCCGGTATACTTACGGTACATGTACCCTTTTGAACGGTACATGGGTATTCTGAAAAGTAGAATGAAGAATAGGTATCGACCAGAGGGGAGCATTGTTGAAGCAACAGTGACTGAGGAAGTCACGGAATTTGTGACCGATTATTTGAGTGAGGCAGAGTCTATTGGTATCCCAAAACCACGACACTATGGCAGGTTTAAGGGTAAGGTGTTATTGGTAGAAAGATCGTGCAAGTTTCGCGTCTACTTATTCATCAAGCACATTTGTTTGTATTACAACATCTTGAGGTTGTTGAACCTTATTTGGAAACCCATATGGTTGAGTTAAGGCATCAAAATCCTTTGAAAAGCCACATTTGGCTGACAAAGGAACAAAACCGAGTTTTTTCCAATGGTTCAAAGATCATGTGTTTACATTAGCATCATCAGATCCAGAAGCTGTAAGCGAAGAGATCAGATGTTTGGCAATCGGACCTGAAACTAATATTACATCATTTGAGGGGTATGATATTAGTGGGTATACATACTACACTGCACGCCAAGATGCCAAATCGATAAACCAGAATAGTGGGGTAAAAATTGAAGCTGCTGCCACTGAGTACCACAGCGGTAACCGATCTCAACCAGTTAGTAACTCTAGTTGGTATTATGGTGTCATCGAGGACATCTGGGAACTAGACTATGACATTGATTCCTTTCTGTTGTTCCGGTGCAAGTGGGTAGACAACCGACGCGGGTACCAAAATGATGGAGGGCTTACCTTGGTTGATCTTTCACGGTTACACGGTTATAATGATGATCAATTTGTTCTGGGAAAGGATTGCGAACAAGTGTGGTATGTTGAGGATCCGAAAGACTGCAGATGGTCTATTGTTCTTCCAGGAAGAAGGCCGTTGTAATCGAAAATGAAAATGAGGATAACGATGAAAATGGGACTGTAGAGGAAACATCCTTGTTTCCTACTGGATTACCGGATTCGATTGATGATACCGAAAACGATTTGCTCTACGCACGATCAGACCATGATGAGGGTGTTTGGGTAGAAAATATGAAATGATTTATGTTTTTGTACGTGTCAGGTAATGTTGTTAATAGAATGTAGACTGTAATGTCATCTTAACTGTTATTGTTATGCATCATAGTATTTATGTTATGACTTTATCTGATGAAAATGCTTTATTATTTTTTTTTTGCAGTGGATGATCACCCTATGGATGACCCCATTGGACGGCTTCTCTTGACTGGAGAACCTGTGCCACAACAGAATAGACCAAGTAAGCGGGTCACAAGAGGAGGAAAGAAGAAGAAGGACCAGTTAGCAGTACACGAGACTGAGGCTGGCCCTTCACAGCAGACAGAAGAGGAGTCAGTTGTCCCACCAGAGGCGAAGAAGCAAAAGAAGAGAGGTGCAACACGTGGGCTGAAGGCTAACAAGGGCCCTCCTACAAAACCGGTGGACTTTAATCAGTTCAACCAACCCCATGGAAATTTGAAGAATGACTTCACCGCTTACGGTAGCCATTTGGTGAAGTCATATTGCAACATAAACCACAACTGGAAGCAAGTGCCTCAAGCATTGAAGGATACTATGTTTCAGCGTCTTCAGGTAAATCTCTACATTATTACTATGATCTTTTGTGAAATAATAGAACATTATGTTTACTTTACTAACTGAATGATCATGTACGTAGTCTCGTTTCTCCGTGGATCCCGCACTTAAAAAGGATGTGCTATCAGCGATGTCAAAACAGTTCCGGGACCACAAGAATAAGTTGGCTGACAAGTTCATCTACAAGATGCCTGCTCCAGAAGATCCAGATGATCCAGGTCATGGTGGAGACGGTGAGAGACCACCATGGGAGGTTTACGAGGGCATAACAGAAGAGCAATGGGTACAATTTGTTGAGAGGCGTCACACACCGGAGTTCCAGGTGCACTTTATTGTCATACATACATAAATTAATCTTATTTCTTATGTTTTTTTTTTGTTCAATTTCACTAAACATGATCCCATTAATTTATGCAGGCTCTCCGTGCGCAACAACAAGCAAATGCTAAGAAGAATCTGTACCCTCACCACTTAGGTGGAAAAAGTATTGCTCAAAGGTACCAGAATGGGAGCAAAAGGGTATCTGCCCACGGATGGCTCATTGGATGCCAGTGGCAGAAGAATGAAAGTGTGGGAGTTAAGCCACATTCCGAAGAACTCTACTCCCGAAAATCCTCAATACGATGAAGCCACGAGAGTAGTTATTGCTCAAATGGTAAGTGATATCATTTCATTTTTAGTCAAACTGTTCATTTCATTTGTATATGAACTTATGTTAAACTAATAACTGTATTTTTGTGTTGTATTAGGGTGAATTAAGCTCTCATCTCACCCAGGGCACCTGAACCTCACAGAGGAATGATGATCCTCTTACACGCGCTCTTGTAAGAAGGATCATCCAGGTCGTGCCATTGGGTTTGGTGGGCACGTTGGTATCTGCCAGACATTTGGCGTACCCGGGTCCAGAAGTGCACAGGGAAAACGATTAGCTACGAGGAGCACCTGAGAGTGTTGGCTGAGATGGAGCAGAGGATTACTCAGAGCGTTGACGGAGGATCGCTTAGGCTATGTCAAGGCTTCAGCCACAAGCAGCAGCATGACAGCCAAGAGGTTTCTCGACCACCGTTGAGTCACCCATTCAGCAGCATAGTGCACCGTTATGATAAGTATGGTAGTGAGAAGTAGTGTCCACTCGGCTGATCCGTTTCCCTATGCATCTCTAAAGGTTAGACTAACATTTCAATTGAGTACATGACGATTAAGATTTTTCACTTGATCACTAATATCATCATAGAGGAATTCTCAATTTTTATCTAAACAAGTTCCACATAACACTCAGGCACCCACTGAGTGCCATCTGTTTTTACAAATTGGAGTAGAAGAGGTCATGGTGGCATGGGGAAAACTTTTCCCCTCTCTTCCAAGTGATATTGTGCACGGTGAACCACTCCGACATTACCATGCACGAGTGCTTCTGGACGAATTTGTTGCAGAGCATGCTGACGTCGGTTTACCGGTGCCGATCCCTCAAAGACCTACCTTGTGTTCCGCACAAACTGCGACAGTGCAGTGGCCTGTACGATTGGTCAGACTCCCTGGGCAGGTATTTACTCTTAACCGTTGCTATAAAACTATTGGTGTACCACCTTGCATCCATATACTTAATTAGACTAATATCATAGGATATGAGCCGACCGAAGACTGATAAGGGCAAAGGAAAAAATTGCTGCACCTGTGCAATCAAAAATCCACAAATTTCGTGCTTAGACCTGCTTTGGTGGAGAAAAGAATATTGGCCGGCTTGCCGACTAATATGCAGATTCTGCATTCATCGTTGTTGCTGCTACCACCTGATTGTGATTCCCTCACTGTGGAAGATCCCGAGCGGATATTTCACTATATAGTTCAAGGAGAAGATATACAACGATTTGGGATGTATATGTCCGACTTCGAGGAGTGCTTCAGGAGGGATTGGTTGAATGTGTTGATTATCAAGTCAGCCGCCACGTGAGTGACTTCTACCTTTTATATTTTGAATTCATTGATTGGTGATGAATTAGATGTTTGAATAAAAAGTTAATGATCGACTAATGATATTGCCTCATAGGTGGGTGCATGATAAGGCGATCAATGTCTATGAAGATCACAGATTCGGATTCCTGTGTCCTGCTATATGCAGTGAAGTCCAGATGACAAGTGATTTGGAAGGCCTTATGCAGTATATGACGAATGCCCTCTTTGAATGTTCTAACAAGTCATTTATTATGCTGCCATATCATTCAGGGTATGATATTTGACTATTTCTCTTAGTATTATCTAAAACATATAGTTTGAGTTAGTTGCTTAATGATTACAACACATTGTGTAATTTGTGGACAGTCGACATTGGTCATTGCTTGTGCTGGTGATGTTGAAGCACCCATGAATCTTGCAATTTGACTCACTTGGTAAGGGTGCCAAGAGACCGAAGATCTCCACCGCAGTACTGGGGTAATTAGTTTGTTATCGTAAACAACAATTATTATTACTTAACATTAACTGTTTCATAACTTGCTACTGATGCTTAAAACTATATATATTGCTGATGTATATAGTTCCATGAGAGCTGCATTATCTCTCCAGAATAAAACAATGAAGAGTAACATCCCTTGGAACACTGTCAAGGTACTCTATTAATTGATAAATTTGTGTTATAATGTTTAAACTTGTTTATAACTGTCAATATGTGCGTTTGTATAGTGTCCGGTGCAGCCTGGGGGTTCAGAATGTGGATACTATGTCATGAGATTCATGAGTGACATAGTAGGAGTGTCGAACCTTTTACCAGAGCACTCATAGACAAGGTAACATTCTTTGAAAGTTTCAGTTATGCTCTTTACATGTTGTTAGACTTGTACGTTTTAGATTAATGTTCATTTTTTTCAAGGCTTACGAAGAAGTGTTCAAAGGTGGTCAGTATGATGATGCTCAAATTGTTGAGATGCTTGAGGAATGGTCGGAGTTCGTCTGCACAAGTTTAATGAATTGATGATCATGAAGATGTTTTGTGAACTTTTCGAGTATGTAATTGTAACTCTGTACACTTGTGGATGGTGTAATGGTAGATTTGAATTGTAATGTTGTTTTTATTTGTAATGAAAGTGTGTAATTAAGTGTAATTGCATTGGTTTTGTTAACTCTCAATTGTGGTGGGTCGTTGTATTAATTGGGAGCTTTTATAACTTTTTAAAGATGTGTTGGAGTTCCCTGTATGGATGAAGCTTTATTACAGGTCTCATTGAACCAAATGCGGTGAATATATATATATAAGCTGGGATGGAAAAAACCAAAAAGAAATACCCCTATCTCGGCGGTTCTTAGAGAACAACCGCCGAGATAGACCCATGGGATTGACCGATGCTGAGATTGACCATGAGTCTATCTCGGCGGTTGTTCTCTAACAACCGCCGAGATAGACTCATGGTCAATCTCAGCATCGGTCAATCCCATGGGTCTATCTCGGCGGTTGTTCTCTAAGAACCGCCGAGATAGGTACACCTATTTCGGCGGTGCTCATTTCGGCGGTTGTGAACCGCCGAAATAGGCCCATTGGAACCGCCGAAATAGGCCTTTTTTCTACTAGTGTTGTGTAACACCATCTACAGAGTCATCTCAAAGGTTCTGGTCAATCGTGTGCAGTCCACTATGCCATATGTCATTTCAGATAATCAGGGTTCTTTCGTACTGACCGCCTTATATCGAATCAAATTCTTATTACCCATGAAATATTGCATATATGTGCCGGTAAGCGGCAAAACAACGGGGACACTTTGCATATAAAATTGACATGTCCAAGGCCTTCGATAGGGTTGAGTGGAATTTTATTCTAGCAGTTTTGCAGAGTATGGGCTTCCACCCTTTTTGATCAGAGCAGTACGTAAGTGCATCACTACGCCTACTATGGCTGTCCTTATTAATGGTTTCCCAGGTACGACTTTTCAGCCGTATCGAGGTTTACGTCAGGGTGACCCCTTGTCCCCCCTTTTGTTTTCTGTTGTATGGAGGTTCTCACGTCAGCTTTGCACCTTGCTTCTCAAGTTCGACACTACTCAGGTTTCACGTTTCCTGGCCTCCCTTCACCTATCAATAACCTGCTGTTTGCAGATGATTGCATACTTTTTGGAATGGCCACTCCCGTAATGCCTGGGTACTTGCTGATATTCTTGCGGACTTCAAGCAAGCTTCAAGCCAATGTATCAACAATGAGAAATCTGCTATCATGTTCTCGTCGAAGCTTCCTCCCTCCACCTGCACAGGTGTAGCACGCATCTTGGGAGGAGGTACAGTCGTCAATGATCTGGGCATGTATTTGGGCTTCCCTGTTAAGGTGGGCCGCAATCGTAGAGCCATTTTTTTATTATAAAAGACAGGGTAGCGCACCGGCTGCAACAGTGGTCTCATCGGGTCTCTCAAGCTAGGCGTATGAACCTTATTAAGGCAGTCTTACAAGCCATTCCAACCTACTTGATGTCCATTATTATTCTTCCACAGTTATTGTTGCGGGCCATCAAGAGCATGATTACTCGGTTTTGGTGGGATGGGTCAAATGTGAAGCGAGCAATCAATGCACGGGACTAGCTGGAAGACTATGTGCCTCCCTTTAAGTGCTGGGGGTCTAGGTTTTCGTGACCTACGGAGTTTTAATAGAGCTTTGCTCGGTAAGCAAGTGTGGCGTATTTTATCTCAACCAAACTCACTTCTTTCAGCGTTCTACCATGCTCATTATTTACGCCACACCAACATTATAGATGCTACATCTACTTCAGCATCCAGCCCAATTGGGAAGGCACTCTTAAGTGTTCGGGATTTGATTTCCATCGGTGGTCGTAAGCATCTTGGCAATGCCCGTACGACCAATATCCATGATCGTTGCTCCCGACCAAGGAAGGTGGAAGACCGTATCTTTGGTACCTTCCTCTATCGTTACGCCATCGCCCAGTGTCTGACTTGCTTCTTACCCCTACTCTTTGGAATAACTAGCTTCTTCACACTTCATTTCATCCTGAGGATGTGCAACATATTATGAACATTCAACCTCCGAGTAACCCAGCTGAACCTGATACCTGGTACTGGGGTTTAACAATTGATGGCCGGTACTCCGTTAAGTCAGCCTATCTCTGTGATGTTGGCCTTTCATCTTCTTCCCTGGCTAGTACGTCTTCTTCATCTGTAACCCCAAAGGCCATGAAATTAAACGCTTGTGGAAAACGGTAATACCACCGCGTGTGCGCCTCTTTGGTTGGAAACTTCTCCATGGGATAGTTCCATGCTTGGAAATCCTCGCATCTCGATTGCATCAACCGCTATTGACCGCCTGCGCTGCTGTGGTGCTTCTGAAAGTTTGCCTCATTTGTTTTTCCAATGCCCCTCCATTCCGCAGTATTGGGATCGCCTTGGAGTACCATATCCACCTGCCTTACACAGTAATGCGGAGTTTATTGGGTGGTATAATGGAGGCGTGCACCCTTTTTCCCCTGGCTGCGTTGACGACCCTAACTTCCCTTTTGTGGCGCATATGGTATGCACATTGTCAGTTCACCCATCGTGAAGTCACTTCTTTTGAAGCAGTTGGTTTCATGCTGATAGTTTTCTCAATAATAGTGCGCCAGTAGCAGCACCTGTCACAGTTCTTAATCCTAGGGGTGATGGCCTGAGCCCTGAACCCAACTGACCACAAGGAACTCATGTTGTGGAGGTCGCCCAGTGTTACTCAATGCAAGGGACGACTTGGAAGCGGGGCTTGCCGAGTTAGCATGTGGGTGTCTTGGAGCTACGCATATCAAGATGCGGGCTGCGTTACTGAGAGCTGGCCGTGACGCGCGGGAGACAAGTGATGGGTCCGGGACCCTGGCACTTGGTCAAACGCTGAGGTACCTGACGAGGTTATGCAAGTAATGAGTCTGGGACTCAGGTACTTTGGCAGTGAGCTAGGCTCACCTTGAATGCAAGTGGGTGTGACCGGTCTTTGTGACTGGGGTTTGACTAGTGGCGGTTGGTCCCTGGGGGATCATGCAGTCACATGCAAAGCCAAGTTGACACCGGGTGTCATGAGCTAAGGAACATGGAAAGGAGATGCACAAGCTAGAGTTGCCATCTAACCCAAAGTGTTTATGTGGCTTAGTCTTGACTGGGTTAAGACAAGCTTACAGCGGGGCCATTTACCTTGACAAGCACGGCATCCTAAGACACGGACGTTGCAGTGCTGGGCACGGGCGTTGGCTGTGACTAGGTGCGCGGGGCAACGTCGAGTGACTAGGCCACGACACGGTGACAACGCTAATGGATGTCTAAGGGCGCTGGGTGATGCCAGGCCAAGACATGGGCCATGAGCTTGTCTACGGGTGTGGAGATGTGCGGGCGATGCCAAGGTGCTAGCGCTGGGCGCTAAGGGCACGCTTGGGCAGGAGCGCCGCGACGTCGAGACGAGGCATGAGCACGCGTTGCCAAGACACGGCGCTGGGCGCCAGGGTGTGCTGGGGCGCGCGGGACTCGCTGCAAGCACTGGGCGCTAAGGCAGCATCGAGGCACACGGAGCACGGGCGCGCGCGCTGGGCGCTAGGCGCCGTGTCACCCGAGAAACCCTAGGAATTAGGTTTGCCCGAGAGTCCTGGAAACTAAAATTCGGTTGCTATTTTTGTGCTTCCATTCGGTTGGATCTTCTTGTCCCCGAATATCTCCACCGCTTCAGGAATTTCTTAGCTAAATATATTGGTGGTTGCAAGTATGGTTAAGGGCTTCAGTAAAAATTGGATTTTTACTGGGGTTGTTATCGCATGTGAATATTTACTGCGGTAAACTTGGGAGTTGCCTTAAGACTTTTACCTAAGTGGTTATAAGTCTAATTCGAACATTGTGGGAATAATTCTAGCTGCTGGTTATCTTGTTAAGTGGTTGCGATTTTTGTGCAAAGGTGGTAAAGTCCTTTCCACAATTTTAGAAAGTTGTTGGAGTGAATCTAGACACCCCTCACTTCTAAATAAAATCGGTCCCTTAAAGATAAAAGCTGGTTAGTTTTATTATGTGGGAAAGATAAATAAAAAGGAGATGGTTGAGATATTCTCTCCTTCCTTGCGCAAGTAGTTAAGGGTGATTCCTAACTAACTTGATTTATTTATTTATCTATCCATGCGGTTAGATATTGTTGGTGAGATAATTGTGGGCTGACTTGTTGTATTTAAATACATAAGGAGGAGGCACAATTATAGGAGAATGGTTATGGAATCGGTTGTGATCTTCCTTGGAGAGGAGGCGCCACAATTATAGCTAACAAAAAGATAAAGCTATTTATCTTAAAGATAAATGAGCCTTTTATCTAGTAAGTTTGTTAGGATTTTAAGTTCTCTTCCTCCCTTATAAATACAAGACGAGAAGGCTCTTAGAATCACAACACAAACCGAGTTTGTAAGCTAGAGAGAATCCATCTTTGATATCCATTATCATCCATTGTTATACTCCTTATACTCACGCAACACAAAGAGAGGATTTGAGAAGAAAGGTTGGACCTTTGCTTCTAAATCAATACCGCAAGAGAGTAAGGAAAGAGCTTGGAGTTCTAATCCTTAATCCCACAAAAGAGTTCGAGTTGTTCAAGGCTAAAGACTCAACCTTTGCTAGAGTCCAGAGAGCAACGAAGTAGAGCTCCCTTCTTCCCTCTTTGTTCTCGGATTGGCGAGTGGTTGGAGTGCCAAAGGAACCATTGCTGAATTCACCGTGTTGTCCAGCTCCAAACCTACCAACGGGATTCTGGTGGTTTAAGAGGTACACGGGTTCGAAGGTTAGCAAGTCAAACTGTGGGCGGTTTTGCATTCAAGTCCCTCTCCTTGTCCAAAGGCGAAAAGGGTCCAGTTGTGAGCAACGGGGCGCACAAAGGTGTTGGCTTGGCTAGAACAGGATCAAGGGGAGTTGAGGCTGATCAACTTAGGCGTAAGTTGAGCCGGTCATAGCGACTATTTTGTCGTGTGACAACACCCTTCTCCACCCCCGGGTTATCCCAGCATCGCCAAAGTCACACACCGTGGGTTGAAGTTTATGTTGATGCGAGTCTTGATCGGTTTGGTCGTTTTGGACTAAGTTTTGTTGTCATGGAAGTGAATGTTATCACTTGGGCAGGAGTTACTGCAGGTTCCGGCAAGTTCGCTCCTTCGCAAGTGGAGGCCATGGCATTATCTTTTGGGGTTGATGCGGCGAAGCGTTTAAACTTTCTTTCAACTAGGTTTTTAACTGACTGTAGAGGCCTTGTTGATTACCTTTTAAATTCCGTTGTCACCTCTCTAGATAGCGCTGCTACGGAAATTGTCACTAGTATGCTCTCTAATTTGGCGCCGCTTGTCAATATCGCGTGGTTTCATGTCCCACGCGATGTCAACGTTGTAGCACATAACCTAGCTTACCATGCTAGAATGTCCCAACTCCCTATGAGTTGCTGGAAGTCTACTGACTTCCCTCGGTTTGTACGAGCTTCCCTTGTTTAAAAAAAAAAGTTGATTCCGACAGCTGACCACCCGACAACTGATACCACAAAGCACCCAAAGAACATTACGAAGCCATTAGATTATGACAACAACTAGGGGCGTATCCAAGGGGTACACGTGGGGTCACGTGACCCCACGTTTTTCAAAGAATTTAGAGATTCCTATATGTATAATAATTAGAGTTTATATGTATATAATATAGTGACCCCATATGTTATAGAGTTGTTGGTGGTGTAGTGGTAAGAGATAAAAATATTGAATAAATTATCCTAGGTTCAAATCCAACAATAAGCAAATGATTGACTTTAGGTGGCTGATGAAGGTAGGACGTTGATAAGCATTAAATTAGTTGTGCATGCCGAGGTTGACCGATGATAAAACAGTGCCCAGTTGCGTGCATTCACCCCCGATTCGGCCATTAGTCAAGAGAATCGTCCACGGCCACCGAAAAATATGCCTTGCGACGCTTTGACGCACAAAGTAGATACCCTTTTGCGAGAATGCACATTCAAACAGCTCAAGCAAATCCACGGCTTCATAATCACCACGGCGCTACGTCAAGCAGCCGAGGTTCAATCCAAGTTCCTCCAACGATGCACCGAATTCGGCGGAATGAAATACGCTGAGTCCCTTTTCTCTCACATTTTGAATGATGAAGGTCCTCTCAGTGCCCACGTCACCCTGTGGAATGCTATGGTCAGGGGCTACGCTTACAACGGACCCTGCGAGACTGGCTTTTCCACGTTCGTTGAAATGAAAAGGAGAGAGCTAGAACCCAACAATTTCACCTACCCTATGTCCTGGGCTGTTGCCGTGCTATGGGTTGGCGTGGTTTGGGAGGTGGGGTGCATAGTCAGGTGATCAAATCTGGGTTGGTTGTGCTCCCCGGGTGTCCGAGTCTCTGTTTGACATGTATGCAACATGTCTGAGAATTCTTGTTTATTGGAGGGTGGAACCGGAAACGTAGGAGCGCTGGAAGGCGTTTGATGAGATGTGGTATAGACCTGTGGGTTCTTGGAACCGGATGCAGTTGAATGACGCTTGGATGGAGTGCTTGAGACTTGGTGATGTGCTTGAGATGCGTATGTTGTGTGATTATCTGACTCGTTTAAATTTTATAACGGATGACAGTTTGAATGCTACGTGGATGCTTGGATATTTGAGGAAATGCCTGAGAAGATGTCTTTCCTGAATTCAATTCACCGCGTTTGTTAAAATGGTAACATTACAAGAGCTATGGAACTTTCCAGAAATGCCTCAAAAGAATGTGATTTCCTGGACTCTGATGGTCAGGTCTTTTGGTAGGTCAGGAGAACTCGAGACAGCTAGAACGTTGTTCGAAACTATGCCAGAAAGGAATGTACTTTCATGGAATACTATGATCTCTTTATACACCCAACATGGAAACTTCCAGTCAGCGTTGGATCTCTATGTGAAAATGCTGTCGAGTGGAACGGACCCGGATGGGTTCACTTTTGTTTCAGCTTTGATCGCCTGTTCTCATCTGGGTGATCTTGAGTACGGGAGACAGATTAGATCACAGATTAAAGACTGGTGTCGTTTTGGCGTGATAGTCGCCACGGCCTTGATAGATATGTATGCCAAGTGTGGAGATGTTGGCTCTGCATTTTCAATTTTTCTTAAAATTGGAAAGAACAAGGATGTCTTTTGTTGGAATGTAATGATCAACTCCCTTGCGAGGCATGGTAGGGCACAAGATGCTGTAAAGCTCTTCTCCTTAATGAAAAGAGATGGGCTGATGCCTAATGTCTTTACCTTTTCTGGCGTTTTATTCGCCTGTAGCCATGGAGGGTTGGTGGATGAAGGTGAAAGAATTTTAAAGATATGGAGACTGATTTTGGGGTTTGTCCAACACTTGAACATTATGGCTGCTTGATTGATTTGTTGAGCCGAAATGGTCAACTTGATAAGGCATTATCTGTGGTTAAGAAGATGCCTTTTGCACCAGATATCACAATCTGGGGAGCTTTGCTTGCTGGGTGCAGGATAAAGGGCGAAATTAAGATGGCAGAAGAGGTTTTGATGAAAGCAAATACATTGATGACTGAAGAGGCGGGAGTTTTTGCTTCAGTGTTCAATTTGTATGCTTTAAAGGATCAATGGTCAAAAGCTTTCAGTACAAGGGAGAAGATGGAAGAGATGCAAATGCGGAAGAAAGCAGGTCATTGTTCAGTTTTCTAGCCATTTCTTATATCATAGCAATATGTCACTGAGATCTCCGAGAAGTGCTCCAAGGGAGTAGCAGTGTCCTCGCTACACTGCAAATTGGAACCTACTTGATCGAGTTGGGATATACACAAATTTACAGTAACTAGATTGTGAGTTGCCCCTTAAATTCTGTGCAATTCGTTCATTGATCGTTCCATGATTGAATTTCCATCTCATTTGGGCACTGGGCTCGAGATTGCTGAAGAATCTAATGTTGGTTAACTGACAGTAATCAGGCGATTATTTGCCTATTAGTTTGCCAACAACGTCTGCACTGTAGCCCAAGCCTCCTACAGTTGCTGATATCGCGGTGGTCACACAAAGGTTCAGTCATCGCCTTAACATACATTATTGACATTGGTGATCAGGGAGGAAGTCGTGTGAGTACTTTTCTTGGGCTTGGTATAATGTCTCTGAGGGGGAGTTTTGCCATGACATGATATGTTTGCTCTTTGTTCTTGGAATTTTAGAGTGTGAGAAGCGGAGATCCTTCGGTGCTTTTGTTTGGTCATCGTACACTTTTACTTTTTCATCCTACTTGTGCTGCTGGATTTGCAATAGACATTCTCTGGATTCTTTCATATCACCCCATCAAGTGCGTGAATGTAAGAGATCTGTGGAACATCATCATCTCATTGGTGAAGAACTGTCATTGCTCATCCCACTGCTTTATTGAGTTAGTCCTGGTACTGACATCTCCAGTCTTTTGGTTGAATAAAATGTAGTGTCTGCTTTCAAGTGGCGTCTGATGTTGGATGGCTACTGTCCTTTTGGAGTCCTGTGCATTTTTTGTGCTATTCATCTCTAGAATCACAAGACTTTAGAATTATTTCCTATTTGTAAAGCTCTCATCACTCTACTATGTGTTACTGATTTTTCCTTGTTTAGCAGGTGAGTGATTGGTATTGTGGTGTGAAATGGACATTAGAGTTGGGTGAAGAACTGCTAATGAAGGTCTAGTACATAAGCTCTGGTTGCAAATCTGTTGGCCTACCCGTCTAAACCACCAAAACTTATGTTTGAGGCATGTACTTTCATCCTAATCTCAATTCTGGCCATGTTCGTCTTGACATTCTTCAGCCTTCAGTTATGGACTTAAGCTAGAAGTGATAATTGTGATTTTTTTTTTCTGTACAGTGAGTACCATTTGACTTCTATTTGCTAAGCTGTGGCCTTTAGTTAAAATAGAGTAAGTTGAATGGATTGAATCATTGTTCCAAATGCTCCCTAGTTTGTATCAGTACCAATTTTGAATTTTGTTCGAATTCCAGGGCTTAGCTATGTGTGGTTTACTTCCAATTACCTTTCAATATTCATTCTCAGTCTTTGACTTAAATTTAACTTTTGCTTTCCATATTTTAAGTTCTTTGGCTTTTCTGAACTGAGTCAAAGAAGCCTCCATTTGTAAGATGGATTGTTATGAATGGTTGGTTCGGTGTGTTTTAATCACTGTACTCGTGCATTGCTTATCGTCCATAGTACGTTAGTAAAAAATTGTAGTTTCTATAGAGGGGAACAAGTAGTTGTTTCGAAGTAAAATGAGGGCCTGATCTTAGTTAAGAGTGAAAAAGGAAAGTGCTGGTGTAGTTGTAGCTCAGAATATATACGAGGCGGCTGAGGAATTTGCTTGTTTATCAACAGCTTGATTGAGTCACTTTTACTTCTCAGGATTGTGTTGCAATGCCTGATCAACCTTCCCTAGTCTTTTTCTGCTAGAGGACAAGTGGTCTACCACATATCACATTGTTTTTGAAGCTGATGTGAGGTTAATGCGCTTTCACTTGTTAGTTTTGTGATGTATTATTCATTTTTGCTTTTATGACATCTTAAATCTGCTTCGAATTCCTCTTGCAGGACCCAATGATAGAGTCCTCTTAACAGTTCTGTACAGCCAGAACGTAGGAAGTGTTACAAAACTTCTTGCTCACTCTCATGTGTCAGAAACAACCAGCTATTGATATCCTTAACAAAATTCAGAATCCAGAATTTGTGTTGTTGGAAGATGTTTAGTGAGTCTTTACCTCCTTGTTTATGGAGTTAAAGGTTGCTTAAATATTTGGAGCAACCGAGAGGGAATTTTGTTGTGACCTAATATTAGGAGCTGAATTCTTGCTTTGTTGTATATATTGTAAGAATGTAATATTCATTGATGTCGATTACCGTAGCATTAGTTACAATATATAGATAGATGTACAACGGATAGTGGCGTATAATTAGGAAGTGGTTAGGGAATTTAGGAATCTGTGAAGAGATATTTTTACAGCCCCCCGCAGTCGAAGCCGGAGGAGGCCGGAGGCATAGACTGTCTCTAAAATCTACAAATATTGAGTACGGTAATCCCTTGGTCATGATATCTGCAAATTGGCTGGTGGTTGGAACATGTAACACGCGGGCTTGTCCTAGGGCGACCTTCTCCCGAACGAAGTGATGTCGAGTTCGATGTGTTTTGTCCGTTGATGTTGAATTGGGTTTGCGGACATGTAGACAGCACTAACATTGTCACAAAAGACGATGGTGACGCGAGTGGTGGGAGCACGTAGTTCGTGGAGCAGGCTGCGGATCCAGCAGGATTCAGCAATGGCGTTGGCGATAGCGCGGTATTCGGCTTCGGCACTAGAGCGTGAGACGGTAGGTTGTCGTTTGGAGGACCAGGAAACAAGGTTGGAGCCGAGGAACATGCAATAGCCCGAGGTGGAGTGCCGTGTGTCGGGACAACCTGCCCAGTCAGCGTCAGAGTATACAATGAGTTGATCTGACGTGTTCGGGGTAATGGTGAGGCCGAGGTGACAGGTGCCTTTGACGTAGTTTAAGATGCGCTTCAGGGCAGTGAGATGGGCCTCGCGGGGGTCATGCATGTGGAGGCAACATTGCTGGACAGCATAGCTGATATCGGGGCGGGTGAAGGGGAGATATTGTAGTGCGCCGGCTAGAGAGCGGTATGCGGTGGGGTCGGAGACAGGTGGACCAGCGTCGTGGCCAAGTTTGGGGTTCGTGTCAACGGGGGTGCGGCAGGGGTTGCAGTTCGTCATACCAGTGCGGTGTAGAATATCCTTGGCATAGGTGGTTTGATTGAGGTGAAGGCCGGATGTGGAGCGAGTGACGGATAGACTGAGGAAGTGATGTAGAGGGCCGAGGTTGGTCATGGAGAATTCGGTGCTGAGAGCATGGATGATGTTGCGAAGAAGTAGTGTAGAGGAGGCGGTGAGGATTGTCGTCGACGTAGACGAGAAGGTGAGCTTGTTTGTGTCCGTGCTGGAGGACGAACAGGGAGGGGTCGGAACGGCAACCGGTGAACCCAATGCGGGTGATATAATCCGCGAAGCGACGATACCAGGCGCGTGGTGCCTGTTTGAAGCCGTATAGGGCCTTGCGTAGCTTGCAGACGTGGTTTGGGTATTTTGGGTCGACGAATCCGGGAGGCTGTTGGCAATACACAACTTCATCAAGGTGTCCATGGAGGAAGGCATTTTTGACGTCGAGTTGATGGATCGGCTAGTGACGGGTAACTGCGAAGGAGAGCACAGTGCAGACAGTACTGGGTTTCACAACTGGGGAGAAGGTCTCGTCATAGTCCAGGCCGTGTTCTTGGGGGAGAATCGCGTGCAACCCAATGGGATTTGTAACGGGAGAGGTTGCCATCTGCATCAAACTTATGACAAAATAGCCATTTTTCCAGAAACAATGTTAGCATTAGGGGGAGGAGGTACTAGGTCCCACGTTCTATTTTTAATCAAGGCATTAAATTCATCCTTCATTGAGTTGAACCATTGTGGGTTTTGGAGAGCGGGCTTGTGGTTTTTGGGAAGTGGGTGGTGGTCGCAGGAGACACGCACGTGCGAGACGGAAAGGGAGGGAATGGGCCTGCGATGTGAAGTCGGTGGGCTGGGCTGATTTGTAGTGGGAGGCCGTGGCGAATGGGGTAGAAAAACGGGTAGGTAGTTGGTCGTGGTCTCGATTGTGGGGGTGAGGGAAGTGGACCGGGTAGTGCTATGGTGGGTTTGGTAGGGAAAGACAATTTCATTAAATGTGACGTGGCGAGAGATAATGATGCGATTGGTTTGGAGATCGAGGCACCGGTATCCCTTGTGATTTGGGGCATAGCCTAGAAAAATACATGGAGTGGTTCGCGGTGTTAGTTTGTGGGTGGCATGGGTTGTATGTGGATAACATAGACAACCAAAAGTGCGAAGGTGGGTGTACGACGGGGTTTGGTGGTAGAGGATTGTATGTGGGGGTCGGTACTGGGTGGTCGAGGAGGGGGTTAGGTTGAGGAGATAGGTGGCGTGGCGGTGGCTAAGGCCTCGGCCCAAAATGGGGGGGGGGGGGGGTAGATGGCTATGGAAAAGTAGGGTACGTATGGCATTGGTGATGGTGCGGATCATTCGTTCGGCTTTACCATTCTGTTGGGATGTGTGGGGGCAGGAGAATCGAAGGACCGTACCGTAAGAGGCAAGGTAAGTTCGTAGGGCGTAATTGTCAAATTCACCGCCATGGTCGCATTGGATTTGTTTTATACAACGGTCAAACTGAGTACGTATATAAGCATGAAAATGTTGCAGTATAGAAGTTGTTTCAGATTTTTGTTTAAGCGAAAAGTCCATAAATAGTGAGAGTAATCATCAAGAATAATTAAAAAATATTTAAAACCACTTAAATTTGGGACCGGGGAGGTCCATAAATCGCAATGCAAAATGTCAAATGGGCGAGAAGTAACAGTAGTAGAACACGAAAAAGGAAGTCGTGTTTGTTTGCCTAAAGAACAGGCGTGACAAGTGTGTGGGGTATTATTCGGAGAGGAAATTAAATTTTGATTAATTAAAAATTGAAGAGAGGCACGACTTGGATGCGCAAGTCGTTGATGCCATGGGGTGATGGTGGAATCTGCTGAGAGGGCGGTAGCGGTGTGTGGGCGGGTCCACTGAGCAGGAACAAAGGGGTATAAGTCTCCATTACTGTTGGAGCGATGGATCACGGTCCTGCTGATAGGATCCTTTATGGAAAAACCGAAACAATCAAATTCAATAGTGCAACAATTATCACGACAAAATTGACGTACCGAGATTAGGTTTTTAATTAGGGGTGGGGTTACAAGAATATTACGTAATTGGAAATGAGACGGGAAGAGTTGTGTGACCGACCTTTGTTATAGGCAATAAAGTGCCGTTACCCACAATGATATTGGAAGGAGATTTAATATCTCGATTTAACAGATTCCTAAATTCCCTTACCACTTCCTAATTATACGCCACTATCCGTTGTACATCTATCTATATATTGTAACTAATGCTACGGTAATCGACATCAATGAATATTACATTCTTACATGGTATCAGGCCTCTTCCTTTTCTGCGGCTCTCCCTTATCATTCTTTCTTCCGTTCTTCTTTTTCTTGCGGCTTCATCTCCCCCTCCATGGCTGACAACAATAACTCGCCAGACGCCTCACCCCCTGCTTCTGAACGCACTCTGCTTGCCTCCCCACCACAATCTCCACCTCGTCAATCCTCTTCCGCCCCACATAACTCCCCCGTCGCAATCGCCGTCTCCCAAGCTCTACCTCACGTTAATTCCATTACTAACCATGTACGCATAGAGCTCACACAATCTCCCCATAATTACACACTATGGCGGCATCTCTTTCTCGTAACCCTCGGCAAGTTCAATCTACTCCCCCACATCGATGGATCTCCCCCAACAAATGATGAAAGCTGGGCACTCCTTGACTTCACTGTTCTGTCTTGGATTTATGCCACAATCCACCCTGACATATTCAGTCTCATCATCTCCCCCAACGCCACCACTTTCGACGTGTGGCAATCCATAGAAAATTTGTTCCGCGACAACAAAAAAGCACGCGCGATTCAGCTCGAAGCCGAATTCCGGGGCTTCCGCCAGGGTGCCCTCACCAAAATGAGTACTGTGCGCGACTCAAGACTCTTTCGGATGCACTCGCTGACGTCGACAATCCTGTCACAGATGAGAATCTCGTCCTCCAAACCCTCAGCGGATTGAACGATAGCTACTCTAACATTCGGAGTATATTGCAGTTCCAACGTCCATTCCCGTCGTTTCAATCTGTTCGCAGTGCCCTAATACTAGAGGAGACCTGCCGCGCCGCTGTTCAATCACCTGGCACCGCCCTCCACACCAGCGTCGTGCCACCTACCACTCCAGTCAGCCCGCCCGCGCAAGCCGACACACCCCCTGATGGATCTACGCCTACCAATCCACCGCGCTTCACTACTGGCAACCGCAGCACTCGCCGAGGTCGTGGAAGGGGACGCGGGCGAGGTCGCCAATCTCTTCAATCTCAACTCTGGCATCTTCTCAACGGTGGAACGCCATGGCAGCAGCAGCAATCCTGGACCGCCCCCGATGTTCTCGGCTCCCGCCCAACCACTCCCGCTCCGGCACTGTACGCGACGCCCACCGTCTCAACCTGGGATCAATCCGGACTGGTCAATGCCCTTAACGCGATGGCTATCTCTCCTCGGCAAACTGATCCCCAGTGGTATATGGATAGTGGGGCCACTTCCCACATGACCCCATCAACAGGTACCCTCTCGTCTATTTTAAATCGAGATATTAAATCTCCTTCCAATATCATTGTGGGTAACGGCACTTATTGCCTATAACAAAGGTCGTTCACACAACTCTTCCCTCGTCTCGTTTCCAATTACGTAATATTCTTGTAACCCCACCCCTAATTAAAAACCTAATCTCGGTACGTCAATTTTGTCGTGATAATTGTTGCACTATTGAATTTGATTGTTTCGGTTTTTCCATAAAGGATCCTATCAGCAGGACCGTGATCCATCGCTCCAACAGTAATGGAGACTTATACCCCTTTGTTCCTTCTCAGTGGACCCGCCAACACACCGCTACCGCCCTCTCAGCAGATTCCACCATCACCCCATGGCATCAACGACTTGCGCATCCAAGCCGTGCCTCTCTTCAATTTTTAATTAATCAAAATTTAATTTCCTCTCCGAATAATACCCCACACACTTGTCACGCCTGTTCTTTAGGCAAACAAACGTGACTTCCTTTTTCGCGTTCTACTACTGTACTTCTCGCCCATTTGACATTTTGTATTGCGATTTATGGACCTCCCCTGTCCCAAATTTAAGTGGTTTTAAATATTTTTAATTATTCTTGATGATTACTCTCACTATTTATGGACTTTTCCGCTTAAACAAAAATCTGAAACAACTTCTATACTGCAACATTTTCATGCTTATATACGTACTCAGTTTGACCGTTGTATAAAACAAATACAATGCAACCATGGCGGTGAATTTGACAATTACGCCCTACAAACTTACCTTGCCTCTTACGGTATGGTCCTTCGATTCTCCTGCCCCCACACATCCCAACAGAATGGTAAAGCCGAACGAATGATCCGCACCATCACCAATGCCATACGTACCCTACTTTTCCATAGCCATCTACCCCCCCCCCCCCCCCCCCATTTTGGGCCGAGGCCTTAGCCACCGCCACCTATCTCCTCAACCTAATCCCCTCCTCGACCACCCAGTACCGACCCCCACATACAATCCTCTACCACCAAACCCCGTCGTACACCCACCTTCGCACTTTTGGTTGCCTATGTTATCCACATACAACCCATGCCACCCACAAACTAACACTGCGAACCACTCCATGTATTTTTCTAGGCTATGCCCCAAATCACAAGGGATACCGGTGCCTCGATCTCCAAACCAATCGCATCATTATCTCTTGCCACGTCACATTTAATTCATGAGAGGGTACCTGCTGAAATGTAGGACTTCTGAACAGAATTTTGTTATCATCCCTCGGCAAGCTGATGGTCGGAACAGACTTGAAGCTTGGAACGAAGAACAGCAACACTATCTTTGCTTAACGGTTTGGTAAAAATATCTGCTAATTGATTGTTGGATGACACATGACGAATTCGTAGAGCACCAGACTCAACTTGTTCACGAATGATATGAAAATCCAATGCAATGTGCTTAGACTGGGTACGAATAACCGGATTCTTAGTGAGGAAGATAGCACCAACATTATCACAAAGTAGCATGGGAGGAGCGCTAAGTGGTACGTTCAAATCAGTTAAAAGTTGGGTGATCCATATGATTTCAGCCGTTGTGTAGGCAAGAGATCTATATTCTGCTTCTGTACTAGATCTGGCGACAACCCGTTGTTTTCGTGATGTCCAACTTATGAGATTGGAGCCATGGAATATGGCATACCCATATTGTGATCCGCTGTCATCAGAGTCAGAGAGCCAACCAGCATCAGAATAAGCAGTCAAAGTGGTGACATTGGTTGGAGTGAATTGAAGTCATTGATGAACTGTCCCCTTTAGATAACGCAGGATGCGTTTGACTGCTCGCCAATGAAGGGAAGTAGGAGAATGCAAGAACTGGCAAACCCGATTCACGGTGTAAGTGATATCTGGGCGAGTTATGGTGGCATATTGTAGGGAGCCAACAACCTGTCGATAAAGTTTTGGGTCTGAAAAAGGTTCACCCTCCTGAACAAGCTTAGTTTGTGGGTCAGCGGGTGTAGTAGAAACGGCTGCTGCGGCTGACATAGAGGTACGGTCTAGGATATCCTCAATGTAATTTTGTTGGGACAACTGGAGGGTGGTGGAATCGGTGCGGGTGATTTGCAGGCCAAGAAAGTAACTCAAGGACCCCAGGTCTTTTAATGTAAACACTTTGTTGAGAGCAGAGATGAAGCGCTGGATGAGAATGTGGTTATTGCCTGTAATTATCAAATCATCAAAGTACACCAAAATATAAATGATAGCAGAGGTAGAGATGTGATCAAACAGTGATGTATCTGACTGACAACAGCGAAACCCTTGGCTGAGGAGATATGTTTTTAACTTTGTGAACCATGCTCTAGGCGCTTGTTTAAGACCATAAATGGCTTTATGAAGTCGACAAACATGGTTTGGGCGTGTAGGATCTTCGAAGCCTTTGGGCTGCCGCATATAGACTTCCTCTGACAGATCTCCATTTAGAAAGGCATTATTGATATCAAGTTGACGAAGGCACCACTGTTTGGATAAGGCAATAGACAACACCAAGCGGATGGTGGTTGGTTTGATAACCGGACTGAATGTGTCAAAAAAGTCTGTGCCTTCTTCTTGATTGAATCCTTGAGCAACTAGACGAGCCTTGTAGCGTTCAATAGAGCCATCTGAGTGACGTTTAGTCCTGAAAATCCACTTACAACCAACAATATTAACATTAGGAGGACAAGAAACAAGAGACCAAGTACCATTTTTCATGAGAGCATGGTATTCTACCGTCATTGCATCTTGCCAATGTTGGTGTTTAATTGCCTGAGCAAAGGTGCGTGGATCGGGGACAATGGAGGAAGAGGAGATGGAGGTGGTAAAGGTTTTTGGTCGAAGGGAGTTTGTCCGAGCGCGTGTCGTCATTTGATGAGTGGAGTTATGAGTAGGACGGTAGTGAGCAGGGATGGTGAGTATCACAACGTTTCTAACTTTCTTCGCATCCATGGCATTCACCATCGCATTTCCTGTCCCTACACACAAGAACAAAATGGCATGGTCAAACGCAGGAATCGTATTATCATTGAAAAAGGTCTCACATTATTGGCACAATCCTCTCTTCCTCACGAATTCTGGGAACATGCCTTTAAAATAGCCACCTACCTCCATAATCGTACTATCACTCCCACCTTAAAATATCAATCTCCATACCAAGCCTTATATCACCATGATCCCGATTATACTTTCCCACTATCCATATACCACTGGGGATCAGGCCGAGGAGAGACAGCCATCGCGTTGAGGGCATTGACCAGTCCGGATTGATCCCAGGTTGGGACGGTGGGCGTCGCGTACAGTGCCGGAGCGGGAGTGGTTGGGCGGGGGCCGAGAACACCGGGGGCGGTCCAGGATTGCTGCTGCTGCCATGGCGTTCCACCGTTGAGAAGATGCCAGAGTTGAGATTGAAGAGATTGGCGACCTCGCCCGCGTCCCCTTCCACGACCTCGACGAGTGCTGCGGTTGCCAGTAGTGGAGCGCGGTGGATTGGTAGGCGTAGATCCATCAGGGGGTGTGTCGGCTTGCGCGGGCGGGCTGACTGGAGTGGTAGGTGGCGCGGCGCTGGTGTGGAGGGCGGTGCCAGGTGATTGAACATTGGCGTGGCAGGTCTCCTCTAGTATTAGGGCACTGCGAACAGATTGAAACGACGGGAATGGACGTTGGAACTGCAATATACTCCGAATGTTAGAGTAGCTATCGTTCAATCCGCTGAGGGTTTGGAGGACGAGATTCTCATCTGTGACAGGATTGTCGACGTCAGCGAGTGCATCCGAAAGAGTCTTGAGTCACGCACAGTACTCATTTATGGTGAGGGCACCCTGGCGGAAGCCCCGGAATTCGGCTTCGAGCTGAATCGCACGCGCTTTTTTGTTGTCGTGGAACAAATTTTCTATGGATTGCCACACGTCAAAAGCGGTGGCGTTGGGGGAGATGATGAGAATGAATATGTCAGGGTGGATTGTGGCATAAATCCAAGACAGAACAGTGAAGTCAAGGAGTGCCCAGCTTTCATCATTGTTGGGGGAGATCCATCGATGTGGCGGAGTAGATTGAACTTGCCGAGGGTTACGAGAAAGAGATGCCGCCATAGTGTGTAATTAGGGGGGAGATTGTGTGAGCTCTATGCGTACATGGTTAGTAATGGAATTAACGTGTAGAGCTTGGGAGACGGCGATTGCGGCGGGGGAGTTATGTGGGGCGGAAGAGGATTGACGAGGTGGAGATTGTGGTGGGGAGGCAAGCAGAGTGCGTTCAGAAGCAGGGGGTGAGGCATCTGGCGAGTTATTGTTGTCAGCCATGGAGGGGGAGATGAAGCCTTAAGAAAAAGAACGGAAGAAAGAATGATAAGGGAGAGCCGCAGGAAAGAAGGAAGAGGCCTGATACCATGTAAGAATGGCGTATAATTAGTTACAATATATAGATAGATGTACAACGGATAGTGGCGTATAATTAGGAAGTGGTTAGGGAATTTAGGAATCTGTTAAGAGATATTTTTACATATATAGACTTACTTTGGTGATGATTTGCATTCTTGTGACGTTTATTTTATTTATGTGAAAATCTGTGATGAACATTTTGATTGTATGACAACTTCAGATGTTGGTGAAAGAAACCTTCAACTCCATTGCTCATTGTACTGTTTTCATTTTGTTGACTCTTAGGATGTGGTTTGCTCTGTCTGTAAAAGGGGTGGTAGTGAGAATGATTGATAGTCTCAATTTTATCATAGTGTTTCTTAACATAAATGTGACCTCGGAACTAAAAATCCACTGTCACTTCATTGTAGACATGTAGTTTTCGGTATTGGTCGTGTACAAAAGGAATGCTTGCTTTTGATTATGGTGTTAGAAAATTTGTTTTGTCCTCGTTTTGCTTGGTGTGTGTGTGACTTGTCCCACTCGCCGCACAAAATGATGGTCAAAAAACAATTTTATGCTGGGGCAACTCATCCGTAATTGGGAGCCATATCTCTTCGTTGAGCTCCAATTCTTTACATAAAAAAACGGATCTTTCTTCCCAAAATATACAATTTTTTTTTAAAAAAAGAATATTGATTGCGCACGAGTGTTTTTCTCACATGTTGCGCTTGATTTAGTTTATTCTAGTTCCAGTCATCTGATTATGTTTTAATAAACTTCAGATCTCCATCATTTATTTTTTTTGGACGTTCAGAAGCCTATGCATTGCCGATCCATTTATATTTAAAAAGAGAATCTTGAAGAAGTTTCATCAATCATGCTCTTGTTTCATTTCTGGATGAAGCATGTGCATTATTGTCGACATGTTAGGTTTCTTTTCGAAGCGTTGAACTGCTAATGTTTGGGTATCGTCAGGTATATGTATTTGAAATAAATTGATTTGGTATCTCATAAACAAAAAGACATTGACCTTGTTGCTTTATTCTCTCCAGCTGGACAAAAGAACTCCGTTGATTAATTAGATGAAAATAAAATTAGTAACTTTTATCTGTATCTATTAAGGTCTCGTTTGTTTATCAGTATCCCAAAGCGTCTCAAAGCATCGCATAACTCTTTATTCTCTCTGGGACATTATTTTTTTCTTGGGCAGCTGATACTTTGAGTCATGCTTCTCTGTAGCAGTACAACTAATGATTACTAAGTTCTGTGCTTGGAAGAATGCTCTGGTGTTGCTACATTGTGATATGTTACCAAGTCCGGTTTAAATTCTAAGGTCTTGATACCCTTGTTACCTGTTTGTTAGTATAACATACTGTTCCTATAAATGTACTCCCACTATCTCTTTTTTTCCTTAATAGTTTGTGGCAATTGCCAGGTACGGCAGCGTTGCTGTTTTCAGGGAATGCCTCATAATACCAACGCAACAGAGCCAAAACTTCCCTCACCAGAGAAACAACTTAAAATTGACTAACTAAAACTGGTACAATCGATAGTAGTGCCATCAGATTGCCATCAGTAGCTCAACCACTAATGTCCATCTTAAAATCAACAAAGGACTGAAGAAAACCCTACAGAATCCTAGTATCGCCTAGTATCACCAACTATTGAGGACTTCTAATTTGCCTCTCATCTTTCGTCCACACTCTCACCTTCTGGCTAAATCCTGACTTCTCTACCTGCCCTGCTCAGTCTCTTGTATCTGACATGGTTTGTTTCCCTAGAGTTCTATAGCTTCCCTCCCTTCGGGTTGATGCTGCTTAATCATTCTCAGTAATTTGAGGTATTACAGTAGAAGGATACAAGTTCCTGATCTTGTATTGTATAAGGATGAAGCTTCAGTCATCATACTGATGAATCATATCTGAAGGGAAGCAGATACATTAATTTTTGTTTTAGAAGAGCAGAGGTACTAGTCCTTGGAGATTACCAAATACTCATGTCTGTTCGAATTTCATTTACTTGGGTGTAGTTTATTCTGAGGCAAATGTCGATTGGAAAAAGTAAACAAAGATTGCATCCAGCCCGTATATTCTCTTTATTGAAGCACGGAACTACTAGTCTAATGTCCATACGGAGTAAAATGATTAAAAAAAACACCACCCGAACCTTCTCTTTTTTGGCTGGGTCAATACTCAGCGTTCACTTACATTAGTTAAAAAAATATATTTAATATTTGTCAGCAAAGATTAGGATATATGAACTAACATGACTGGTAGAATAGTGTATAGTAGTCTATTCTGATATATTATGATGCTCAGAAGCTGTAGAGTTTATATCTCTATATGTTATTCTGTTTCCGATATATTTCCGTTACATAAAGCTAGAGGGGAGATGTTGTTTCTTATCCAGCTGGGACATTCTAGAATCTGCTGGGTCCTTTCCGCCTAGTCTATCCTTCTATATAAGCATTGCTTCTGTAATAATGAAACAGTAGTTCTGAGGTTCATTTTACAAATCGCGTGAACTTTTCGTTCTCTCTTTTTTCTCGATCACTTCGATCTCTCTTTTCACATAATACATCGACATGGTATCAGAGCAGGTAACTGCATTCTGATTCTTCTTCCTGTTCCGCTCATCGCCATGGCCGGCAACAATCGAATGCGTCGCTGGAAACGTTGTTGGAGAGCTTCTCCGGATCCAGAGCGAAAGACAATGGAGTCGATCCTGCTGATCCTCTTTATGTGCACACTACAGATCATCCAGGTATGATCTTAGCTCCGAAATTTGACGGATCTGGCTTTCAGACGTGGAAAAGGACTGTTTTAATTGCTTTAATGGCTAAGAACAAACTAGCGTTGATAGAAGGGAAGTTAACCAGACCGGAAAAAATGATGAAGCTAAAGAACAAGCTTGGCTTAGGTGTAACGGTTTGGTAATGTCATGGCTTCTAAACGCTTTGAGCAAGGAAAATGCGAGAGTCTAGTCTTTAGTACTACGGCTCGAGAAATGTGGGAAAGTCTGTTAGCTAGGTTCGATCAGGTTGATGAACCAGGAGGTTTAACCTGAAAAAGGAGATCTGTGTTCTAGAGCAAGGAAACGACACTGTGAGTGTCTATTTCACCAGATTCAAAAAATTATGGGATGAATTGAGTTCGGTTGTTAGTACGAATGGATGCAAATGTTGTAGTTGTGGAGAAACTGAAAAAATGAAGAAGATGATAGAAGAAGATAAGCTCTTCAGTTTTTTGATGGGACTGAATGATGTATATGTCAATATCAGAGGGAATATCCTGATGATGACAAAGCTTCCTTCAATGGAAGTAGCTTATTCCTTATTCTTTCTGAGGAGCGACAAAGGGAAAGTAACAAGAAGAGAGAGAAATGAGAATGATGTGGCTAGTTTTGCCAATGCTGTTGATGGACGAAACGGTCCTCAACATCAGATCAAGTGGCAACAGAAAGATAAAGGGAAGAAAACCAGAGATACCTGCACCTACTGTGGCAAAGTAGGACATACTGAAGAAAACTGTTTTGCTAAGAATGGATATCCTAATGGTTGGAAATCGGAAAGAACAAAAAAATGGCCAATCAAGTGACTACAGAGAAAAAAGATGAGGAGTTTGAAGACAGATCTCAGTCTTCAGGATTCTCTCGAGAGCAGATTGATCTGTTGATCGGATGTTTGCAGAAGAGGAATACCAGTCAGGAGAACATTCATTCTTGCAACTTCGCAGGTATGAATATTGCAGATTATACTGATATTCACTTTGCTCTAAATACTGTTGTCAATAAGAAAAGAGATTCTGGTTTTTGGATTCTCGATACTGGAGCAACTGATCACTTGACTGGAAATAAAGAGTTTTTCAGTCATGAAGAGTTTTGGAATTCAGTCACACTGTGTTCAATGCCAGATGGAAGAGTTCAGACTGTTAAAACTAAAGGAAATGTTCCTTTAAACAGAGTCTTTCAGTTACAGGATGTCCTTATGTGCCCAGCTTTGAGAACAATCTGTTATCGGTAAACGATTTGTTAGACAGATCAAAGGAGACTGGTGTTTGATGATAAGTTTTGCGTTTTGCAGGACCCAGTCTGATATTGAAGAAAGGATAGGACATGAACTGAATGGGCTCTATCTTCTCAATGTCGAAGCTTTGGGGCGGTTTCTACAGAGAAGAATAGAGACTCTCAGAAGAAGATAGATTGTAATGCTGTAGAAAGCAATAAGCAGCAAAATACTGGCATTGTAGGCTGGGCCATATACCTTTGTGAAGCTCTTTGATTTAGGATTGCTAAAAAAGAGTGAGATAACAGAAACACTTGTCTGCGATTCTTGTAATAAAGCTAAAGGGCATCGCCTGCCCTTTCCTATTCCTCAAACAGAAGCAGTGATCCTTTCGATTTATTGCATATGTTTGATGTTTGGGGCCCATGTAATGAAAGGACAAATGATGGTTCTTTTTTGAGTATAGTTGATGATAAAACTCGGTGTTTGTGGGTCAGTCTTATGAAGCAGAAAGCAGAAGCAACTGAACTGCTTCAGACTTTTTGTTAAAATGGTTGGAAACTCAGTTCAGTAGAGAGGTAAAAATTATCAGATCAGATAATGCCTACGAATTGGGGTCCTCTAATGAGCTCATAAGTTCTTCAAAGATGAGGAATAATCCATCAACGTCATGCCCCACACACTCCACAGCAGAATGGGGTTATTGAACGAAAACACCCGACATATCTTAGAAACAGCAAGAGCTGTATTTTTTGAATCTGGTGTGCCTATGAGGTACTGGGTGACAGTGTGCTGTGCTGTCTACATATATATTAATCGAGTTCCTTCTGCTGTCCTAAAGGGAAAGACACCATTTGAGGAACTTCATGGTCAGTGTCCTGATTTTTCTATGGTTAAAACCTTTGGCTGTTTGGCTTATGTAACCAATGTCAATCCTCACAAAAGGAAGTTTGAACCTCGTGCTTACAATGGTTTACCTCGGTCCCAGTCTTCTAAGTAAAGGGCATAAGTTGGTTCGATTAGAGGACAACAAAATTATTCATAGCAGGGATGTGGTATTCTTTGAGAAGATATTCCCTTTCAGAGAAACATCACCATTTCCTGATCAGAAGATGTTTCAGTTTTGCCTCAGATAATTGATGATGGGGATGACATGGTTTTCTCGCCCATGATTATTTCACAGTCATCACCTGCTACTTCTAGTTACAACCACTATGGCACACTGGCACCAAATGAAAATGAGCAGACCGGCGCAGAATTGACACAGGTTTCCACTGTTCCAGAACAGCAACTAAGGAGGTCAACCAGGAGTCATAATCCTCCTCTTATTTGTGCTGATTTCTTTGTTGGCCAGACAGTTACCACTGAAGACAGTCCCGATGCCTTTACTCGGATTCTAACTACCAGACTAGATCAGCGCCAGTGGAAATCCCGGTCAACTTTACACATTGACAGATATTACATGGAGAACGGGTTGTCTCTATTTTATCTTCCTTCTGTAATATGAGTGCTCATTCTGATCTTCCTGTCGAACCACGATCATTTGCAGAGGCTAATTGCAATCCTCATTGGAGGACGGCGATGCAAGAGGAGCTTGCTGCTCTAAACCGTAACGGTACTTGGGAAATTACCGATCTTCCCAAGGAAAGAGGGCCATTACAAGCAAGTGGGTGTATAAAGTTAAGCTCAAAGCTGACGGAAGTCTTGAGCGCTACAAGGCTCGCTTGGTAGTTCGGGGATTCACTCAGAAGTACGGTATAGATTATACCGAGACTTTTTCACCCGTTGTGAAGATGACGACCGTCCGTGCCCTTATCTCTGTAGCTGTCAAGAAAGGATGGTTTATTCACCAGCTTGATGTGAATAACGCCTTTCTCCACGGCGATTTAACAGAGGAGATTTATATGAAACTTCCTCAGGGATTGGAGGAAGATTCTAACAAAGTTTGTCGTCTCAAACGATCTCTGTACGGCCTGAAGCAGGCATCCCGTCAATGGTATGGGAAATTGACAGATTTTCTCCGTGAACAGGGTTATAGTTGTTCTGTTAATGATTATTCCCTTTTCTCTAAGAAAGTGGGAAATTCGATTGTTCACATTGGAGTGTATGTTGATGACCTGGTGGTCTGTGGAAATGATGATTCAGAGATCACTCAGCTGAAGGCTAATCTGCACACTAAATTTCGTATCAAAGATCTTGGTTCATTACATTATTTCCTTGGGATGGAATTTCTTCCATCAGCTGAAGGGTTGATTGTTACACAACGGAAGTATGCCAAGGATCTTTTGACAGAATATGGCGTGAATGACTTAAGGCCTGTTTCAAGTCCTTTGGAGTTGGGCATCAAGTTACTGCCTGATGATGGTGATTTGCTGTCTGATCCAGAGCCTTACAGACGCATTATTGGACAGCTGAATTACTTAACAAATACAAGGCCCGATCTGAGCTTCACCATACAGCTACTCAGTCAGTTTCTCAAAGCCCCTTGCCAGCATCATTTCTCTGCTGCTATCCATGTGCTTCGTTATATTAAGGGGACTCTGAATAATGGGCTGTTGTTCAACAACACTCCAAACACCAAGCTGCTTGCTTACTGTGATTCGGACTGGGCTACGTGCCCTATTTCTCGCCGATCTGTTAGTGGATTTTTTATCTCTTTTGGCGGTTGTCCTCTATCCTGGAAGGCAAAGAAACAAGCATCTGTTTCTTTATCTTCTGCTGAGGCAGAGTATAGATCCATGCGCAAGGTTACTTCTGAACTTGCTTGGTTATCTAGACTCTTGGCTGATATAGGCGTTGATGATATCACTCCTATTCCCCTTCATTGTGATAACAAATCTGCTGTTTTCATTGCTACCAATCCTGTTGCTCATGAGAGAACTAAGCATGTTGAAGTTGACTGTCATTATGTTCGAGAACAACTGCAGAAAGGGTTGATTCGGGTTCAGCACATTCCGAGTTCTTCTCAACTGGCCGATATGCTTACCAAGAGTCTGAATGGAAAGCAGTATCAAGCTCAGTTACCTCTGATGGGTGTTTGCAGCGCCTGATTTTCTTTCAAGCCGAGCACTTGTTGCTCATATGCTCGCCTTGAGGGGGGGTGTAGAGTTTATATCTCTATATGTTATTCTGTTTCTCGATATATTTCTGTTACATAAAGCTAGAGGGGAGATGTTGTTTCTTATCCAGCTGGACATTCTAGAATCTGCTGGGTCCTTCCCGCCTAGCCTTCTATCCCTTCTATATAAGCATTGCTTCTGTAATAATGAAACAGTAGTTCTGAGGTTCATTTTACAAATCGCGTGAACTTCTTCGTTCTCTCTTTTTTCTCGATCACTTCGATCTCTCTTTTCACATAATACATCGACAGAAGCTGACAAAATATGGGGGCAATGAGAAACATTCGTTCCACTACTACTTACTTTTACCTTGTATCAATTAGGTTGTTCTTCTGCACATCCGTGGCTGCTGTCAATTTTGTGAATGTTAACACCACCAGAGACCCCAACAATGCCAAGCCTGGATGTTCCAGCAAGTGTGGCAACGTGACCATTCCTTACCCGTTTGGTTTGGGCAGTCAGTCATGCTCTTTTTAACCAAAGATACCATGTCATCTGTAATAACTCCTATGATCCTCCCAGACCTTTCATTGAGGCAGAAGCTGATACGAGATGGGAGATCTTACTTATCAATATCTCAGAATCCAGGTTACGTATCCGCAACCAGGTGGTGGTGGAGGCCTGCTACGACTCATCTGGAAAGAACATCGAGGGTGCTGAATATCCTTACAGTGCTTTCAGTGTTCTGGATGATTCTCCCTTCACTCTCTCTGTGGAGTCAAATAGACTAACAGCAATTGGATGTTCCATCAAAGCTGTGGTCACTGATAGATATAAGTATGGTCACGATAATGGTTGCTTCTCTGATTGTCCAACCAAACAAAAAGTGATTGGAGGCAGGTGCAAAGGAGGTGGCTGCTGCGAAGCAGCAATTCCTGGCAATGGAAGGAAATCTCAAATATCGTTGTGGACTACTGGTAACAAATCAGAGTGTTTTTCGTATAACCCTTGTGATTATGCCTTCTTGGCCGAAGTAGATACATTCACCTTCAGAGGGCTTTCAGATTTCAGCGATCCGAGTTTTTGAACAATACACTTGATAATGTGCCAGTCGCTGTTGACTGGATGATAGTAAATAACACATGCGAGGAAGCGCAAAATGAACCTGGTGGCTCCTATGCTTGTCAAGCCAATACGGCTTGCTCAAATTACCCTGATTTGTTTGTTTATGGGTATACTTGTCGTTGCCTTCCTGGTTATGAGGGAAATCCATATCTCTCGCCTGGTTGTTTAGGTAATCATTATTCAGTTTCAAGTGATCTGATATACTGGAGTATTACAATGATCAATGGAAGTATAGTTGCTAACGTATTTGTTACATCTAAAACCATGCTCGCCTTTTATTTTCTCTCTAAATGCTAGCTAATAAATGCTTGAATTCAGACATTGACGAGTGTGCTGAACGGAACAATTGCTCCCACACTTGCCATAATCAGCCAGGGACCTACTCGTGTTCTTGTCGCCGAGGCTATGATGGAGATGGCAGGGAGATGGCACTGGGTGTACAAGCTCTCAACTCTTCATCTTGAAGTTGGCTATTGGTACCGATTGTCCTACTTGCTCCTGTTTCTTTTTGCCCTCGAATTAGTTACCCTGTCGTAGAAATAAAGGCTCATATGCTTCAATTGGTGATATTTTTCCATTTCAGGCATAGGTTTGGGTTTCTTATGCTTACTTTTGGCTGCTATATATATAAAGAAGAGGCTGAAGCATATAAAATTAAAACAGGATTGCTTTTGTAAAAATGGAGGTCTTCTGCTCCAAGAGATTCTTTCTTCAACTAGCCATGATGATACAAGGAAGCTGAAGCTTTTCACACTAAAAGAAGTGAAGGCCGCCACCAAAAGTTTTAGTGAAGATCAAGTTCTTGGCGAAGGTGGCCATGGCATAGTCTATAAAGGTGTACTGACGAACAGTGAAGTAGTAGCAGTCAAGAAATCAAAGGGGGTTGACCAGAGTCAGATTAGGGAATTCATCAATGAGATGGTGATTCTTGGGCAGATAAATCACAGCAATGTGGTAAAAGTTGTTGGATGTTGCTTGGAGAGTGAAGTTCCAATGCTCGTCTATGAGTACATCTCAAATGGCACTCTCTTCGAGCATATTCACTCTAAAAGGGATGGACCATCGTGGCTAGATTGGAATAATTGTATGCGTATTGCGATTGAGACTGCAGGCGCCCTTGCTCACCTGCATTCTGCGCCATCCTCACCTATTATTCATAGAGATGTCAAGTCCCCAAATATTCTTATAGATGAGAATTACACTGCAAAGGTATCTGATTTTGGAGCGTCAAGGCTCATGCCTTTGGACCAGACCCGACTCTCCACAATTGTCTACGGAACTCTAGGATACCTTGACCCTGAGTACTTCCAATCTGGCCATCTAACAGGAAAAGCGATGTCTTCAGTTTTGGAATTGTCTTGATTGAGCTTCTGACAAGACAAGAACCGATCTCATTAGAGCGAGAAGCTAATGAGAGAAGCTTATCTACATATTTTCTCAAGTCAATTCCGTCAGGGAGATTGTTGCACGTACTTGACCCTCAGATAGTAGACGAAGCACCAGTTGAGCAGCTATTTGCAATTGCCAAACTAATATCAAGGTGCCTTAGCTTCAGAGGTGAAGACAGGCCTACAATGATGCAGGTGTTCGATGAGCTGAATGAAATTAAGACCCATGTCCCACATCCGCTTGAGTCAGAGAAACAACGCTCTGATGAAAATGGTCATAGTGGTACGTAAACATGTATCCCGTTTGGATTGAACTAACTAATTTGTAGATCTTCTGTGTTAGATTAGATGTAAACTACCTACACAATATGCCGAAGTTGATAACTATTTGAAGGGGTGGTTATTGTTTCATTTGTTCTTCACTCCCTATGGATATCTATTGTTTTGTATTGTTTGTTAGCTGGCTTTTGTAAGTCTGCAATTTTTTGTGACACAAGTGTCGGGAAACATGGCGTTCATCATTTGAGCTTTTTAGTTAGGATAATGCTGTTGAAATTTGTCATGATTTTGACATATATTATATGGATTCTAGTACTGTAGTGTCACGTGTTGAAGGTTTTGTTGATGCTCAAGATCGATATTATGTATCAACATCACGCACCATCCAAGTGAAATTGTGAGTCCTTAGGTTGATTTTCATTTCTTGTTGATCAAATTCTCGGCAGTGGTGTCATGGCGTAGTCTGAGGAATGTAGTAGATCTATCTCGTAGCTGCAATCAAGAAACCAGTGGAAGTTGATAAAATTCTCAGGTTTCACTCGTTAGCAGGGAAAGTTTTGATTGTGTCCTTGACGTGAGCAACTACTGATCACATCTCCGAGATTGCTGTTTAGTTTAGTGTACTAGATCCACTGTATAGTTAACTTTAAGTGGAGCACGGCAACTTCAATGTCTCCATGCCCATGCTTGTTGTCTTTTGGTGTAATAGGCCTTATAGGACTCATACATTATTCGACGATTGGGCTGTCTCATTAGACGAAGAGCGACTTCAGTGCAGCTGTAGAAGAATGAGAGAACGCAGAACGATCTCTGGACGAACACGCATTTAGTAACGCTCTTCGTTCGTTTTGTTTTTTTTTTTTTTGCTTGAGATAGCGTTGCAAGAACTGCAACCGTAGGCAGTCTCCTTACGCGGTACGCCACTAACTTGAAAGCTAATTGATTTCTCAGAAAAAGTGAACTAGCTAGACTCGTGAGTCGTATCGCGCGGAGTCGCGGACTGGCGTTCCGTATCGTGACTGCAATTCGGTTCGGTTTGATGGAGGGTAGCCGCCGGAGAAGTCGGTCGAAAGTCGCCTATCAGGCTTCCTACGAGGTTACTACGTCAGCGAATCAACCAATAAATTGCCTAATAAGTGATTCATTCATGCAAAAGGATCGGTCGTTTCTCCCGTACTTGTATATATCTATGTCGCCGACTCTGTTCGTTTCCTGCTAAATTCCGTCGATACAGTTGTTTGGTGTTGTTGCTCGTTCATTGTTCACACTTTCTTTTTTCGCTCTACTAGTGCTGGTGCTGTTCAGATCTTGACCTGAATGGCATAACATGCGGCGTCATCGACCTGCTATAAACGAAACAGAACTTTGGTTGTGCTGTCCTCAATTTTGGGTGAACCAGTTTCGGCAGTGACGTCACTAGTCTTTAGGATAATCAAATTAGTTTCTACAGACATGAGTTATCGTGCCAAGACTCACAATAACTTTATAAATTTCTCTTCGTATGACTACAATTCTCAGGTTATGATACCTTCTGCTACTTTATTCTCTCTTTTGTTGCAGTTCAATGGTAGTTCTACTTCTACGTTCTAATACCTTCTGCTTCTGAATTGTTGTTCCTTGTTAAGCAGATAAGCGGAGTGATCTGGAGGTTTCTGCCTTCCCCAAAGATGACAGCATTTCACGTGGATGAAGGCGCAAGAGGACCTGCTTATGAAGGTTTATCACACAAGCTCTCTTTGTGCCGGTTACCTTTGGACTACCCGTTATACCCCCGCAATTTAGGTCAGCTTTTTTTCTTTTGGTTTACGGACAAAGCTAGCAGCCATTTTTAGATAAGTGGGGAGGTCAAAGGGTGACTATATATGTAGTATGAACTACGACGTCATTTGGTTTATTACACATTTCTTTTATCTTTTAATTTTAAATTCTATAACTGTTTTGAATTTCTGAAGCTTGTTTTTGGTTTTTAGCAGTCACAAGAAATTTCCATATTGTGCTGAAATTTTATGATTACTTGAAAAAGGACTATAGATATATTAATATCCTTTTCAAAATAGCAGGTCTCTTGATCCCTGTGAGTTCAAGTAATCTGCATGTGAAATACATTGAATTGGGTGTTAATGAGTTTATTTTGAAGTCTGAGTTTTCTATGGGAAATTGTCAACCTCAACTCAGTAACTGTATAAGAAATGTCAACAGTTTACTTGATTATATGGAAGTCCGCCAACAACATCAAGTACATGGAAGCCCATCAAATTCATGGAAGTAGAATCAAAGACCTTCATAAATACCGTTTAAAGTAGAAATCTACGTGGAAACATGCTTCCAAATACTTCGGTTTTCAAAGTATATGGTTCGAAGAAAGTTCTGCTGTTATCAGTACTGAGATGCATTTGGAGGTACTTTAGTTTGGACTATGTACCTTACTAGTAATTTATCCCCACTATCCTGTTTTTTCTATTGTGCTATAATAACATTTATAATGAAGCAATAGCCTCTGCCCCCTCTTGATCTGACTTCGTTTATTTCTGTGTTTTATGCCTGGCATTTGGGTTAGACTGCTTAGTCGTGCTCAGATGTCCTTTGAGTACTATTCAATTAATTAATTGAAAAATCGTTAGACCAGAATAGTGTGTATGAACTACTTGATTGATATAGTAGTTTAAGTTGAAGTCGTCATAAACCTCTTGCTTCGTGTCTGTCAACATGGAAGTCAAATCTCTGGAAAGAAGAGATTGTCCACCTAGATAATGGATGGACACAAGTTGTTTCACTTTTTCGTTGTTCATATGCCCCTGTAGGCTTCAGCCAAAATTCCCCACATTTGCTTTTGTTTCCAAGTTGACAAATTATGGGGTAATTCGAAAAACTCTTTCTACTACTTTCTTACACGTTACATCCTTCAAGTTGTTCTTTTGGTTATCAATGGTTGCCATGATATCTGTGGACGTAACTGGTTCAACTAGCATGGTCACTGGCATCACAAACACCGCCAGGCCGGGCTGTTCAAGCAAATGTGGAAACGTGACCATTCCTTACCCGTTTGGGTTTGCTCAATCATGTTATCTTAACCAAAACTACCATGTCTTCTGCAATTCATCTTTTGATCCTCCCCGACCTTTCTTATTGAGATACTTTGATCGTCGCCCATCATCTCTTTGGCGACGGTATATGGATGAGAGTGTGGAGATCCTGAGTATTTCAGAAACCCAGTTGCGCATCCGGACGAAGGTAGCGCTGGAGTGCTACAACTCTACGGGACATATGGTCAGTAACTCGAGGGCTGACCAAGTTATGCTTGGGTTCCCTCTGAATCTCCCTTCTGCTTCTCCCATGAATCAAACAGGCTAACGACAATTGGATGCTCTGCTCAAGGTAAAGTGTCCCCATCCACTTTGTTTGACGACAACAACCTTGGCTCTACCAATTGCAACACCAATTGTCTGAGTGAGGAGAAGGTGGTTGAGGGAAGGTGTGGTGGTAGGCTGCTGCCAAGCGGGAACTGCAAAAGGCATGAGGGTTGCTGCTGTCAAGTTGTTAGCTAAAAAAAGAAAATCTAAGTCTCTGTCGTATGATGATTGCAGCTACGCTTTCTTGGCTGAAGAAGGCACGTTTACCTTTGGGGGTCTTACGGATTTCAGCGATCCAGATTTTGTGAACAAGACCGTTGGTCATGTGCCTGTGGTTGTTGATTGGGTGATAGGAAATAATACATGTGAGGAAGCGCGAAAGGGACCTGAAGGTTCTTTTTTATGCCAAGCCAATACGGTATGCTCAAGCTACTCGGTTAGTGTCATTGGAGGTTATACTTGTAGTTGTCTTCCAGGTTATCAGGGTAATCCCTATCTCTCGCCAGGTTGTTCAGGTAATACGTACGTCAATTATCATGGTGACTAATTTTTCTCTACAATCTTGCTTACTTGCCTTACTGAATACTGATGGTAGCTAGCTTGTATTCTTTCAGACATTGATGAGTGCGCTGAGAAAAACAATTGTTCACACATCTGTCATAATCAGCCTGGGGGTTACTCGTGCTCTTGCCCTCAAGACTACATTGGAGACGGTAGTAAGGATGGCACTCGCTGCACTAAGAAGAGTTCTCAGTCTCTAACGTTGAAGTTGGCTCTTGGTATGTGGCGTTCTTTTAGTCTACTATCCGCTAGCTCCATCTTATTAATCACTCTTTAAAAGATGGTATTGGTTGTGTTTAAATTGGTGATCATCTCATGTGTCTTTCAGGCATAAGTTTGGGGTTCTTATGCTTAGTTTTTGCTGCGATATGGATGTACGTTACACATAAGAGATTGAAGCGATTGAAACTAAAACAAAAGTTCTTCCGTGAAAATGGAGGGTTGCTGCTCCGAGATCTACTCTCATCGATGAACCATGACGATAAAGAAAAGTTAAAGATATTCACACTAGAAGAATTAAGTGCAGCGACCAAAAATTTCAGTAACGATCAAATCATTGGCAAAGGTGGCCATGGAATAGTCTACAAAGGAGTACTATCTGACAATCAAGCAGTTGCAATAAAAAAGTCAAAGGTAGTGGATCAGAGTCAAATCGCAGAATTCATCAATGAGATCGTGATTCTTGGGCAAATAAATCACGACAATGTGGTGAAAATCGTTGGTTGTTGCTTGGAGATTCAGGTTCCGATGCTAGTTTACGAGTATGTAGCAAATGGCACTCTCTTTGAGCATATTCATTCTGGTAACAACAATGGCGCCCAGTCGTGGCTAGATTGGAGCAACCGTATGCGAATTGCTGTTGAATCTGCTAGTGCACTTGCTCACCTACACTCTGATGTACCCACACCCATTGTTCATAGAGATGTGAAGTCCTCAAACATTCTAATAGATGAAATGTTCACTGCAAAGGTATCGGACTTTGGAGCTTCAAGGCTAATCCCTCTGGACCAGAGCCAACTGTCTACAGTGGTTCAGGGAACACTTGTTGCAAGAGAAACGAGAGCGAAGAGAAGGAAGAGCGGGAAAAGTTTCAATGAATGATTCTCGTATATTATTAATGAAGTATAGGAACAGTAGTACTTATATAGAGAAGGAGTGTCGACTAACTAGTGACACGCTGGCTAAAGAAATACAACTTGTAATAAGAGATCATAGAAGAATGTAGAACATTGTAGAAGAAGCTAGAGTAATCCCAACACCCCCCTCAAGAGGTGGCTGTGGCACACAGGCGCATCTTGACATCATCAGAAGTAGAAATTCCCATCTGTTTGTACTGTGTCTTGTAGGAAATCCCCTGTAGACTCTTAGTTAACATGTCAGCCAGTTGATATTTGTTGGAAACATGCTGAACACGGATTAACCCAAGCTGGATCTGTTCTCGAACAAAGTGGCAATCCAGTTCCACGTGTTTAGTTCTCTCATTAATAACCGGATTAGTGGCAATAAAAACAGCTGATCTGTTGTCACAATGCAGTGGTATAGGGTTGATCTCTGTGAGACCAAGATCATGGAGAAGGCGAGACAGCCAGGCCAACTCAGAAGTAACCCGACGCATTGCTCGGTATTCAGCCTCAGCTGAGGAGAGTGAAACACATGCCTGTTTCTTGGACTTCCAAGAAATCGGAGCACCACCCAGCATTATATAAAACCACTGACAGAACGCCGCGAAATGGGGCATGATGCCCAATCCGAGTCACAAAATGCTACAAGGGAATAATCCTGATTATTGTTAAGAAACAAACCATTGTCAACTGTCCCTTGGATATAGCGGAGGACATGGTAAGCAGCCTGTAAATGACTACTGCGTGGCTTCTGCAGGAATTGACTGAGTAACTGAATGCTAAAGCTTAAATCTGGCCTTGTATTCGTGAGATAGTTAAGCTTCCCAATCAATTTCCGATACTCCTCTGGATTTTCAAGCAAAATACCATCATCAGGAAGAAGCTTAGAACCCACCGGTAAAGGACTTGCAACAGCTTTGCAATCTGTCATTGCAAAATCAGCCAAGAGTTCTTTAGCAAACTTTCTCTGTGTGACAATCATCCCAGAGGAAGTGCGAAGAAATTTCATTCCAAGGAAGAAATGTAAGTTGCCCAAATCTTTGATGCGGAACTGGTCATCAAGACAGTGTTTCAACTGTTGAATCTGCACTGCATTATTCCCACAGATTACAAGGTCATCGACATATACACCTATGTAGAGAACATCAGAATTGCGAATTCGATAAAACAGTGAAGAATCATTGCCTGAACTGAGAAACCCTTGTGACTGAAGGAAACCAGTAAGCCTAGCATACCACTGCCTGGATGCCTGCTTAACCCATACAAGGATTTCTTAAGTTTGCAAACTACATTATCTCCTTGAACTTTTAACCCATCCGGAGGTTTTCATATATATTTCTTCATCAAGCTCACCGTGGAGAAATGCGTTGTTCACGTCCAACTGCTGTAAGCACCAGCCCTTTTTAACTGCTACTGTCACCAAGGCACGCACCGTTGTCATTTTGACAACAGGGGAGAAGGTCTCCGTATAGTCAATGTCGTGTGTTTTGTGTGAAGCCCCGCACCACCAGGCGAGCTTTGTAACGTTCCAAGGACCCGTCAGCCTTCAATTTCACTTTGTAAACCCATTTACAAGTGATCGCCTTTTTTCCTTTGGCAAGGAGGTAAGTTCCCAAGTTCCATTGCGTTCTAGGGCTTCCAGCTCTTTTCGCATAGCAGCACTCCATTCCTTGCTTTTGCTAGCGATGTTGTATTAGCTGGTTCTTTAATGTCTCTAGTATTGACAGCTGAGCAGGACAGGAAAATGAGCTGCTGGGTTATGTGGTGTAATGTCGGTTAGGGAATATAACTCCAACTTATTTTCAGAAGAATGCTGCAGATGGGCAGTAAAGATGTCTGAAAAAAGTTCCTCTGATGAGGTTGAACAGAACTGATCCCGACAAAATAATCTCTCAGATATTGAGGCTGTTGTCGATGTTTGCCTGTCCGACGAAGCTCAGGAAAGTGGATTAGAAGAGACATTCACTGACTCATCCTGATTAGAAGAGACATTCACTATCTCATCCTGATTAGGATTATCAACAGATTCTTCATATGAAGAAACGGGCTGCGTGATTTCTGGTGCAGACCCTGTTGGAGAACGAAAGGACTGTGCTTCTAAATCTTCTGTCTGAGGTAGACTTGATCCAAGAAGATCAGCAACAGGATATGTGTTAGTATCATCTGAAAGAAAAGGAAAATGTTGCTCGTAGAAAAAAAACATCTCTACTGGTGAAAACCCTTTTCGAATTCAGATCTAACAGCTTATGCCCTTTGCTATTTAAGCTTGGCCCCAAATAAACACATTTATGTGCGCGAGAGTCAAATTTCCTCCTGTGTCCTCCAACAGTAGTGGCATAAGCCAAACATCCAAAAATTTTGAAACTTTCAAAAGAAGGTGTCTTTGATACAGCACCTGATAAGGGCTTAATCCTTGTAAAGGAACAGCAGGCAATCGATTTATGAGGACAGCAGCATATAGGACAGCTTCTCCCCAATATTTAAGAGGAATTCCTGATTGAAAGTAAATAGCTCGAGCTACTTCAAGAAGGTGTCTATGTTTCCTCTCCACAATACCATCTGCTGCGGCGTGTGTATGTGGACAGGATTTCTGATGAATAATTCCCATTTCTTGTAGAATAGAGCACCCTCTGTTGATCCTCCTAATCATAGGCGTTGTCTGTCCTTACAACCTTTATTTTCTTTGAAAATTGTCTTTCAACCATCTGTATGAAGTCTTTAATAAAACTGAAAGCTTGAGACTTGTTATGCATCAGTTTTACCCACACACATCTGCTTTTATCTTCGACGATGGTCAGAAAAAATCTGCTTCCATCATAAGCAGTTTCTGAACAAGGTCCCCAAGTATCGATATGAATCAAATCAAAGTAATCAATACTATAGGTTTGAGACACAGGAAATGGCAACCGATGCCCTCTGGCTTTATTACACGCATCACATACAAAATTTGGAGGTATATCCTTCCTATTGATCAAACCAACATCTATCAATTTCTGAAACGGGACATGCCCCAGTTTATAATGCCATGAAACGGCCTTTTGATGAGAAACTGAATTACAAAGACTTTTATTCTTCTGTCCTTCTTGACTTTGATTTCTTGAAGCCAAAAATTTCTCCAATGCTTCTGTATCCAGAAAATAAAGGCCATTCTCTTCCCACCCCACAGGACTTTCACACTTCAATGTCTGGTCCTGCAAGGTACAATATCCATTGTAAACAGTATATTGCATTTAAACTGTTTAATAAATCTGCTAGCAGATAACAGTTTGCATCTGAACAAAGGAGCCAACAGAACATCCTCCAAACAACAATTGTCTGAAACTTTAACCTTCCAGTAGTAATGTGAACATCCTGCATTCGACCATCTGGTAAGGTAACTGTATGCCTGTTTCTCATTTTCCTTTTCTCAGTGATCATCTCTTCACAGCCAATCAAATGGTCAGTCGCACCGGTATCAATGATCCAAGGAGATTCTTTCGAATAAGCTTTACATCTCTTATCAATATTCAGACAGCAATGTAACATAATAGAGTGAGGTTTACCTGCAAAACTGCAAGATCCTCCTTCTTCTCTATGTCCAGCACTTGTTTTCTGCAAGTATTCAACCAACAAACTCAACTGCTCATGTGAATTCCTGGAACTGGAGATTTCTCTGCATTTCCTGTGGCCTGCTCTTGAGCAACAGAATTCACCACAGTTTTCTTATTCTTTCCATGTTTCCATCCATTAGGATAGCCGTGTTTCTCAAAACACTTCTCTTCTCCATGTCCAGATTTCCCACAGTAATTGCAGTTCTCTTCTGTTTCGATTTTTCATTGTTCTGCCATTTTATCTGTTGCATAGGTCGATTGCCTCCACCAACATTATTAGCAAAAGCACCTTCTGCAACTTTCTTCTTCCCACTGTCTCGTTGTCTTTCTTCAGACACAACCAGAGAATAAGCATTTTCCAGAGAAGGTAGTGGTGATATCATGAGTATATTCCCTCGAATATTCATATAACAATCATTTAAGCCATGAGAAAATCTAAGACCTTGTCTTCCTCCAAGACCTTCCTGATTTTCTCTGTATATCCACACTTACAGCACTTACAAGAAATCAGATTCACTACAGCAGTAAGCTCATCCCAAATCCGCTTGAATTTAGTGAAATAAGTGCTAACAGAGTCACTACCTTGTCTAGATTGCATAATTCTCGTTTCAGATTGAATCTCCTAGTTCCATCAATCTGATCGAACCTAGCAACCAGACTGCCCCACATATCCTTAGCAGTGGTGTGGAAAACCAGACTTTCACAGATATCACGATCTAGAGCATTTAATAACCAAGACATTACAAATCCATTGCTCTATCCCACGCTAAACATTTCGATTCATCTTCTACAGGTCGTGCGACAGTTCCATCTAATATCCCTACCTTGTTCTTTGCCATCAAGGCTATAAGACGGTACGCTTCCAAGTCTGGAAAACGGTGCCGTCAAACTTTGAGGCTAAGATCATACCTGGATGATCTGAGGTAGGGATGTACAAAGGATCTGAGACGTCGACGTAGTAGTATGTTTCGCCCTCGCCTCGCTGAAAGATCGCAGCAATTCCTCCAGTCCGTTCATCGTGCCAGTCGCTCCGTTCAAGTCTCCCGTCTCGTTCGACATGAGGAAAAACGAAAGAAAAAACTAAGAGGAATTTTGAGGAGGAAGAGCACTAACACTGCTCTGATACCATGTTGCAAGAGAAACGAGAGCGAAGAAGAGAAGGAAGAGCGGGAAAAGTTTCAATGAATGATTCTCGTATATTATTAATGAAGTATAGGAACAGTAGTACTTATATAGAGAAGGAGTGTCGACTAACTAGTGACACGCTGGCTAAAGAAATACAACTTGTAATAAGAGATCATAGAAGAATGTAGAACATTGTAGAAGAAGCTAGAGTAATCCCAACAACACTTGGGTATCTTGACCCTGAATATTTCCATTCTGGCCATCTAACGGAGAAGAGTGATGTCTACAGTTTTGGGGTTGTCTTGATCGAGCTTCTTACACGACAAAGGCCGATATCAGAGAGCGTGACGATTCTGAGAGAAGCTTATCTACTTATTTCATTGACTCAATCCAGTCTAACAGATTGCTGCATATTTGGACCCTCAGATAGTAGAGGAAGCGTCGACTGAGAAACTCTTTTCAATTGCTGATCTTATCTCGAGATGTCTCAGCATGAAAGGCAAAGACAGGCCGACAATGACGCAGGTTGCTGGGAACTTAAAGCAACGAAGAGCCACATTCCACTTTCATCCAAGCAGAAAACAACACCCTGTAGACTATGTTCATCATGGTTGTCAGCCGCAAGATGACGAAAGCGACTTGTATCCCGTTCCAATCAAAACCAGGAGGAAACTATAATCTTGTAATAACTATATCAGTCTCATAGATGGAAGTTTAAAATCAAACAGCTGGGGGGGGGGGGGGGTTGTTGCTGCTGAAGTCTTTGCTTCATGCTCTTTTATTGTATGTTCTATCTATCTTGTTTTGTAACCTCAGGTGTGATCAGTTGCTTTATGTAATAACATTGTCTCTTGTAAGTTTTAATCATGTATGACATGGCAGTCATGGAACTATGGAAGCACCAGCTGTGTAAATTCCATTCCTGATCTTGTAGCAGAGACTGCTCAGCTCTAAAAGCCAAAGATGCTGACAATGATGCAAGCTGTTGAATTACGTGCGATAAAGACCCATGTGCCACTTCTGTTTGCATCGCAGAAAGAAACAAACCTTGAGACCAGGGTCATAATAGCCAGCCTCAAGATGAAGAAACTGAGTTGCATGCAGTTTTGTTCATCACTCGGGGATAGCTATGACTTCCTCAGTCTCGTAGAGGTTGGAACAACGAGTATGGATTGTTTTCCTGCTGACCTTCATTTGTTCCTGTCGTCCCTTGTTGTAATGCCTAACTTTAATCTGGAAATTTTTGCGCGGAAACGAGACCCCAAGGAGCTCTTACAGATTAGGTCATAAGACCAATTAGGCATCACCGGCGTTGGGTCAAAAGACCCAACCAGCCTATTACTCAGTGCAGATGGAACAACCATCCACTGACTCACATTCCCGTGGCCCAAATGCCTCGGTCGAATGCCAGACCGCAGCTCAGACTGAGTCAACTCCGTCCCTCTCACTGCAGCCCAAGTATATGTGCGTCCCTTAGCGGCCGCACTCGTCCTCGGCACCGTCGGGCCTCCAACAGCCCAACAGCCAAAGACCTCAACTAGTACGAGTCAGTAAGATGTGCTAACGCGGACCACGTCGCACCCTGTCTCCGTCCTGTTCCAGGACTCAACACTTGCCGAACCGTAAGACGGCTCTGATGTGCAATGCCCCTTGCACCTTTCGTGCCAGGAGTCATACAATGAGGATGACCCTTAGTTGCCTCGTGCCAGTGGTCACACTAGCACTCACAACCTAAGGACGGCATTGATCACAAAGTGCTCACTACCTCTTGGAGTCGATACCAAGCCATCCTAGGAACATACATGCTCACAGGCTTGTCCGGTCCCTTTCAGGGCCGGGCAGGTGCCTTCCACGGCACCCGCTAACTGACCTAAGGGTCAGCACTGAGCACAACATGCTCAGACTATTGGAGTCGCAACCAAGCCACCCTGGCAGCGTGCATGCTCAAGGCACATCCGGTCCTCATTAGGCCCGGACAGATGCCCTCCACAGCATCCGCAAACACGGCCCTCACTCGAGTCACAAGCTGACGCAACTCAGCTCGGCCCAGACATCCTCTAGTTGCTTCGTGCCCGTGGTGACACTAGCACTTGCAACCTAAGGGCAGCACTAAGCACAATGTGCTCGTGCTATTGGAGTCACTACCAAGCCACCCTGGCAGTGTGCATACCCGAAGGCATGCCCGGTCCTTACTAGGCCCGGACGGGTGTCCTCCACAACACCCGCTAACTCAGCCCTCGCTCGAGTCATAAGCTGGCACAACTCAGCTCGGCTAAGACCAACGCATCGTGCCCTTCAACTGATGCCCATCCCTCGGACCTTCGTCCTCGGGGGTCTCAAGGACCGTGGAACTTAAGGGGCTAGGTCAAAGCGACAATCAAGTATGGGGTTGACAAGCAATCCCAACACAAGTCTTAACGGGCACCAACCAAAGGGCAAACTGGCATGGAGCTTCTTATGACCAAACAGCTTGCCAAAAAGGAGCATGACAAACCTCCCCCACCGAAGCTCTTGCCGTCCCCGGCAAGATACAACAATGAGTCTTAGCTCAGCTAAGAAGTTCATCATGCTCCAACAGTTTCCCTACTTTGAAGGTATAACAACCCATAGACAATGTCTTTGACCACCACACATAGGCAACTGCCTTGAACCGTTAACCGGCACATTTCCCAAAGCTCAAATATTTTTGAGTTCTTCCACGTTCTACTTGAATGGGTCATCGATCTAAAGAGCACCACAGCGTCGGTGGCCTTTTGTGTCATTTTCTTCGCGACACATCGCCACTTGGTGCCCTGATGCTCAATTTGTTGTGACGTCCTGAGTCCTTCCATTCACGTCACAACGACACCAAGTGAACAGCGACCACGCTGCTGCGACATCCTGAGTCCTTCCATTCGCGGCGCGGCAACATTCCGATGTTGTGCAGAGTAATAGGTTCCCCATGTCTCTTCAATGTCAATGTCCTTAGTCCTTCAATTCGCATCGACACTTACTGCACTATCCGTCATCGGCGACATCAACCCTAAGAAGCTGAGTCATAGCCGGATGTGCCCACTCCTGTGCAGAATTTGCACAAGTGACAAAGACCTTAGCAGGTCAACATCTGCACGCCAGAGGGGTCGTTTTCTCCTAGGCCTTGCCTGAGGAACAACCACCTCAAAGGAACCAAGTAGTTTCAGTGCTAAGCACCTAACCACGAGACGAAGGGCAACGTCGAAGCCATAAGAAGGAACTTCCCCACCGGTCCTGGGACACAAGTGCATCTCCAGCTATATCCAAGTACTATAACAAAATTCCCTAGGTTCCACCTTAGTGGAGCCCCGGGCTGAAGCCACACTTCCACTAGAACTCTGGGACTTCCACAGGCATGGGGCCTCCAAGGGGACCACACCACTTCCTGTTAAACTTCGCAATATAGTAACTATCGCGGCACGCAAGGAAACTTGCATGTGCACCCAACACTTGGTAGCACGAAGCTACATCGGGTCTCAAGTCCCATTTTGAGCCAAAGGTAGTTTGGGCTTCAGATCTCATCACAAATTTTGCTCTAGGTCTCCGTGGCCAGCAAAGCTTTCACTTAAACCACGATACAAGCGAATCGGATCTCATAGTACAAGTAGACTGTAGACCGGCTAGAGAGATGGGCCAATCAGCCCCTTTTTAACTTAATACGACAACAACATCCCCAACACTAGATTCTGGTGAGGCCATCTTAAGCTCAAGCGGTCAAGGTCTACGAAGCCTAGTCGTGGACTTATGACAACCCTTGAATCAAGTTTTGACACAGTATCCACTTTCAACACAAAGGAGAAAGAGCAAGGTTGTTATGGGGCACCCCTAATGTGCCTCCTTATCAGGAGCACAGGTTGCTCACCCATAATTGGAATGAATCTTCCAATTTCGAGGAGTTCCTGAAGTTTCGTGGGACCAGTGGGATTTAACCTTCCGCACCTCAGATCTTGTATTGCATCCAATTCACCGTAGGGTTTAGAAGGTCTCTCCTCACTAGGAGGAAACCGAGCTAATGTCCAATTTTACTTAGAACCACGTATGCACCTTACCGCAAAAGAGTTTACAAAAGGCCACTTCCTCATGAGCTTATATGCTCATTTCCTGACAGAAGGACCAATTGAATCCCCATCACGTATATAAGGCCAACGTTGGCTCCGTTCCAAAAGAACACCACTTCTTGGTACCACCTCCTTTACTAGGTTCCCTTTCCCAACCAACCCTGGAGCTCAGGGGACTTGGGTCATTGCCACAACAACCTTGTCTACGGATTATCCGCAAGGTTTTGTTGGCGACATGACCTTGTTATGGCCTAACAGCCCATAACAAACCACGACGTCCTAGGACGTCAAATCCACCAACACACTCCGGCAGCTTGCCTACACAAAAGGCTCGCTTGGTGAAGTGGCAACACCGATCGAGGTATGGAAAACAAACAAGTCTTGGCTTATCAGCCTTTGACCCACCCACAAGAATACCTAGTTGGACAAGCCAACCCTCGAGGAACCCAACAACCTCAAATTGCCATGCTCAATCAAGGGGACCGATTCTCTCTTCTAAAGGCACGTTCACCTCAGACTCGGTCTCTTGAAGCTTATACCAGAATTCAGTGTATCTTACATCTTAGGCTAACCCATCGATCTGCCATAACATTGTGCCCATCTTCGCGTGAACCTTTAGCTCAACACTGTTTACCACATCTCAGTGGCAGGTCCGGACCGCAATAACCAAGTTGTTTGACGCGCACTGTCAATAGGTCAACACAAAGTCATCCATCAACCACCCGAAGATGGTTGAACCTAACGAACACAGGATTACATCTGGAGTCCAAGGACTCACCGGCAACGTTGAGAACGCCCATGTTTCGACTTTTGCCAGCAATGGCAGGGCAAGAACCTATGTCAAACACTTTACTCGGTCAATCCTTGGTTGCAACCGTTAAGCCAAACTTCTGTTGACCATCTAGAACCTCAACACAATTCATATCCATAAATGAACCGAAAGGCTAAGATTGACCAGCATGTCTAAAGGTTCATCAAGCGACTCTAGCAACATTCAACAATGTCCTTTAAGACCTGCTAGTCTTCAAAACACTCGTCACTGATCAAGAGATGAAGATGTTTGAACATCGGATTGTGCTAACGTCCCAACAACGGAGCGATGCTCCTACGGCAGCTTAGGCCTCACCCAGCAGCCGACAAATAGTCATCCGATCTGACACCGCTAGACCAAGCCCAAGATCTGAATCATTGACCTCTAAGAGGACAAGGCTCAACTTAGGCCTTCGGTCTGAACGACCACAAGCCATTCTACGAGACTGGGTTTGCAGCCAGCACCTAATCCAGGTCGGCTCCTGCAAGCTCATTTACAGCAACATGAGATCAAACTTCTTTCATTGCAGCTTCAAGTGAAGGCAAGAAAGGAGAACTCAAGGTAAGCCCATAAGGGTTGTACCTAGGTGTGAAAGTACACACGATCGGCATGTTGCAAGAGACTACCATCCCTACTCGCAGGGTCATACGAACAACTTCTCTTCCGAACACGCGACAGGTCTCAAACCCACGCTTGTACGAGCAAGTTATCCCGATCCCATCAAGGACTGAACAGGATGAGCCAACCTTCAGAAGAAGGATCTTTTCCGACTTAGACAAATAAGTCAACCTACGAAAGTAGGGTCTCTTTGCTAAAGGCATTTAAGAACCCATTTGCAGTCTTTGACTAAGGATTAGTACACCTTCCTTCGAAGGATCTTTTCTAACTAAGTCCATCACAAGTCGGGCTAACTCATAGCTTAGCCTCGTCCTAACCCTTCCTCAATGAGACCATTACAGCAAGGGTATTTGATTGAGCCTAACTTGAGTTAACTCAAACCCACGAAATTAAGTCATAACGGCAAAACAAATAGGTTTCATCAAAGCCTTCATCCCAAACTAACCGTCCGAATGGAATCAACTACAACAGCCCGCCTTGGTCAGGCGGCAAGCGGAAGACATCAACGAGCCACTCTCATGAAGTATCAAGAAAACTATAGAGTGTGCTCTGATACCACAATTGTAATGCCTAACCTTAATCCGGAAATTTTTGCACGGAAGCGAGACCCCAAGGGGCTCTTACGGATTAGGTCAATAACTAATTAGGCATCACCGGCGTTGGGTCAAAAGACCCAGCCAGCCTATTACTCAGTGCAGATGGAACTACCATCCACTTAGCCACAAGCAAGAGTCAAGAGTGGACTTAAACCTCCCAACGACAAGTTCCTCCACTGACTCACATTCCCGTGGCCCAAATGCCTCGGTCGAATGCCAGGCCCGCAGCTCAGACTGAGTCAACTCCGTCCCTCTCACTGCAGCCCGAGTACATATGCGTCCCTTAGCAGCCGCACTCGTCCTCGGCACCGTCGGGCCTCCAACAGCCCAACAACCAAAGACCCCAACTAGTACGAGTCAGTAAGGTGTGCTAACGCGAACCACGTCGCACCCTGTCTCCGCCCTGTTCCAGGACTTAACACTTGCCGAACCGTAAGACGGCTCTGATGTGCAATGCCCCTTGCACCTTTCGTGCCAGGAGTCATACAATCAGGATGAACCTTAGTTGCCTCGTGTCAGTGGTCACACTAGCACTCACAACCTAAGGACGACATTGATCACAAAGTGCTCACTACCTCTTGGAGTCGATATCAAGCCATCCTGGGAACATGCATGCTCACAGGCTTGCCCGGTCCCTTTCAGGGCCGGGCAGGTGCCTTCCACAGCACCCACTAACTGACCTAAGGGTCAGCACTGAGCACAACATGCTCAGACTATTGGAGTCGCTACCAAGCCACCCTGGCAGCGTGCATGCTCAAGGCACATCCGGTCCTCATTAGGCCCGGACAGATGCCCTCCACAGCATCCGCAAACACGGCCCTCACTCGAGTCACAAGCTGACGCAACTCAGCTCGGCCCAGACATCCTCTAGTTGCTTCGTGCCCGTGGTGACACTGGCACTTGCAACCTAAGGGCAGCACTAAGCACAATGTGCTCGTGCTATTGGAGTCACTACCAAGCCACCCTGGCAGTGTGCATACCCGAAAGCATGCCCGGTCCTTACTAGGCCCGGACGGGTGTCCTCCACAACACCCGCTAACTCAGCCCTCGCTCGAGTCACAAGCTGGCGCAACTCAGCTCAGCTAAGACCAACGCATCGTGCCCTTCAACTGATGCCCATCCCTCGGACCTTCGTCCTCGGGGGTCTCAAGGACCGTGGAACTTAAGGGGCTAGGTCAAAGCGACAATCAAGTATGGGGTTGACAAGCAATCCCAACACAAGTCTTAACGAGCACCAACCAAAGGGCAAACTGGCATGGAACTTCTTGTGACCAAGCAGCTCGCCAAAAAGGGGCATAACACTTGTGTATGGTTTGTTTTCTTTGGTTGGCATATTTTATCACCATCGTTATGTAACAGCAGTGTGGGAAAGCCGGGTGCCTTTTTTGTAAGTTTAGTAAAAGGTGTAAACTTTTGCAATATTTGGATTATATTTCTAATGATTGAATCCAGGGCCCAACATAGGCTGATCATTTGTTGTGGATCGGGCTCCATTCTTCCGTACTCTATGCCAAAGGATCTTAGGCTGACGTTGACTGAATGCGCTCTTAGATAGTGCAGGAATGAATAGTGAAAGTAGGAATGGAAGTTAGAAAGTAGCCTGTCTCCTGTTCTCAGTGCCAATGCCTTCGCTCTGTCCAATCTCTTTTCTTTTCCCGCTGATAAGTTGTATCAGTGATGACGTTCTGGAAGGTATATGTTTGCTTCTAGCTATCTGATCTACAACAAACGTTTGGCTAACTGCCTTGAAAATCTGCTCGTACATCTTGTAATGCCCATGAAAATAAGTTGAATAACTTATGACACTCTCCACCTTTTTGGTAATTATAGTATTAAATTGCATATATCGCTCAACTGTTCGCAATATTTTATGGACGGCCCCTCGCTGAACTAAACCAACACTGTCATGTTTTTCATGCTGTTTATATCTTTCATATTAGTATTTTTTGGTGATGTCAAGTTCATTCTCTTGCATTCCTGTGATGTGCATATTAGTAAAGATGACTGGCTTAGGGTGCGTTTGTTCTAGTTGGAATCGGTTAAATGAAAATGTTATGCTGGTTCATTATTTATTTATTTATTTTATCCTGGTTGAGAACTGAGGTCACCTAAATATCCTGCAGACCAAGTAATCGGGTATGCCAAGACCTTTGATTTAACAGCTAAAGTGTCTTGAACCCCGTATGCCACATCCAGGGTGGAAGTGTCCTATATGATCTTGGTTAAATATGCTTGAAGTTAAGTACATTCTTATTCTCATGTTAAACATTATCTTAAGCGAAACGTGTTAGAACTTTCCTCCTAAGTTGGCAGCCTACCAAGGTTGAAAACTTAATCAAGCACATGTAATTCAAGGTAGGTGGTACACTTATTATGACTTTGGTAAGTTCATTTCACATTGAACTTAATGTTTCACTACCACACTTCATTTCCTATAAATACCCACATAACTTGAGTTGTTTTTCATCATCCAAGTTCAAGCATTTAGAACTTGAGGAGAGGATCAAACAAGCTGCACAAGTGTGCAAAGAGAGTAAAAGGAGAGGAAAAACAAAGAGGAAAAAGAAAGAGTTTATAGCTTCTTTTTCTAATTCTTGTTTGTTCCCTTTTTGTTATTTCTACAAAATTTGAGAGCTAGAGCCTTCGATATTTATTCGAAGAAGATCACCATTGTAATCCCATTATTGATATAGTGGAAGGTTTGGATCGGTGCTTTCGATCCCGAGGTTTTTACCCTACATTCAAGGGGTTTTCCTCGTTAAAATATCGTGTGTCATCTCCATCGATTTTTCGGATCTCTTTTTTTTATCTTTCTTGTCTCCATCTCGCACCATATTTTCCCAACAGACTGGTATCAGAGCCAGACTCTCTTAGTATGCTCTGTGGTTGCAGCTAAGCTGATCTTCCACATCAGAAAAGAAAGTTTTGGTCGAGATTCCGCAAAACGAGATGGAGAAAGAAAACGTTGTTGCCCATGATGGAGATATGTTCAAACTAACGGCAGACAACTTCTCCTACTGGAAGCCCATGATGGAGGACCACTTGTACTGCAAAGATCTGCATGAGCCGATCTTGAAGAAAGAGAAGACCGGAGCCAAAACTGATGAGGAGTGGAAACTACTAAACCGGAAGGCGGTGGCTCTCATCAGAAAATTCATCGACAAAAGTTTGTTCGAGCATGTTTCTTCCTACACTAATGCTTATGAGTTATGGGAGAAACTTGAGACGATGATACAAAAGAAAACGCCACGCAATAAGGCTTTTCTAGTCAGACAACTAGTAAAGCTTGAATACAAAGATGGCCAAAGCATGATCGAGCATTTGAACAACTTCAAAGGGCTCGTCAACAAGTTAGCGAAGGTGTCAATGACGATCGATGAAGAGTTGCAAGCATTGTTACTTCTCAGTTCTCTTCCAGAGAGCTGGGATACCTTGGTGGTCACTCTCAGCAATTCAGCCCCTGAAGGTAAAATTACCTTGGACACGGTCACCGATAGCCTCTTAATGAAGAGGCTAGGAGAAAAGAAACGTGGTTTCTCCACAATACAGACAGAGGCGAACGTTGCTGAAAATCGTGAAAGAAATGTGCAACGGAATAAAGGTCGGACATAAGGGCGATCGATTCAGGGGGAGATCTAAGTCAAGAAGCCGATTCACATGTTATTATTGTGGCAAACCGGGCCACAAGAAATCCGAATGTCGTAAGTTCATTCGAGACCAGAAAGCAGGCAGTACCAATCAAGATCAAGCCGAACAAAGATCAACAACAGCTGTGGCTTCAAAGGATGATGGAGAGGTTTTCATCACCAAAATTGACGAGTCACTAAATTTAGCTCTTGGTGATTGTTCATGGGTCATTGACTCTGGAGCATCCTTTCATGTTTCCCCAAATCGAGATCTATTCTCAAACTACCAAAGTAGTGACTTTGGAATTGTGAAGATGGGAAATGAAGGAAAAAGCAAGATCATTGGCAAAGGAGATGTCGAGATTGTAACAAACACAGGCTGCAAATTGATATTGAAGGATGTTAGACATGTCCCTGACATGCGTCTAAATCTTATGTCAGTCGGTAAACTTGACGATGCCGATATGATCAGCAACTTCGGAGGTGGAAAGTGGAAGCTTGCTATGGGAAATATGATATTTGCTCGCACACAAAAACAAGGCTCTCTTTACATAATGCATGGTAAACCGAGCAAGGGGGGAGATTAATGTAGCTAGTAGTGGTGCAGATTTGGAGTTATGGCACCGGCGACTCGGCCATATGGGTGAGAAGGGATTGCATATCCTCGCCCGCAAGCAACTACTTCCCAACGTTAAAGGTGAAATTCTAAAGCCATGCACCGACTGTTTGGCTGAAAACAAAATAGAGTTGCTTTCCACACTTCCTACCGACCAAGTAGGAGAAGAAGTATACTGGAATTAGTGCACACTGATGTGTGCTCTATGACAGAGAAATCTTTGGGTGGTGCATTATACTTTGTCACCTTCATTGACGACCACTCAAGAAAAGTATGGTTATACCTATTGAAATCGAAGGATCAGGTACTTGATGCCTTCAAGGAGTTTCATGCCAAAGTGGAGCGTGAGACCGGTAAAAAGTTGAAGTGTGTTCGTGCCGACAACGGGGGAGAATATCGTGGCCCTTTTGACACTTTTTGTAGGAGCCTAGGTTAGGCTTGAGAAGACACCACCAAAGACTCCACAATTGAATGGTTTAGCAGAGCGTATGAACCGAACTATTGTTGAAAGAGTTCGATGTATGTTGTCACATGCCAAACTGCCCAAGTACTTCTGGGGTGAAGCAGTAAAGACGGCAGTAGACATCATCAACTGCTCACCATCAGTTCCATTGTCCGGAGAGATTCCAGAGGAGATATGGTCTGGGAAGAAGGTCAACTACAACACTTTCAAGGTGTTTGGGTGTCGAGCATTCGTCCACATTCCAAGGGATGAACGCTCCAAGTTGGATGCTAAGACCAAGGAATGTATCTACCTTGGTTCACCAAAGGATGAGATGGGTTATCGGCTATGGGATCCTAAGGATAAGAAGATTGTCAGAAGTAGAGATGTAGTCTTCTTCGAAGATCAAACAACCAAGGATCGAGAGCAACCCATCCACAAGCATCATTATCCCCAACCAAGATCCTGTACCAGTAGTTCGTAGCCGTGATCAAGGTGCACTAGGAGATGTCAATGCCAACGATGATCAAGAGACTCCACAGTAGAACATGGTGTTGATGAAACTGAGCCAACACAAACCCATGAAGTACCTACCGAGCACGACCTTCATGAGGAGCCTCAGTTAAGACGATCTACTAGACAGAAGCAACCTACCTCAAGATATCCATCTGATGAGTATGTGACACTTACAGATGAAGGCGAGCCAGAATCTTTGAGGAAGCAATTACTGATGATCATAACACTGATTGGATGGAAGCCATGCAAGAGGAAATGCAATCCTTGCATGAGAATCAGACGTATGACCTAGTAGAGTTACCCAAAGGCAGACGAGCGTTGAAAAATAGATGGGTGTACTGCTTGAAGACGGAAGATAACGGTTCAAAACCAAGATATAAAGCCAGGCTAGTTGTGAAAGGATTCAGCCAGAAGAAGGAATAGACTTCGAGGAGATATTCTCTCCAGTGGTAAAACATTCATCTATTCGAGTTGTACTCGGCCTAGCTGCTTGCTTGGACCTGGAGATTGAGCAGATGGATGTGAAGACGGCGTTCTTCATGGTGATTTAGAGGAAGAGATATACATGGATCAACCAGAAGGTTTTGAAGTCCCTGGGAAAGAACATTTGGTATGCAAGCTTAACAAGAGCCTTTATGGCTTGAAACAAGCACCGAGACAGTGGTACAAAAAGTTTGAGTCTTTCATGATCAAACACAATTTCAAGAAGACAGTCACTGATCACTGTGTGTTCATGAAGAAGTACTCAACTGGTGACTTCATCATTCTACTTCTTTATGTAGATGATATGCTCGTGATTGGCCAGGATGCAACCAAAATAGCAGCCCTGAAGAAGGCGCTTAGTGGATCCTTTGCTATGAAAGATTTAGGACCAGCAAAGAAGATATTAGGCATGGCAATCACTCGAGATCAGTCAAAGAAGTTATTGTAGTTTATCTCAAGAACAGTATGTAGAGAAGGTTCTTGAAAGATTCAACATGGAGAAATCAAAACCAGTAAGCACGCCATTAGCTCCTCACTTCAAGTTAAGTTCGAGTCAGAGATCATCAGCAGGAGATGATGATATAGAGAAGGTGCCCTATTCATCAGCGGTGGGTAGTCTCATGTATGTCATGGTGTGCACACGTCCCGACCTAGCTCATGCAGTCGGAGTTGTTAGTAGGTTTCTATCTAATTCCAACAAAGAGCATTGGAATGCGGTCAAGTGGATCTTTAGATATCTTCGAGGCACTACCAAGAGGTGTTTGTGCTTCGGAAGAGGAGAACCTGTGTTAGAAGGGTACACAGATGCAGATCTCGCCGGTGATGTTGACTCACGGAAGTCTATCTCAGGTTATCTGATTACCTTTGCAGGGGGAGCTGTTTCATGGCAGTCGAGACTTCAGAAATGTGTTGCTTTATCAACTACCGAGGCAGAGTACATTGCCGCTACAGAAGCGTGCAAAGAGATGTTATGGATGCAGGGTTTCATGCAAGAAACTTGGCCATGAGCAAGAACGCTGATGAGCTTCGATGTGATAACCAAAGCGCTATTCACCTAGCTAAGAATCCAAGTTATCATTCTCGGACAAAACATATTGAAGTTCGATATCATTGGATCCGGGATGTGATTGAGAAGAAGCTGGTCTATCTAGAGAAGGTTCACCGACCGATGATAACTGGTCCGACATGATGACCAAGGTCATTCCGGTCACTAAGTTTGAAAGATGCTGCCATGGAGCTGGAGTGATGGCTCCCCAACTCGTCGGAGGGGGAGATTTGTTAGAACTTTCCTCCTAAGTTGGCAGCCTACCAAGGTTGAAAACTTAATCAAGCACATGTAATTCAAGGTAGGTGGTACACTTATTATGACTTTGGTAAGTTCATTTCACATTGAACTTAATGTTCACTACCACACTTCATTCCCTATAATACCCACATAACTTGAGTTGTTTTTCATCATCCAAGTTCAAGCATTTAGAACTTGAGGAGAGGATCAAACAAGCTGCACAAGTGTGCAAAGAGAGTAAAAGGAGAGGGAAAACAAAGAGGAAAAGAAAGAGTTATTTTATAGTTTTTCTAATTCTTGTTGTTCCCTTTGTTAATTCTACAAAAATTGAGAGAGAGAGCCTTCGATATTTATTCGAAGAAGATCACATTGTAATCCCATTATTGTTATAGTGGAAGGTTGGATCGTTGCTTTCGATCCCGAGGTTTTTACCCTACATTCAAGGGGTTTTCCTCGTTAAAATATCGTGTGTCATCTCCATCGATTTTTCGGGTCTCTTTTTTTATCTTTCTTGTCTCCATCTCGCACCATATTTTCCCAAACAAACGTTATTTTCATTTCAAGGTATATCTTTAAGTTTCAAGATCCGTCATTATAAAATTGGATCCTTGATTTTTGGTTATGGATCATGAAACGTTTCTCTTTCTTGATGTGTGCATTACTTATTCCTTAGTACACATAGACGGTCCAAAAACAATTTTTTTTCTGAGGCGTATATATCTAGGAGTTATGTCACGTTCATCTACAAGGAGTCTCACTCAGTGCCTTTTGCTGCCTCTGACGCGATTATTTATTTTTTTCCCTGGATTATATGACTGGCATAGCCATAGGAGTTTAATATGGAGTAACCAGTCTCATAATAGTTGATAATAGTGTAGGATGATATCAATTCCTGATATTCTTTTCCGTGATTAGGAAGAACTTTGAGTTATTGTCGTCGTGCTCAACTGTAATATATTTTGACTGTCGATACATTAATTCCTTTCTTAGAAAACAGCAAAAACTTAGCTTGGAGATGACCAGATATATCCAAAGGAAATAGTTGACTTGGTATTATTTTATTCAGAAGTCTAGATATCTGTTTGGAAAGGATTTTTAGATAGTTTGTTTATGCTGGAAAGTGGAAACAGGAAAAAGATTTAAACGGCTCCAGGAGGCAATCAACTTGAGTGTTAATTTATTCAGAAGTTAAGCTATCTATTAGAAAAGGTAAAGAGACAATAGGCTTTCTGTCTTCCTCTTTATTCCTGGTGGGTTTGCTCTCTGGGGGTCAACACTGCAAACGTGCTCTGTAGTTCTATTGACTGTAATTTAAAATCAGTTCTAAATTAGTTTAGTTATTTGCCTAAGATTAGTGTATATGAGCAACATGACAAGAAAGTAGTTGATTCTTTATGAAGTCACCATATGGAAGTCCATTATCTGGGAACAGAGTATCATAGGTAAAAAAGGACACAAGTTGCTTTACCCTTCATTTTTAAAATGACTAAAATGAGATGTATATATAAACTTTAGTCACAACTAACCAGAAGTTTAACAATTCTATACTGAGATTTTGGCCAAAAACCGACCACATCTACCACATAGTCACAAGCTAAAAGAAATATGGGGATAGATAGAAGAACTATTCTACAACCTTCAACCTCACTTCAATTCTATGGGCAATCATTGCTGCCATGGGTTTATTGAAGGTTACTGCTTTAACTACATGACCAATGGAACAACATTGCCAAGCCTGGCTGCTCCAGCAAATGTGGCAATGTGATAATTCCTTATCCATTTGGCTTTGTGATCCATCCTGCTATCTAAAACCAAAATTACCGTGTTGTCTGTGATACATCCTTTCATCCCCCCGGCCATTCATAAGTGGATATGACGAGGACGAAGTATAAGATCCTAAGTATCTCAGAAACCCAGTTTCGCATCCGCAACAAGGTGGCATATGAGTGTTACAATTCGACGGGAGGTATCATCCTGGTTGGGGCTCCTCTAAAAGTCTTTCATTTCCCCGTGAATCTCCTTCAGCTTCTCCCCTGTTTCGAACAGACTAACGACCATTGGGTGCTCTGTTTTGGGTCGTGTGTCATCTGTTTCTCTTATGAAACTGGGGCATCACTGAATGCAGCTCTATTTGTCAAGATAAAGAGAAGGTAGTTGGTGGCCAGTGTGGCGGTGGTGGTTGCTGCCAAGTAACAATTACAGATGGTATGAGGTCTGCTTTTTACACCATAGTAATGATTAGGAGTTATCAGTCTGAGCTGCCTAATAGTTGCGCCTATAGCTTCTTGGGCGGAAGAGGGTGCATTCACATTTGGGGGACAATCAGATCTCACCGATCCTGGATTATGAACAAGTAAGAGATCGTGTCCCTATTGTCATCGACTGGGGGATAGGAAACAAGACGTGCGAGGAAGGACAAAAAGATCCAGATGACCCCTACGCGTGTCAAGCCAATAACATCAGTCAAAACTACGCGGTCAGTTTATCTGGAGGGTATATTGCAGTTGCCTTCCAGGTACCAGGGTAACCCTTATCTTTTTCCGGGATGCTCAGGTGAGAACAGTTGAGCTATCATGCTAACTGGTAAAATGTAGTGCATATGATCAGTAGAGTTATACGAGGCAGTCAAATTTATAATAGTAGTGCAAGTTATATTGTAAATTCTGTGCTCGCTCTCTGATCATAATTTACAAAATGCAGACATTGACGAGTGTGCTGGAGTGAAAAATTGGACGAACACAATGCCACAATCTGCCAGGGGACTACTCTTGCTCTTGCCCATTGGTTATGTTGGAGATGGCATGAAAGATGGTACTCGCTGCACCAAGCTGAACTCTCAATCTCAGGATTCTCAAGTGCCCATCTTAAAGTCGGCTCTCGGTACTACTGATCATACTTGCTAACTAAAGCATATGTGCAACCTTTGAATTATTTTTTAACTGAAATTAAAGAAATAACTAAACTAACTTCTTCTGTCATTCGTACCTGGTGCTTTCAATTTCTCTAATTTAAAACTACAAAATATAGTAATAAACTGACCAGCTGTGTGTGTGCAGCATTTATATCAACAGGGTGTACGTCTAATACTCGTTGGAATTTTCTTATATCGTAGGCATTAGAGTGTTGGCTTCTTGGTAGTGGCTGGTGCTCTATGGATGTTTATACGTTCACAAGAAACTGAAGCAGAGGAAGTTGGAAGACAACCACTTTCGTGGAAATGGAGGTTTACTGCTTGAAGAACTGCTCTCGTCACCAAGCCTTGGTGACAATGAGAAGCTAAAGGTATTCAACAAAAAGGAATTGATGGCGGCCACCAACAATTTCAACGAAGATCAAATTCTGGGCAAAGGTGGCCACAACATAGTATACAAAGGGACGCTGCCGAACAATCTAGTTGTTGCAATCAAGAAATCAAAGGCAGTGGGCGAAACTCAAATCAAAGACTTCATTAACAAGATGGTAATTCTTGGGCAAATCAGCCACAACAATGTGTTGAAGATTGTCGGATGCTGCTTGGAGACTGAAGTTCCTATGCTTGTGTATGAGTACATTTCCAATGGTACTCTTTTTCATCATATCCACACTAAAACAGGTGGACGGTCATGGTTAGATTGGAGCAACTGTTTGCGTATTGCGTCTGAGGTAGCTGGTGCTCTTGCTCACCTGCATGCGGCTGTGTTGCCACCGGTTATTCGTAAAGTTGTTAAGTCGTCAAACATTCTAATTGATGAGGGTTACACTGCGAAGATATCAGATTTTGGAGCATCAAAGCTGATGACCTCGGAACAAAACCAAGTTCCTATTGTCGTGCAAGAAACACTAGGGTATCTGGACCCTGAGTATTTTCATTCTGGTCGTCTAACAGAGAAGAGCAACGTACAGTTTTGGGAATTGTCTTGATTGAGCTTCTCACGAGGCAAAAGCCAGTCTCAGAAGAGCGGGATGTTGTTGAAGGAACCTTATCCACTTACTTTGTTCAGTCTGTCCATTCAGGGAGATTGTCCAACATCTTGGATCCTTGGATAGTACAAGAAGCACCAGCTGAGCAACTTTCTGGTAGAAACAGAGGTAAACAAAGCTCTCGTAGACATGAACTATAACAGAACGTCGATATATTCGTCAAGAAGGGAATATGGCCTGAAGCCTTACACACTGATTGCCAAAATAGGCCAAGCAATGGAACAGGATAGTTCTCCCGAGGGAGCCTATTTCTCAGGGCACGCCCTGCCTAAACCACTAAGGCCAAATAAGGTAAACTTCCGATGATCCCACATGCCCTTACTATTTACATATATATAGTCTTACCACTCTAGGAAATCACGGTAAAGACACGCCTACATGCAGAAAGCAATAACCGAAGTAGTAGTAATAGGGATAAGAATTAGCTGGCAGTGGTCCCCCTTAGTACTAGCTTGGTGGTGCCGCTCCTTGCGTTTTGGCCCTCCTCTTGTAAACCTGCCATACTTTCTGATTTTGTCTCTCGGTGGTCCCCACTGCTCTATCATCCCTCCCCCGAAGGAGAGACACCTTGTCCTCAAGGTGAAAAGCAGGGAACTGAGCATCGATGGTAGCAGCATCTTCCCAAGAGTTTTCAGATGGTGGCAGAGTGTCCCAGCGGATTAAAACTTCCTCCTGACCGCCTTGCTGTCTGACCTGTAGCACTTCAGCCGGCTGGATGAGGAGAGTCATGTCTTGAGTTAGCTCCTTGGGTAGGGATGGAATGACAGCAGTGGACGGTTGGGCCTTGCGCAATTGGGACACATGAACTGTGTGATGAATTCTCGCATCAGGGGGCAGTTTGAGTTTGTAAGCCACGTTCCCGATCTTCTGCTCAATTTCGAAAGGGCCATAGTACCTTGGGCTCAGTTTTGCATTGCGGCGGTCTGCCAAAGAACGGTAGATATAGGGGCGCAACCGCAGATACACAAAGTCTCCCACCTCGAAGTGCACATCGCGACGGTGCTGGTCAGCCCGAAGCTTCATCCTATGCTGGGCATTGAGGAGGTGTTCCTTTAACTCATCAAGGGCGAGATCCCGCTTCAGCAGCTGGGAATCAATTGCGGACAGAGGGGAACTAAGTGGAGTGTAGCGAATCAGGGCTGGAGGATCTCTCCCGTAAAGGGCTTTGAAGGGAGTGGTGCGGGAACTCTGGTTATAGGTGGTGTTGAACCAAAATTCAGCCCAAGAAAGCCACTTAATCCATTTTCGCGGTTGCTGGAAACAGTAGCAACGGAGGTAATCTTCTAGGCAACGATTGACTACCTCGGTTTGACCATCCGTTTGGGGATGGTAGGAGGAGCTGAAGCGTAAGCTGGTACCGGATTGCTTAAAGAGTTCCTTCCAGAAGTTGCTAGTAAAAACCGTGTCACGGTCCGAAAATAATTGATTTCGGGAAGCCATGCAGTCTAACCACTTCTCTGATGAACAGCTGCGCCACTTCTTTGGCTGTGAAGGGCCTCTTGAGTGTTAGGAAGTGCGCATATTTTGTAAGCCTATCAACTACCACCAACACTGTGTCTACTCCATGGATTTTAGGCAGCCCGGTGATGAAATCCATGGAGATGTCCTCCCAAACCTGCTCCGGAATTGGCAGCGGCTGCAAGAGTCCCGCGGGAGCTAAAGCACTATATTTAACTTGCTGGCATACCGCGCAAGCTTGGACAAAGTCCTTGATTTGCTGTCTCATTCCTTGCCAATAAAATACTCCCGTCAGCCGTTTGTAAGTTCTTAAGAATCCCGAGTGTCCACCAGTAGGGGAATTATGGTATTCCTGCAGGAGCTGAGGAATGAAAACAGAATGTGCAGGTAGAACCAACCTGCCTTTGTAGTAAAGCTTGCCACCCAACCATGAGTAAGGCGGATTACCATGTGGGTCAATCGATAGTTGCTGAAGTAACTCCCGCAATCGTGGGTCTTGCTGAATCTCATCTTCTAACGTTTGCCACCCATCCCAAGACACAACTGACAAGGCGCTCAGCTGCTGTCCCCCCATTCTGGATAGGGCGTCGGCCACGCGGTTTTCCTTCCCCGGCTTGTATTGGATAATGAAATCAAACCCCAGCAGCTTAAGGCCCATTTGTGCTGACTCTCAGTGAGCAGCCTTTGATCCCATAAGTGTTTTAAGCTCCTCTGATCTGTTTTGATCACAAAGCGTCGCCCCAAGAGGTAGTGGCGCCACTTGGTGACAGCAAATACCACCGCCATTAGTTCTTTTTCGTATGTTGACTTCAGCTGTGCTCGGGCTGATAATGCTTGGCTTAAATATGCTATTGGTCGCCCTTCCTGCATTAACACTGCCCCCAAACCGTACCCACAAGCATCAGTCTCCACCGTAAAGGTTTTGCTGAAATCGGGCATTGCAAGTACCGGAACAGATGACATGCGCTGCTTTAGATCTTCAAATGCTCTCTGTGCTAGCTCTGACCACTGAAAGGAATCTTTCTTCAAAAGGGCCGTGAGAGGGGCTGCTACTGTCCCATAGCCTGGACAAATTTCCGGTAGTACCCGGTCAAACCAAGGAATCCCCGGAGTTCCCGAACAGATTTGGGTGTAGGCCAGTTGAGCATGCACTTGATCTTTTCCGGATCCGCTGCTACACCCTCTGCAGATATGACATGGCCGAGGTACTCCAAGCGGGACTGAAAGAAATGGCACTTGTCCTTGTTGGCTACCAAGTGATGTTCAGCCATAACTTGCAGTACCGCCTCCAGGTGGAACACATGTTCCTGCGGATCACTACTAAAAACCAAAAACCACAATGTCATCAAAAAATACGAGTACGAATTTACGGAGAAAGGGCTGAAACACCTCATTCATCACCGCTTGAAATGTTGCTGGTGCGTTTCGTAGTCCAACGGCATGACTACAAATTCAAAATGCCCGTGGTGTGTCCGAAAACCCGTTTTGTGAATGTCATCGGGGAGTACGCGTATCTGGTGGTAACCAGACTTAAGGTCCAGTTTGGAGAAAACCTTTGCTCCATTTAGTTCATCAAGTAGCTCGTCAATCACTGGAATTGGGAACTTGTCTGGCACCGTGATGTCATTCAATGCGCGGTAGTCCACACAAAACCGCCACTGCCCATTTTTCTTCTTCACTAGTAGAACCGGACTTGAAAACGGGCTAGTGCTAGGGCGAATTGCCCCTGTCTGAAGTAAGTCTTTGACAATCCTCTCGATTTCAGTTTTTTGATAATGCGGGTATCGGTAGGGCCGGATATTTGGAGGAGCGCACCAGGCTTCAAAGGAATAGCATGATCGTTGAACCTAGCTGGGGGCAGATCGGTCATCTCCTGGAACACCATATCATATTTCTGTAGCAGAGAGTTGAGTAGAGGACTTACTTCCTTTGTGCTGGTACAATCGGCCCCTAACAGCGACAGCCATACAACCCAACCTGGTTGTTCCCTTCGAACGGCACGGTGAAGCGTACGAAGACTCACCTCCGTCAGGCACTGGTTTGGATCTCCCTGCAACCTCACCACTCTGCCCTGCTGTTCAAACTGGATCGAGAGTTGCCCCCAGTTTGTTCGAGTCTCACCAAGGGATGTAAGCCACTCCCATCCGAGAATAACGTCCACGCCTGACAGTTGGAATGGCAAAAAATCTTGGTGGAATACCGCATCTTGTAACGTGAGTTGGACCTGCTTGCAAATTCCTCGATTGTTTATACAGTCGCCGGTGCCCACTACTACTCCATACGACACCGTCGTATCCACCGGTAATTTCAAGGAGTCCACCAATTTCTGGGAAATAAAGTTGTGAGTGGCACCGCTGTCTACTAGGGTAGAAATTTTTTTGCCGTTAATTTCTCCCCAAATTCTCATTGCTCTCTTTGTCGGAATGCCCAGAACAGAATGTAGAGATAAATTGACTTGGCCCACTTCTTCCTCTGGTTCAGTCGGCCCATCTGACTCTCCACCGTCCCCACTTGCCTCCTCAACTAATTCTCCTTCTAATGATAACAATTGTAGCCCAGTAGACTTACAGCGATGGCCAGGCTGCCATTTCTCGCCACAGCCGTAACACAGGCCCAAGGCGCGTCTTCTTTGGGCCTCCAAGTCGAGAGGTTTGCGCGGCCCAGTCATGGAGTGAGACCCAGTAGACGATTGGGCTGAGGTTTTGGTAAACCCTGGCTTGGAAACGCTCGCCACTGATCCTCCAAAAGCGCCGCTCCTTTCAACGCCGGGCCGGTTAGTATTAGCCAACACCCGATAGTTTTCTGGCCGGGGGGGTGGAGCGGACGCCATTATGCGACACTTCTTCCCGCTGGATGCCTCGCTTAACCTTATGTGGCAGGGGATCTACCGAGTGAGCGGCCCATCCCTTCTTGACTTTTGGGTTGCTTCTTTTTCTTTTTTACTTTCTTCTGCTTATTATTTTATTTTGTGCAGACGGTGGCCTTTGCACAGGGTGTGGATGTGCACGTGCAATCTCTTCTCTCGAAGCTACGCCTGGAGGAGAGCCGGCCCGCAATGCCCAGGAGGAATTGAAGATAGAGCGGTCCTCCAACAGCATCTTCGTTGACACCGTTCAAGAGGAGATCTCCAGGCAGGTGCACGAGCAGACCGCGACCATGAGGAAGGAGCTGAGTGATGTGCGCCGGGCGGGCACAAAGCAGTGTGATGAATACGAGGAGCAGTTGAAGAGACTGCGCGAAGAAAACCTTTCCCTCAAGGGTCAGGTCCGGTCGCTGGAGACGGAAGCTGCGTCTTTTGAAAAGGTACGAAGTGAGTTTGGTGACGCCCGGTTGCATGCCTTTTCTGACTTGGAGTACTTGGTGGGCAGGCCCGAGCTTCCCACAATCAAGAGGTTGAGGTCTTCGCGCCGAGAAGGCGTTGCTTGCTGAGGATAAGGCTAAGCTTTCTCAGGAACTTCATTCTGCCTCTGAGGCGAATTCTTTCCTAAAAGGGAGCTATCGTCCTCCGAGGCTAAAGCGGCGGAGGTGGCCCGGACGGGTGAGGTCCTGGCCTCCGAGAAAGAAAAGCTATCTGCCGAGCTCCAGAGGTTGTCTGGCGAGCTTGCGGCTTGCAAGGAACAACTGCTTTCCTCCGAAGAAAAAGTAAGGGTGTTGGAGGAGGAGTCTGCAAGGCTGCGGTTAGAAAACTCCGAGCTGGCTGCGAGAGGTGATTCTTCGCCTCCTCATTCGTTCCTTATTGCCCTTCTTGCTCCCCTTTTTTTTGATAAAAGTTTTTCTTCTTCCTCTTTCTTTACTTAGGCTCGAGGCCTGGGAATCCCATTGAGGGACTGGAGAAACTGAACCTGCGGATTGATGACCTCGAGGAGAGTTGATTGCTGCAAACGCTAACCGCGACGGGTACCGGGCTTACGGTCAGACCTTGGAGCAGCAGTGGCCAGCCTCGAGGCTTACTCTCGGAAGGTGCGAGAGGACATGCGGCAGCAGAGCACGAAGCTCGCTCACTTGAAGGAATCCTTCACCTCTCAATGCGGGAGGATGGTGAAGACCTGCCGCCAAATTGTTTCGAGGTTCTTCGCGGGTAGGGGTGAGGTTATGGATGACGGCCTTTATCAGGAGTTATCCTTCAAGGAGGTTGCGCACAAGACCTCCTTTTACGAGGGCTTGAGAAGTTCGGGCGCCTTCCGGGGAGACGTCCTTGTCCCGGCCAGGCATCTTTCTTCCTCCCGGGAGTACCGCGTATCAGGGTGTGTAGGCCTCCGGTCGTCACCTACTCTTTCTCGCTTCATGCTTATGCTTGCGTCCCGTCAGGTTTCAGGCTTCAGGGTTCTCGTCTTCAAGTGTTGTTTTCTTACCGGTTATTTTTTCCTGCTCCTTGTTTCCTCGTTTCCTTGTATCTTTTTTCTTCTCGATCTGTCTCATGTCACGCGAATCTCAACGCTGTTCAGAGACTTAGATCGTTTAGATTAGTCTTAGTTATCATCTGTTTTTTCTTGTTTGTTTTGATATGTACATGCTTTCAATGATTAATGGAATTCTTGCCAGTCATTTCGCTGGTTAATGCTATTTTTTGTTTCGCGGCCCGGTCGTATGACCGGTCGCTTCGATCACGCGTGTTACCGATTGCCTTTCTTTAGTTGATTCGTTTTGCGGGCGAGACCGGTCATGCTCGATCGACCCGGTCGCCACGCTTTTATCTTAAGGACGCGACTTGGTCGTTTTTGACGACCGGTCGTTCCCATCCTCGCCCGGTCGTTTTTAGCGACCGGGCGCTTCTTTCGTTCTTTCCCTATCCTTGCTTTTGGTAGCCAAGCGATGGTACTTGCGGTTATTCCCCCTTTCTCTTTTTCCGAGAGGGGAGAAAGAGTTTGCCAGGGGAATAACCGAGATACGGTGTGGCGTCCCACACCTAATGATTCACCCGTTACAGGCGACCAGAGCTCCTAGAGTTTCCAGAGATGGGTTTTCCGTTTTTGTTCTTGTTTGAGTGCGACAACTCATAACAAGATTTTTCAGGGCATTGCATCCTGTAGGGCTCGGCCCGGGTGTTTCTTTTCCAGGGCATTACATCCTGAAGGGCCCGGCCCGGGTGTTTCTTTTCCAGGGCATTGCATCCTGTTTCTTTTGCGTTCGAATTTTTCCAAAAATAACTTCTTTATTGATGTTGTCAATGCGTTACATCGATTTTCATACATAAAATTTTTGAGGCATTCGTGTGCCAGGAATGGGGCAACTCGTATCCCTCGACATTCTTCAGGTGATATGAAGCTCGTCCAACCTTGTGATGGATAATGTAAGGACCTTCCCACTGGGGGTCGAGCTTTTTGGGCTGCTTGACCTCCCTTAGGACAAGCTCGCCAGGGACAAAGCTTCGTTCCCTGACCTTACGGTTGAAGTACCTCTCTACTTTCCTCTTGTCTTTCACCATCCGGGCGGCTGCAAGGGCTCTCTTTTCTTCAAGAAGGTCTAGACCGTCTTTTACCCCTTCATTGTTAAGCTGCTCGTCGTAAGACTCGCAACGAACCGATGGGATCATAATTTCAGCCGGAACGACTGCCTCTAGGCCGTAAGTTAACCTGAAAGGTGTTTCTCGGTTGGCCCCTTTTCCGTCGTTCGGTAGGACCACAAGACTTGGTGTAATAGTTCGGCCCATCCTCCTTTCTTGCCCCCTAACTTTCTCTTCAACGCTTTTATGATCTGCCCGTTTGCGTTCTCGACCTGTCCGTTGGCCTGAGGGTGCGCCACTGACGCGAATCTTACCTCGATTTTCCATTGTTCACAAAACTCCCGGAAGCTGTCGCAATTGAACTGTGTCCCATTGTCGGTTATTATGATCCTTGGCAACCCGAATCTACACACAATGTGCTTCCATACGAATTCCTGCGACCTCTTGGCTGTGATGGACACGGTTGGCATCGCTTCCACCCATTTTGTGAAGTAATCAATGGCCACATACACGAACCTGAACCTCCCGGGAGATGCTTCCGGGAAGGGCCAATGATATCCAATCCCCACATTGCGAACGGGATCGGGGATAGTATGGCCTGCTGCGTGGCCGGGGGATTATGTATCTTGCTGCCATGCTCCTGGCACCTGGCGCATTTCCGAATGTACTCCTTACAGTGGTTCTGCATTCTCGGCCAGTAGTAGCCGAGCCTCATGATTTTGTGGGTCGTGGCTCTTTCTCCCTGGTGGTTTCCGCAAACCCCTTTATGTACTTCTTTTATAAGCTCACTTCCCTCTTCGTCCGTGACGCATCTGAGGGCGGGCCTGGCGAACGACCTTTTGTAGAGGCGCCCTTTTCGAAAAAGAATGACGCCGCCCGTCGCTTCAGGGTCCTGGCTTCTTTATCCTCCGGGGGCAATTTCCCTTCAAGGATGTACTCCACGATCGGGGTCATCCAAGATTCTTCTGGCACGAGGGGCTCAGCTGCCAGGACCTGTGCCTCGTCTACGCTTGGATTGGTCTTTGTCTCCAACCACACCTTACTTGGTATCCTTTCGGCCATGCTTGCTAATTTTGCTAGTGCGTCCGCTTCGGTGTTTTTTGTCCGAGGGGTGTTTCAGCTCACATCTCGAGAAGCTTGCCTTTAGCTCTTGAACCCTTAGCAAGTACCTCCAGAGCTTTTCTTCCTTTACCTCATATATGTTGTCGTGCTGGCGGGTGACCAGCAAGGAGTCTGAGTATATCTCCAGGTATGTCGCACCTAGGGCGATGGCGACCTCTAGGCCTTGAATGAGAGCTTCGTACTCAGCCTCGTTGTTAGTTACTTCGAATTCCAGCCGGAAGGCGTAGTTGATGTCCCGTCCATCGGGAGTCTGGATTACAATCCCTGCTCCCGCTCCCGTCTTGCACCGAGCGCCGTCTACCTGAATGATGAAGGGGGTGGGTGGCTTCGCCTCTTCCTGGTCGAAGCTAGTCTCTGTTATGAAGTCCGCTAGGGCTTGAGCTTTGATCGCTGTCCGCGGTACAAAGTTGATTTCGTATTGGGTGAGTTTCGACTGCCCAACTTACCATGCGTCCTGACGCATTGGGGTTGTTCGTTATTTGTTTCAAAGGCCAGTTAGTCCTTACAAGGATTCGGTGTGATTGGAAGTACGGTCGTAGCTTCCGGGACGCCACCACTAGGGCCAGGAAGACCTTTTCAATATTGGTGTAGCGTCTTTCTCACGGAGTCAGGATTTTTCCTGTGTAGTAGACGGGGATCTCCTTCTTTTCATCCTCCATGATTAGGACCGCTGCCACCGCCCAGGCCGATGCGGATAGGTAGAGATAGAGGTCTTGACCGGGCGTTGGGACTCCCAGCTTGGGTAACTCTCGAAGCATTTCTTTGATCTTCTCGAAGGCTTCTTTGCATTCTTGACTCCACTTGGAACCTGCTGTTCTTTCTCAATGTGTTAAAAAACGGGATTGCCTTTTCTTGCAATTTTGAACAAAACCTGCTTAGGGCGGTGAGTCTCCCGTTAAGGGCCTGGACGTCCTTGATGCTCCTGGGGGGGCTGAGGTCGAGAATCGCTTGGGTCTTTTCTGGATCGACCTCTATTCCCCGCTGTCCAACGATGAAACCAAGGAATTTTCCTTTGGTGACTCCGAATACACATTTCTCCGGGTTTAGCTTGATTTGGAATTTGTCGAGCGTGGTGAATGTCTCCTCCAAGTCTTTCATGTGCTGTTCTTTGGACGGGATTCTCACGACGATGTCATCCACATAAGCCTCCACATTTCTCGAGAGTTGCTCCCGGAACACTTTGTCTATCATTCGTTGGAAAGTTGCGCCGGCGTTTTTCAACCCGAATGGCATCACCTTATAGCAGAAGACTCCTGCCGAGGTGATGAAAGAAGTTTTCTCGGAGTCCTTCTCGTTCATCTTTATCTGGTTATACCCGGAGAATGCATCTAGGAAGCTCAGGACGGAGCTTTGGGCCGACGAGACGACCAGTCGGTCAATCGATGGCAATGGGTAAAAATCTTTGGGGCATGCCTTGTTCAGGTCGGTGAAGTCCACACACATTCTCCATTTCCCATTAGATTTCTTTACCATAACTACGTTTGCCAGCCACTTGGGGTAAGACACTTCTCTGATAAAACCCGCCTGCAGGAGTTTTTGGACTTCCTCTCGAGCAGCCTGGTCCCTCTCGGCCCCGATCACCCTTCTTCTTTGGCGGATTGCTGGGTGCGCGGGGTCTACGTTGAGGTCATGCTGGATAACGTTTGGGTCTATTCCGGGCATCTCTTCCGTGCTCCAGGCGAACGTGGCCCTTCTTTTTTCCAGGAATCTTGTTAGATGGACTTGTTCTTCGCTGTCAAAGGCATTTCCAATCTTGAAGGATTTGTTAGGGTCAGTTCGTAGAGGTACCTCTTTTGGGAGATCAGCGGGGCCCCGTACCGTTCCGTCGTTTCGTCGGGGAGGGGGAGCTTTCCCTTGATTCCTTTCAGACCCCACGGTTTTGACAGTCTCATTTCCTGGCAGGTTTTCCATGATCCGTACCTCGCATACCCGCGCGACTTTCTGGCTTCCTCTTACCGTGACGAGCTTCCCTGACCTGGTCAGGTACTTCATTTTCAAGTGGTGGGTGCTACAGATGGCTCTGAAGGCATTTATTCCCGGCGGCCCGAGGTACATGTTGTACCCAGAAAGCCCGGGAAGGATGAAGGCTGTCAATTCTTCCGTGCGTCTCTCATCCCGTTGTCCTAGGGTGATGGTGAAGTCGACGCTCCCCGTAGACTTGGCCGAGATCCCTCCTACAAAACCGCCCAACAGCTGAATAAGGCATGATCCTATCTTCCGGGATCTCGAGTTTCTTCACCGCCTCGGCAGAAATGACGTTAGCACCCGCTCCGCTGTCGACCAGGATTCCTCCCATCATGCGGTCATTCACCTGAGCCCTTATGACTAGTGGGTCGTTATGCGGGTATAGGACTCCGTCTTCGTCATCCTCAGTGAAATAGATTGGGGGGAGCTTTTGATGTTTCGTATCCTTCTTGTCCGGGAGTTCTTGGTGAACCTCGTGGACGTGTCTTTTCCTTTCATTGGGGGTCAAGGGCCCTACTTCTGAGAATAGTCCTGTAAGCATTCTCAAGGAGGACTTTATTAGTTTTTTTTTTGTTTTGTTAGCATTGTTTTATTTGCGAACTTCAAGATACGTGAAACTTTATGGGATGCAATCATTTATATAAAAAACTTTAATAAAATAGCGACGAGTTACAGCCCCCTGCCGGGTACAGAGGTGGTTCTTTCTTTCTAAAGGGGGACTTCGCCCTCTATCCTAGAGAATTACCCTAGGCAATTTACAGACCTGTGATTACCCCGAAAGACTTGCTATGGTCTAACTCGGGGTGGACCTCTCCTTCCGGTTTAGGCCGAGAGGTCTGGCTACCATGATGCTGCCTTTGCTGGCCTCCCCTTCCTTTCTTCTTATTCTCCTCAATTATCCTTAGCTCCTTGGCGAGGTTCGCGCAGTTTATGGTTCTGTGGTTGCGGTGCCCGTGGTACTCACAGAAGGCCACCGGAACTTCTCCCTCTCCCGAAGGGTTTTCTTGGTGGGGGCAGAAGCCCTTCTCTTACGGCGGCGGCATATTTCCCTGGGTCTATCGATACCGTCGGGAAGGTTCTGGAGCTCGAGGCCTGCTGTCCCTGGGGGGCCGGGGTCTTGGAATAAGGCTTGTATCGGCTTCCCCCCTGGTGCGATCCTCCGGCCGCAACCGCCCCTCCTGTCTGGCCTGTCTTCTTCTCACCCACGGCGGGGGCTCTAAAGCTGTTGAGGAGCTCCTTGGCCTTGTTCTCCCGCGACTTCTGATTTAAGGAAGTCATGGATCATCTCAGCCAACTCACCATGCGATTTCGGCGCCTTGGTGGCTATTTTTCCAGCGAGGCGGGGGTGGCCAAGCCATTCCCAAAGGCCTTGATCAGTATCTTTTCGTCTATGTCATCAATTTCAGCCACCTGCTTGTGGAACCGCTCGCTGTACTCTTTCACGGTTTCCCCCTTCGCCTGCTTCACATCCATGAGCTCTATTGTTTCTCTCTTTACCCTTTTGCTAGCCGCAAACTACTGCTGGAATTCCTCGGTCAGTTGTTTGAAACTGGAGATTGACTGGGGTGGCCTAGACGAGATCCAGCTCAGGGCTCTCTTGGAGAGTGTCCCAGGAAACAAGTTGCACAGGGCGAGGGAGCTAATCCCCTGGGTGTTCATGGCGAACATGAACTTCTTGATGTGCTGAGCAGGATCCCCAGTACCGTCGTACTTCTCCACCGCCGGGGCGACGAAGTGGGGCGGAAGCTTAGCTCTGCGGATCTTCTCAGAGAAGGGGTAAAGGCTCATGTCAATGACATCATCTTCTTCTTCCTCGATGGTGATTAAGGCCTCCCCTCGAGTGCCTCTTTCCCGTCATTGCTCCCGGCCGCATCCCGGCCCTTTAGGAGGTCTATCGCCTCTGACATCTCTTCCCACTTTCGCTGGAATTCCTCGTCTCTCTGCATCAACTCCTGTTGCAGGAGCTCGTTTCCTTCCACGATTTTCTCGTCGATTGATCTAGTGAGGCTCGCCAGCATTTTCTCCAAGTCTTTTTTTGGAGATGGAGTCGTGGGTTGTCTCGGGTCCAGTGCTCCCGTCGTTGGTTTGCAGATTTTTCCTTGTTCTGGGTGCCATCTTCGTACCTAACCTGCAAAAAACACAATTTTGTTCTCAGATGTGTCGACTTCGTATGTTTTCCAAGGTTATTATTCTTGTTGGTGGACTCGTGGTTGCTAGATCTGAGCTGTTCGTTTCCCACAGACGGCGCCAAATGAAATGGTACAGATCCCTAGGTTCCTAAGCGGTCTCCTCACGCAATTCCTCAGTCGGGGTCCTAATCTATCATCAAGCTCTTCAAGTTCTATCGAGTTACCTTGTTACCGAAAGAGGGTGCGCTGAAAGAGGGGAGAGAGAAAGAGAGATTCGTAACAACAACGCAATGCAATAGTGAGAATTCTCAGATGCTGTTCGCGTGCCTTTTATTGAGGGGGTGAACCCCTATTTATAGTTTTTCCCACTGGCCCTTTAGCCCGTTACATTGTGCAGGTTGGCACATAAATATCTTGGTAAGCCTACAAAATATCTAATAAATATCTTACCCTAATTCCCTACCTTTTGATCGCTACTAGCATTTGCTTTGCTTTCTTATTGACCGGTCATGAACGACCGGTCGCTACTCGTGTGCCATGTTTGGTGTATTTGGTGCCCGGTCACAAACGACCGGGTGCCTCTTATGCTACATCTCGTATCTCTGGCGACTGGTTATAAACGACCGATCGAAATGCTTTCTCTGGCGACCGGTCACAGGCGACCGGTCGTCCCTACGCTATATTCTAGGGCTTCTGATGACCGGCCATAAACGACCGGTCGCTGTTTGCGGCTTACTTGGGCCTGGACGGGGACGCCCGGTCGTTGCCTTGGCTCCCTTTTCCCTGCTCTTTGCTCTGTTGGGGTTATTGCTCTCTTTTTGGGGCTTCTGGGCATATTTTCCCCTCTTCACTTAAGAACAGGAAATTAATCTAATGAACTTGATGAGATATCCTTGTTGGTTGTATTCCTTGCTTGATTACTTGTTATGAATGCGAGCATGTGTATGTTATTTGTACTGCATGTTTTGATTAAATAAAATCTATCGCATGTTAAGACAGGAATTAGTTGAGTGTGGCCCGGTAGTAGCGGGTTGCACGTCTACCATACCAGCAAAGGTGTAGAGCCCCTTTGGGGCCACCCATTCTTTTTCAGGAACGACGAAGATGAATACCGTTTGCATGTAGGACGGGGATGCCGGTTAAGCATGGGTAACCGGTTAGATACATTTGTATTGTATTGGTAGGGTAAGTCCGAATGTGTTATCGGCATAGTTTTGTAATAGACTCGGTATGATATTGATTAAGGATTGTACGAGACTGGTTTTAGAATTTGTAAGAGAATGTTATGGTATTTGTGTAAGTACTCGGTTATTCCGGTCCATCAGACCGATGCTGGTTTTAATTTAGGCCTTGTTAGTCACGTGGGTGGCTAACGACATTGTATCACCCCCCCCCCCCCGTTGTTTGTGGATTTCTCCGCTGCGATTATATTAATAAACGGGATGATTACAAGCTAATAGTGTGATTAGCGGTAGGGGGTGTTACAGTCGGTCCGTCAATGTTTGCTACTTGGAAGATTATATGAGAGGGCACACCCTCGCAGCAGTGGGGAAATGTTTTGGAGCAAAGAATTCAAGTATGAGTAATTCTGTGAAAGGACTGTTACCTACGCCAAGGTTAACAAACGTAGACAGAAACAAGAATCAACTGGTTCCTCGCAAGTTCCTAACTCCGGAACAAATGAGTGAGAGAAGGGCAAAAGGATTATGCTATTATTGTGATGAACCGTTCACTCCCGGTCATTACTTACAGCATAAAAAACACAACTCTACATGTTAGATTGTGCCGATGAACAGGAGGAGGAAGGAGAATCTGATGTTCTCACCCAGGAGGAAGAACTTCAAATCTTAGTCAATGCGTTGTCAGGAACACTGACTATCGCACTATGCGTATCAAGGGAATACATGATAAATGACCGCTCTTTATCCTAATTGATTCTGGGAGCACACCCATAATTTTTTGGATAAAGCAGTTGCGGAAAGACTGGGGTGACGGTAGTATTTATCATTTGTGGGGAAGGTGGAAGGTTTGAAATGGAGTTTTCAAGGCTTGAATTCGTGGTTGACTTTTTGGTGATTCCACTAGGGGGTTGTGATATGGTTCTTGGAATTCAGTGACTGGAACAACTGGGACCAATCAAATGGGATTTTAAAAATCTGATCATAAAGTTCAAGATTGGTTCTAGGAAGTTAGTGCTCAATGGAATTAAGGCTGGGTCTGTTCGAGATGTAAGGCTAAGGCCTTAAACACATCCAGTGTTGAGAAAGTTCAAGCGTACATGATCTGTGTTCAACAAGGCCATTCTACCCCCACTGAACAGCTATTAACAATGGGAGTTTTCAACTGAGCAACCAGGTTCTGCACCAGTTATTCATAACCTGATGCAAAGAAACTGGAGATATTTTTGCAGAGCCTTGTGATTTACCATCCCCATTTCGAAAGGGCCATGATCACAGAATTCCTTTAATTTCAGGAGCGAACCCAGTCAATCAACGACCTTATAGATATGCTGTGAATAAAAACTGAAATAGACAACATTATCAAGGACATGATTCAGCAGGGAACAATACAGCCCAGCTCTAGCCCTTATGCTTCCCCTGTTGTCCTTGTGAAGAAGAAAGATGGGACTTGGCGGCTTTGTGTAGATTATAGAAACCTGAATAATCTTACTATCAAAGACCGCTTTCCAATTCCTTTAATTGAAGACCGATGACGAATTGGGTGGATCACAATTTTATTCTAAGATTGATCTATAGCAGGATATCATCAGGTTCGAATGGCACCGGAGGATGTGCATAAAACTGCTTTTAAAACCACACAAGACACTATGAATACCTTGTCATGCCCTTTGGCCTCACCAACGCTCCAACCACATTTCAAGGTTTGATGAATTTTGTGTTTAGTCAGTACTTGCGCAAGTTTGTACTGGTTTTCTTGATGATATACTCATATACTGTTAAGTCTTGCAATATCGCAAGAATGAAATTGTATTCATTACTGATCAGAGAATACAATATGATGGTTATGTGTTTATGAGAGTACATGCGAGAGTTATATAGTCTGGTTCCTGTACGACTATATGCATGTACGACTGAACCGGTTTTATACAAACCAGTTAAAACAATTACATGAAATATAATCCTAACATACAAACTATAAACGTACACCTGGTTACACCTAGATACAATCCTAATATATACAGCAGAAACATTACAAGATCATGTGCTTCATCTCACGAAAGTATTTCAGCTGATGCGTGCGAACAAGCTGTTTGCTAAGCCAAGTAAATATTCTTTTGCTAAGAGCAAAGTGGAGTATCTGGGCCATTTCATTTTTGCATAAGGAATTGCTACAGATCCACAAAAGATCATGGCTGTAGAAAATTGGCCAACACTGAAAAATCTGAAGCAGTTGCGAGGTTTTTTGGGTTAGCTGGGTATTAGTATTACTGCAGATTTGTAAAAAAATTCAGTTCTATAGCCAGGCCATTGACATTACTTACTAAGAAAGACTCATTCAGGTGGAATGAGGAAGCTGCAGCAGCATTTAACCAACTGAAGAAGGCACTGTGTGAAGCACCAGTTTTGGCTTTACCTCAGTTCGATAAGCCTTTTATTGTGGAGACTAATGCATGTGGTCACGGTATCGGGGCAGTCCTGATGCAGGAAGGACATCCTCTTGCGTACATAAGCAGACATTTACAAGGGAAGCAGCTGCAACTTTTCATTTATGAGAAGGAACTACTAGTTGTAGTTTTTGCTGTGCAAAAATGGAGACATTATCTCATATCTGCTCATTTCACAATTAGAACAGATCAGAGGAGTCTGAAATACTTGCTTGAGCAGCGCCTTAATACACCAATTCAACAGCAGTGGTTACCCAAGCTTTTGGAGTTTGATTATGAGATTGAGTACAGGCAAGGGAAGGAGAATTTGGTAGCTGATGCTCTCTCACGCCGAGATGGATCTGAGGTACGAAACATGCCCCTGTCAATAATTGCTTGTGACTTATTGCAGCAGATACAATCCATGTATTAGATCCACATGTTTCTGCTACAATTTCTGATCTAAAAAAAGATAAAAACAGTCACAAGGATTTTACTTGGACAACTGAAATTCTCCGAAGAAAATGCAAACTAGTTGTTCCCAGTGATACTAACATCAGGAATACTAATCTTAAGTGGTTACATGCTTCCAGTCTGGGTGGGCATTCAGGCCATGATGCCACTCACCAAAGAGTGAAAGCATTGTTTTACTGGAAGGGTATGAGCAAGGACATTCAGGCATTTATTCGAAGTTGTGATCAATACCAAAGATGTAAATATGATACTGCTGCATATCCTGGATTACTTCAGCCCTTGCCTGTTCCAGAAGAAATCTTGCAAGACATATCTATGGATTTCATAGATTCATTACCTCTCTCGTCTGGAAAATCAGGTACCTTGGTGGTGGTAGATAAATTGAGCAAAGCAACTCACTTTCTAGCACTTAAACATCCTTATACAGCCGCATCAGTAGCACAAGTGTATTTGGATAATGTTTTTAAACTGCATGGGTTCTATAAATCTATTACTAGTGATAGAGATGCTGTTTTCCTTAGTGAGTTTTGGAAGGAGTTATTCGCTAAAGAAGGGGTTGATTTGAACTACTCTTCAGCTTACCATCCTCAAACAGATGGGCAAACTGAAGTAGTCAATAGATGCTTAGAAACATATCTCTGATGTATGTGCAGTGATCGACCTCACCTATGGAGCAAGTATCTTCCTCTAGCTGAATTTTGGTACAACACTACCTTTCACACTACTATCCAGATGACGCCTTCATTCGAAGTAGTGTATGGACAAACTCCTCCTCGGCATCTTCCCTATCTGCCTGGTGATTCCAAGGTAGCTGTAGTTGCTAAGTGCTTACAGGATAGGGAAACATGGTTCAAATACTTAAGTTCCATCTGATGAGAGCTCAGCATCGAATGGAACAGCAAGCTAACAAGCATAGATCTGAACGCGCTTTTGAGATTGGTGATATGGTGTTTGTGAAATTGCAGCCTTACCGTCAACAATCTGTCACAGTTCGAGTAAATCACAAGCTGTCACCCAAATACTTTGGTCCTTATCGTGTTATTGATAAATGTGGTACAAGGGCTTACAAGTTAGATTTGCCAACATCTGCTGCTGTTCACCCAGTTTTCCATGTTTCTCAATTAAAGAAACAGATTGGTAATGCTAATTACTCCAGTCACCTACCTTCTAGTCTCTCTGATGTTTTATCATATGAACCAGAGCGTATTTTAGAGAGGAAAATGGTGAACAGGCAAGGCAAAGCAGCAACTCAGGTTTTGGTCAAATGGTCTGACCTACCAGAAGAGGAATCAACATGGGAGTTCTTCCATGACCTGATGCGCAAGTATCCCAACTTTAATCCTTGAGGTCACGGTTTTCAAAGGAGGGAAGATTTGTTACAGATATTGTATATTGGTAATTAAATAGCTAAAATTATGTATTTCCATTTCTGTAAAAAGTTGTTACAATCAGTTACAACTGTAATCTGTTTACAATAGCTGGACAGCTATTAATAGCAGCACTGATACAAGTAATACAGACACGCATTATCATTCAATTCCTCTCTTCCTAGTCTTCCTCTTCTTCTCTGTTAATCTTGCGTGGTTGTATTCCTCCATTCTGGCAGCTTGCAGGTTAGCCTTGGGGTTGTTGTTTGCGAACATTAACTCTAATTTCTATCCCACCTTCTTCTTCTACTCTTCTAGTTTTCCCGTAACACAAAGGTTCTGGGTGGTCCTGGGTTCGAAACCTACGCACTACTACTGTAACTATAAAAAAAATTTATCAATTTACCGGTCGTTTCTACAACTCAAGTGCATCCCCATAAGTAAGCGATTAGATTGACACTAGCTAATCGCTTACATAGTAAAGTACTGCGTCATAGTTGCTTTTACTCTGAAAATAATTTAAAATTCACATATTGACATTTATAAGATTATATAGAACAAGATTAGATATATAATTACAAAACTGCAGAAGATTGTTTTAGTCACTACGAATATTAAATATTGATTGTAATTTTTTTTACACAAACTAAAAAAGTAGCTGTAACTATGATAACCTTTATGAAGTTGGTCTATGAGCAATAGGGTTATGTGACTACTTGATCTCAATAGTTTCTCATATATGTATGAGAAGCAGCCAGCAATAAATCTACTTAACAGAAATTAGAATGTGTTGTTGGAGGTATTCAAAAATGTACTCCCTCCGTTCATTAATATCTGTCGTTTTAGGATGTGATTCTTGTTCAAAAATATCTGTCATTCTAGCTTTTTGACACACTTCTTTCCACTTTTACCCCTACTATTCAATATAAAAGTAATTATTATCTAAATGGAAAAGTAAAAAGTAGGGGCACATGCGTCATTGTCCTTCTTTTCTTAATAAGTGTGCAAGTTTCTAAAATGACAGTTATTGTTGAACGGAGGGAGTATTATATATGCTTTTCATGGTCTGTAGTAAATCCGCTATTATATATCCTTCCTAAAATATATCAGTGGCACTTGATGTACAAGGAAACTGGTTCCACTTACGTTCATCTGATAAGGTTAAATGAAGTTTTGGTTTGTTTCTGCCATTTGATTGTGTTAGATGTACATGCAGAAGCCTAAGCACTTCTGATCTTTTTTTATATTAGGATAAGAAATCTCAAAGAAGTATTAGTAATCATGCTTAACTGTCAGATCTTGAAGAAGCATATGCATAATACTGTTGACATATTACTTTCCATTTAGAATAATATAATTGCTAATTCTGGTATATCACCAAAATGAATTTGAAATACATTGACTTAGGTGTAAGTTTATGATCTGAAGTCAACTTATCGATCAGAAAAGGTAAGAGCTTTGTTCTGCTACATGGAAGTCCCCCACTACCTAGACACAAGGATTCCTTTCGTTAAAGTATCTATATATTCAAATGAAAGTCATTGAGGAAACATGCTTTCATGTACTTGGTTATTACAAATTTGTATGGTTGGAATTGGAAGAAGGTTCCGTTGTTATTAACATTCAGATACATTATACTATTTATTCACTACCTAGCTCTTAATACCCGGGTAATGTGTTTTATATAATGACAATTTGATCCAATATATATATATATATATAGTTGCAAAGCCAACAATATATGGAGATCCAATACAACAATGCTTTTTGCGCCGTCTTAATCTGACTTTCTATGTTTTTTCTGGATTTTAATGGTCGGGGCTACTACTACTACTTGATTAGGAACAAGTTTCAGTTATCGTGCTCAACTGTCACGTCCTTAGGAAAGCTGACAGTACTAGGAGATTAACAAATATAAGGACTGTCCAGTGAGATTACCTAATCTATCGATCCATAAGAAATAAATTGACTCTAGTTACTGTTCTGAAGTCAAGACATATATGTGGGAAAAGGTACACAAATAATGCTTCCAGCTGCGCTCTTCTGATCTCAAGTGGGCTTGTTTTTATTATGACTGCGTCAGCTACCTTTTATTATGACTAGACGAGTTCAATTGTTCATGAGCTTCATTAAAGAAGTACTACGGTAGTTGAAAATCTGTTAACAAGAGTAGGATATACAAGCTTATATATAGTCATAGCCAGAGGTATTTCAATTACATCATGAGCTTTTAATTCTTGAGAAGAGAATATAGCCCAAACTTACCACATCCACATCTACATTCTACATACAAGGTAGCTGACGAAAATATGGGGGTACTTGGGAGAACTCCTCCTACTACCACCAGCTTCATTCTCCTTTCAATTAGGTTGTTTTTGTTGGTGTCCTTGGCTTCCACTGGTTATGTGAAGGTTAATGCATTAACAAACAGCTTGACCAACATTGTCAAGCCTGGCAGCAAATGTGGTAATGTAATAATTCCTTACCCATTTGGTTTTGGTGACCTATCTTGCTCACTCAATGATAACTACCATATCATCTGTAATACATCCTATGATCCTCCCCGGCCTTTCATACGTGGATATTACCGTGATGAAATATGGAGATCCTAAGTATCTCAGAAACCCAACTACGAATTCGAAACCATGTCGCATTTAGGTGTTACAACTCTTCTGGAGAAGAAATCCTTGATCCCTTGAATGGTGAAGCTATTTATGGATTTCCCCTTGAATCTCCTTTCAGCTTCTCTCCAGTTTCAAACAGGCTAACAACAGTAGGATGCTCAGTCTTTGGTTTTGCAACCTCGGGGATGAACGCGCTTGGTTTTACTGTTTGCAGCTCTCTATGTCCAAGCAAAACGCACGTGGTTGGAGGCCAATGCGAAGGTGCTGGCTGTTGCCAAGTACCAATTCTACCAGGCATTAGGTCTGCTCGTCTCTTGACGCAGTCTAGTCGACAAAAAAAATTTGAATGGCCGTTTGACGATTGTGCCTATGCTTTCAGCGATCCGGATTTTAAGAAGAAGATAATAGATCATGTGCCTGTTGTCATCGACTGGATGATAGGAAACAAGACGTGTGAGGAAGCTCAGAAACCACTTAATGATCACTCCTACGCATGCCAACCTAATTCAGCATGCTCAAATTATAATGCCAGTTCATTCATTAATGGAGGTTATACTTGCAGTTGCCTTCCAGGTTACGAGGGTAATCCTTATCTCTCTCCCGGTTGCTCAGGTAATTAATAACAATTTAGGTGTTGTTCAATTCAAAACTCGTATTATATTTTTTTTTGATTTTTTCAAAACTCGTATTATATGTTTTCTTGTTTTGATGAATTGCATGTATATGCATCATAATCTGATATAGTAATAGTTGATGCTGTTAGTACTTTTAAATCTTTTGTTTCCGTTTCTGAATCCTGATAGTAGTTTATAAATTGTACAAGTGCAGACATTGACGAGTGTGCTGGAGTGAACAATTGTTCAAACATTTGCCATAATCTGCCAGGGAACTACTCTTGCTCTTGTCCTCGTGGCTATGTTGGAGATGGAATGAAAGATGGCACTCAGTGCACCAAACAGAGCCATCAACAACTCATCTTAAACTCGGCTTTCGGTATGTACTGTTGATCTGATTTTTCTGTCCATCGTACATCTTTATCGGTATAAAATCTATTTTTAGATCGGGTTAATTTTTAAGTGGAAATTAGTAGAGGGAAGAGATGTAGACATGTTCATAACCATTTCTTGACTGTTTAAAATCAAGAGTCTGATGATTGGATAAAAGATTGAAAAAAATGATGTAACGAAAACAAAAGACTGAAAATAACGAGAATGGTGTTTTTGGTGTGTATACTCTCCAAAAACGAGGATGGTGTCTCATTATAAACTGGAAACATTTGTAGGCATCAGTTTGGGCTTCTTTCTACTAGCTGGTGCCCTGTGGATGTACATAACTAACAAGAAACAGAAGCGTAGGGAATTGAAAGAGAATCACTTCCGAGGGAATGGAGGCATGCTGCTCGAAGAATTGCTGGTATCACCCACCCCAGGTGACCAAGAGAAGTTGAAGATATTCACAGTTGATGAATTGACAGCAGCTACCAAGAATTTCAGTGAAGATCAAGTCATCGGCAAAGGTGGCCACAACATAGTCTACAAAGGAGTATTGTCAAACAGTCAAGTGGTTGCAATCAAGAAACCAAAGGTGGTGGATCAGACTCAAATTAGAGAATTCGTCAACAAGATGGTGATTCTCGGACAAATTCACCATACTAATGTTTTGAAAGTGGTTGGATGTTGTTTGGAGACTGAAGTTCCGATGCTAGTTTATGAGTATATTCCCAACGGCACTCTTTTCGATCATATACACTCTAAAACAGGTGGACGGTCATGGCTAGATTGGAACAACTGTATCCGTATTGCAACTGAGATTGCTGGTGCTCTTTCTCACCTCCACTCGGTTGTATCCATAAAGTTGTTAAGTCTTCAAACATTCTAATAGATGAGGCTTACACGGCAAAGGTATCAGATTTCGGAATGTCAAGGATGATGCCCTTGGACCAGACCCAACTCCCAATAGTAGTACAAGAAACATTGGGTTATCTAGACCCCGAATATTTTCATTCTGGCCGTCTAACGGAGAAGAGCAATGTGTATAGTTTCGGAATCGTCTTGATTGAGCTTCTTACGAGGCAAAAGCCAATCTCAGAAAGAGCGGAATGTCACGGAGGGAACCTTATCTACCTGCTTTGTCAAGTCAATTCAACAAGGGAGAGTGTCGAATATCTTGGATCCTTGGATAGTACAAGAGGCTCCAGGTGAAAGACTCTCTGCCTTGGTTGACCTGATTGTGAAATGTCTCAGCTTTAAAGGTGAAGATAGACCTACAATGATGCAGGTCTTTCATGAGCTAAATGCAATGAGGACACATGTTATAAACCCAATTGCGGCGTTGCAGAAGCAATATTCTGAAGATAATGGTCATAGCGGTCAACCATCACATGAAAATAGGGATTCATATCCTCGGGCGATCTAACCAAGTAAGCCGCAATCAAGTATGGTATGGATAAATATAATCGAGGTGGAAGTTGCAAGTTCCATGGTTTTTGGTGCTGTTTGGGTGTTGTTGCTGAAATCGTCTTTAGTTTTTTTGTTGCGGCATATATGTGATATGTGTGTTTTTATGTACGAGCACAGAAAGCATTGTGTTCAATTTATGAGTTGGGCAAAAAAATTTATGAGTTGTTGACTTGTTACAAATCGTAGTGACAGGCCTACTTTTTTTTTTCAAAAACAACCGAAGAGACATACATATATATTAATCACTGGATAAACATATAATACATTCGGGTATATGTTGCGTCCAAACACATTTTTCCCTACCACCCCTACCAAGTTTACCTAGCATATGTGCACTTGTGTTTTCATCACTTTGCACATAAATCCACTTAACATCATTAAACCTAGAGGTCATTAACATACAAACCTCATCAAACAAAAGTCTAGATTCATAGTCTAAGTTGCCAACTCCATTTGCGTAATCTACAATAGACTTACAATCAGAAAAAACACACAAGTTACTTACTCTAAACCAGTAGCACATTCAAAACCAAGTTTGATTGCCTTAACTTCAACCATTTGTGGATTGTTGGCGCACCACCCACCTTCTAGAGTTGCTCCAAGTAGATTGCCAGCTTGTTGTCGACAGATGACACCAAGACCAAAGCGAGCCTGATTATCGTAACTACCATCAACAAACATCCGAAGCACATCAGGAGGAAGATCACTTGGCTTGAGCAAAACATCACGACCAGTGGACCTCTGTTTCCAGGCAACTCGAAGATAGGCCTCTGCACGCTCCCAACTCCACCGCGAGAACCATACCTTCCACAAGAAAATGAAGAACTATCGAAGATGAGACAAAGAGCTATGCTGCGCTACACCCAAAATCCAGTCCCTAAACTCATAATCTATTGCAACTTTCTTGTCCCAGAGCAGCCCTTCCTGCTCCCAAAAACACTTAGTATTAATACAATCATAAAAAACGTGTTATCACCACAAGAGCAAGCGCGCATAGTAGCATTTTTCCACCGAGAAGATAACACAGTGCCAACTGGAATAAAATTATGCTGCATACGCCATGCAAAGAGTGTTAAAATTAATTAATAATCCTGATTTTATTTACTATTTTAATTTAGCTTTTCAGTTCCCTACTTATTTGCTAAAGAATAGGTCAGAAAGAATAGTCGTTGAGTCCTTTTTGTTTTATTTATATTAAGTTTAGTCAAAGTTGTTACTATTTGTTAGCTAACTTTACTCATGTAGCCGTTGTAAGTTTAGCTATAAAAGGACTGCTATACTCCCTCAATTGATGTACTCTGCAATACAAAATCAGTCTTCTTATTATTATCTCTCTCTCCTGTCTCACTGTGTCCGAAAAATAACAGTGGTATCAGAGCCTGTTTATTCTCTGTCTTAAATCAGCCACGCCTCCTCACCATTTGTAGCCTGCGCTCCTACCTCCCCTTTTGCCGACACACTAAACCATCTCACTCCCTCTGTACGATCGTACAAAAGGAAAAAGCTATCATCATTCCTACTTGTCCTCTCATCACAAAAGCAATTGTGAGAAGTTTTTCACACGTGAGTCAGAGAAGGACAATAGTCCACTGCCATCCCATCGGCCGGTGTAGTCCATACACTTATTTTCATTTTTTTTCTCTTCTTCCACTAATCGTTGCTACACAGAACGAGAGAGACAAAACCAAAAGTCCACTATTTATCCTTTTTGTGTAGGTACGAGAGGTGAGAGCAGAAAAGAAAAAAAAAAAAAATCGAGTGTTTGTGTCCTACAAAGAGTGAACATGAACGGTTCATCCAGTACCAGTTCGAATATATCTATTCCGGTACTAGATGGAAAAAATTATAATCGATGGTCAATCCAAATGCGGGTTATATTTGACTATCATGAATTATTTGCAGTAGTGAATGATGGTGTTCCAGAGCTTGCGGTCAACGCAAACGATGCACAGAAAGCTACTCACAAGGAGAATACAAAGAAGGATAAGAAGGCGCTCTATTTGATTCATCAAGGTGTAAATGATGAAGTGTTCGAGAAGATTGATGCAGCAACGACGTCAAAAGAAGCGTGGGATACCTTGGCAAACACCTTCAAAGGTGCAGAAAAAGTCAAGAAGGTGAGGTTACAAACCTTACGACGTCAATACGAGTTGCTGCAGATGGAGTCTTCAGAGACGGTGTCAAAATACATCAGTCGACTTCTGGCTTTGACGAACCAGATGAAGATCAATGGAGAGGCGCTGACAGAACAGTCCAAGGTGGAGAAAATCCTACGGTCACTAACCCCCCAATTCGACAATGTCGTGATAGCGATTGAGGAGGCCCACGACACAGCCAAGATGACCGTAGATGAGGTGACGGGAACGTTGCAAGTACACGAGCAACGTATGAATGAGAGAAAGACTAAGAAGTCAATCGAGCAAGCATTGCAAGCTCAAGTTTCCCTCACCGATGAGCCAGATGATGAGCCAAAGAAGAAGCAAGGTGGTTCCGGCCGAAGAGGAAGAGGACGTGGATCGTATAAAGGTCGTGGTGGCTATAAAAATTATGGAGGCGAAAGAAATCAAAATGACGGTGAAGATAAGTCAAACCGTCAACAAAACTACAATGGAGGTCGTGGACGTGGCAAAGGTGGAGAACGAGGAAGGTATGAAAGATCCAATGTTCAATGTTATGCTTGTCAAAAGTATGGTCATTATGCCTCAGAATGCAGGAGTAGAGGCAAAAACCAAAGGGCAAACTATGTGCAAAATAGTGATGCCAGTGATGATAATGACCATACACTCTTGATGGTCACAAACGATGGAGAGAGTTCAGATAACCAGACTTGGTTCCTTGACACCGCCTGCACCAATCATATGTGTGGAAAAAAGGAGCTGTTTGCGCATCTGGATGAGTCGATTAACACCACAGTAAAATTTGGAGATGAAAGTAAGATCCCAGTTGCAGGCAAAGGTAAAATTCTCATCACCTTGAAGAGTGGGGACCATAAGTATATTTCTGATGTTTTCTATGTGCCCAAGTTGAGAACAAACTTATTAAGCATTGGCCAGCTACATGAAAAGGGGTATGATATGAAGCTTCATGGTGGCAAGTTGTCTGTTTCTGATGAAAAGGGTACATTAATTCTCACTGCTGCTATGACTAGAAACCGTATGTTTCCAGTTGATATATCTAGTGGTGCTTATCATTGTTTGTCCACTATAATATCTGATGACTCATGGTTATGGCACTTACGATTTGGTCATATGAGCTTTCATGGCCTGAAGAAATTATCTCGAGAAAATATGGTGAAGGGTTTACCAGAGATCAATCACCCTGAGCAGTTGTGTGAAGCTTGCACCGTCGGAAAGCATCACCGATCACCATTTTCAGGAGAAGGAAAAAGATCCAGCCATCCTCTTCAGTTGGTGCACTCTGATGTATGCGGTCCAATGAGTACCATGTCAAATGGTAATAATCGGTATTTTCTGACCTTTATTGATGATTTTTCTCGAAAACTATGGGTCTATATGCTGCAGAAGAAATCCGAGGTGTTTGAATACTTCAAAAAATTCAAGGCTCATGTAGAACGACAAAGTGGTTACTCCCTAAAGGTGTTGCGCACTGACGGCGGTGGTGAATATATCTCAAATGAATTCAAGGAGTACTGTGAAGAACAAGGGATAAAGCATGAAGTGACATGTCCCTACACCCCTCAGCATAATGGTGTTGCTGAGCGGAAGAACAGAACCATCATGGATATGGTGAGAAGCATGTTGAAGACCAAAGGGATGCCAAATTCTTTCTGGGCGGAGGCAGTCTCCTGTTCAGCATATATACTGAACCGCTCTCCGACGAAAGGTGTCTCAGATCTTACTCCTGAAGAAGCATGGACCGGTGTCAAACCAGGAGTAAAACATTTGAAGGTATTTGGCGCCATCGCATATGCCCATGTTCCAGCGGAAACAAGAAAGAAACTGGATGATCGAGCCGAGAAAACCGTATTCATTGGATATGAACGGGGGGAGATAAGCTATTCAATCCAATGACGAAAAAGGTAATATTCACTCGTGATGTTACCTTTGCAGAAAATGAATCATGGGATTGGAATATAAGTGGTGCCACAGATCCCAAGAGCCGTAATATCTCACTTGTTGAAGAGGCAAAAGAGTCAAATCCAGAGGGAGGAGACTCAACACCTGACCAAGTTCAGACAGATGTGGTAGACCACAGCGTCATCGTCGACAGCCAGTACATCTTCAAGATTATGAGGTAAACCTTGATGATGAAGATACTGATGATGAAGAGATTGTGCATTTTGCTCTATTCGCAGATCTTGAGCCAGTGACAGTGAAGGAAGCACTTCAAGATCCAAAATGGATGGCGGCCATGCGTGAGGAGATTGACGCTATTGAAAGAAATCATACATGGGTCCTTACTGATCTTCCACCAGGACAGCAAGCCATTGATGTGAAGTGGGTCTTCAAGACAAAGATGAAGCCCAATGGTGAGGTGGAAAGATACAAAGCAAGATTGGTGGCGAAAGGGTTTAAGCAGAGACCCGGTCTTGATTACCAAGAAGTCTTCTCTCCAGTTGCTCGAATGGAGACTATTAGGCTGATTATTGCTTTGGCTGCTCAAAATCGGTGGAAGATTCACCAAATGGATGTGAAGTCAGCCTTCCTAAATGGCCCACTTGAAGAAGAAGTGTTTGTCAAGCAGCCTCCTGGCTTTGGTAAATCTGGAAGTGAAGGAAAAGTATACCGACTGAAGAAAGCTTTGTATGGATTAAAACAAGCACCCAGAGCTTGGAATAAGCGTATAGACGCCTTTTTTGGCACCAGTGGCTTTACCAGATGCCCTTCCGAGCATGCACTGTATGTGAAGGTGGATAAGTCTGGCGGTATACTAATCATATGTCTGTATGTTGATGACTTGATTATTATAGGCAACCGTCCCACGATGATTGAATCCTTCAAGAAGTCAATAATGAAGGAATTTGAGATGTTGACCTTGGGCTGATGACATACTTCCTTGGAATTGAGGTGATTCAAGGAAATGATGGCATCTTCATCTCCCAGAAGAAATACGCTGCTGATCTCTTGCAAAAGTTCAAGATGTCTGATTGCAACCCGGTAAGAACTCCTGTGGAGGTTGGAACCAAATTATCAAAAAATGAAGAAGGAGCCTATGTTGATCCAACCTACTACAAGCAGATTGTTGGCAGTCTTAGGTATACTTGTACGAGACCGGATATCACTTTTGGTGTTGGCCTGATCAGCAGATTCATGGAGACTCCCAGATCACCACATTTGCAAGTAGCCAAACGAATCCTACGATATGTGAAGGGAACGTACGACCATGGATTATTTTATGGGTCTACTGATGATATCTCTGTTGTAGGATATTCTGACAGTGATTGGGTGGAGATATAGATGATCGAAAGAGCACTTCGGATACTGCTTCAACTTTGGAACAACCGCGTGCTCATGGTCATCCAAGAAGCAGTCCATTGTTGCCCTATCAACTTGCGAAGCAGAATATGTGGCCGCAGCAACAAGTGCCTGCCAGGCTATGTGGTTGCGATACCTAATGGATCACATCTATGCCACAAAGAAGCCCATGACTATTTTGTTGATAATACGTCTGCACTTAACTTAGCAAAGAATCCGGTCATACATGGCAGAAAAGCAATCGAGACCCGATATCACTTTCTGAGAGATCAAGTTGCCAAGACCGAGATAGAAGTGAGTACTGCAGATCGGAAGATCAAGTTGCTGACATTCTCACCAAACCTTTAAAGTATGATGCATTCGTCAAACTAAAGGAAAGGTTGGAATGACTTCGATACAAATAATTAAGGGAGGATTTAAAATTAATTAATAATCCTGATTTTATTTACTATTTTAATTTAGCTTTTCAGTTCCCTACTTATTTGCTAAAGAATAGGTCAGAAAGAATAGTCGTTGAGTCCTTTTTGTTTTATTTATATTAAGTTTAGTCAAAGTTGTTACTATTTGTTAGCTAACTTTACTCATGTAGCCGTTGTAAGTTTAGCTATAAAAGGACTGCTATACTCCCTCAATTGATGTACTCTGCAATACAAAATCAGTCTTCTTATTATTATCTCTCTCTCCTGTCTCACTGTGTCCGAAAAATAACAAAGAGTTTGATTCTGTCTTCCAAACTCGAGCAATAGCACGACCTAGCACACCACAGTCTGAAGGAGCACAAGACTTAGACATTTTACACTTAAGAGCTAGAAAATAAGCAGAACGAACACTAAACAAACCAGACTTCGAAGGCCCCCAACACCATTTATCCTCAGTCTCATTGGATAGCAAAGGAATAGACAAAATGTGTTCAACATCTTCGTCAATGAACCAAGACTTAACCAAGGAGTCTCTCCATTCACACCAGATTGGATCAATAAGCCACGAAACTTTTCCCTCTCCACGAGCGATACAAGGCAAGTTATAAACATAAGGCCTCCCCCCTGGCTTAGAACGCTTCCATCTATCCGTAATAGGCCTACTTTTCGGTAATACCACACTTTTGAAAAAATCCATCTGCATATTAGCATATATTTTCTAAATTAAAATTGTCTCACTTGATTTCTCATCTACCATAGTCAAATCGTTTTAGAGTCACTCCTGGAAAATTTCGTCAAAATATCATTTAAAAAAATTATTAATGGTCACTTTTTTTCGTTAAGAAACTACTTCGCAAGTCTATCAGAAACCGCAACATAAAACGCGGCTTTACCAGAAATTGCTTCCAACCGGTGCGGTTTCTTTGCCAATTGCATCATTCAAAGCAATTTCTGAAATTCAATCTCAGTTGTCGGATGCCCGCGCGATTTCTGGGATTTCTTCGGATAACTCTATTCATCGTTTGGTAAAGAAATCGTATTGCCCCAGTGTGGTTTCTGCCAGCCAAATCCACTTATAAAAAACCCAACCGGGTCACTACTTCTTTATTGTGGAATTAGTAAAGATGATGCACACATATTATCCTTATTGGTTGTATTTAACGTTTAAAACTACATTTTGTTGGTTAATTATATATTTAGTTCCTAATTATTTATTGCAATTAATTTGTAATTGTGTAGTTCTTTAAAATGATGTGTAGTTAGCTAAAATGATGTCGATATGTTCATATGGATGAAAACGAATTTTGTAAATTTTAGTTGTTGTTTAATTCTTTATTATTAAATTTGAAATTAATTATTGAAATTAATTTATAATGTTTAGTTGTTCAAATTTGTTCTAGAATTAGTTAAAGCTGATGTACACATATTATTGTTGATTGTATTTAACATTAAAATTTTTGTTTTTCTTCATTTATATATTTAATTCATAATGAATTATTTTTTCACTTGTAGTTTCATTTATTTAAATTTTAAATATTGTTTTTTGTGTAGATCTCAACTACCTCATTCACCCGGATCTTGATTTCGCTTAAGAGACAAATGGCATTTCCTTATACAATCATGCAAGATGGGAGTCCCTACTACAAAGTCAGTCAACACTCCAAAACCTTTCATTTTCGGGTGACCGATGATTTCACCATCCAAATATTAAAGCATTCTATCACATAGGCTATCCATCAATTGAACTATGGGTACTCTGTTACGGGGATGACATATCAACAGTTGTTCAGCAGGGAGCCGTTAATGTTTGTACCGCTTCAGCTAAACCTGATGAAGACGTTCAAACAATGCTTGGTAACTATAAGTATTGTTGGAACATCTCTCAATGCATGGATATTCATCTAGAAATTGATGGTGATGATGATGATGGTGATGGCTCATACGAGCCTGTAGAAGGGGAAGATGTTACAGCAAACGATGAAGTTGAACTCATCCCGGAAGATTTTCTTCACGGACCGGATGAAGATGCCGATGTAGTCAGCAGATGCCAGATGCTTCATTTTATCATCACGTGGATTTGGATGCCATCAACGTAATGCAAATAGACGTGGAACTCGGCGGTGTCCCAAACTACAATCATGTACAAGGTTTCAAATTAGAGCATAAGTTTGACGATAAAGAAAGTCTGGTAACTATTGTGAAGGAGTATCACATTCGGCAAAATCTGGATTTCACTAATATCAAGAACTCGAGGAATGTGTATGTTGTCCAATGTGTCAATGTTGACAAATGTCCATTTTACATAAGAGGCGTATTGTTGAATGGTGAGAGCGAATGTAAGATAACAAGAGTAAGGCCTCACTGTTGCGAGTGGCTGAAGAGGGTGGACAACTGAATTATCATTTCATTGCTGAAGCCTTTCTTCCTCATATAACGTAATCCAGGTATGAGCGGTCTGGATGTCGTTGAACAGATCCTTGGACAGTACAACAGAACGGTTTCCTACAGAAAAGCTTGGTTAGCAAGGTGCGAAGTGATAGGAAAAATCTATGGAGATTGGGTTAAGTCATACAATCGCTACCAAGGTTATTCATGGCCATAAAACATCTCATACTAGGTTTCATTGTTGCTTTGAAGACATTTAGGGCTTTTGAGGGTGACACACAAACAACACAAGTGAAACACTTCCAACAGTGTTTATGGGCTTTTGGTTCGTGCATATCTACATTCAAAAACTTCAAACCCATGTCACAGATAGATGGTACACATTTATATGTGTAAGTTCAAATACAAACTTCTGATTGCGGCGGTGCAAGATGGAAACAACGAAGTCACACCTATTGCATTCACTATAGTCAAGTCTTCAGACTTTGTTTGTTGAAGTTTTTTCTCGACAAGGTACGGCTCTATGTGATAGGTGAAAGAGCCGTTGTGTCAATAATTACACACCGTGCTCTCGTTATCATAAGTGTTGTCAAATCTTATGCATATTGGAAACCCCAATGGTTTACCACTTCTACTGAATATGGCATGTTGCATCGAACTTCGAGACGAGGTTTCACAACAAAAAAATGAAGAAGTATCTCATTAATACAGGTACCTTAATTTCTTTAGTAGTATGTTTTATTATCAAACTTAATTGTTTCCTTTCTTAATAATGATGTATTTTGTCATATTCAGTGTACAATTCATGAGGCATCACGTTTAGAGAAGGTATAATCTGTTAAAAAATAATCTTGATTTTGTTTTCTATTTTAGTCACACTTTCATTATCATTTAGTATTTCAGTTCCTATTCATTAGCTAAAGAGTAGGTCAAATTTGGTTTATTTTCTATTAAGTTCAATCAAAATTATTGCTATTATTTAGCTAACTCTACTCATATAGCCGTTATCATTTTGGCTATAAAAGGACTACTGTACTACCCCATATGAAGCACTCAACAATAATATTCATGACTATTATTTACTCTCTGTCGTATCTGTTCTTATTTTGTTCTATCAATGGTATCAGCGCACCAACTGAAGAGGATGAGTGGCTTTTTTTCCATTCTTGAAAATGGTGATCGGTGATGCTTTTCGGAGGTGTAAGCTTCACACAACTGCTCAGGATGATTTATTTCTGGTAAACCCTTCACCATATTTTCTCGGGATAATTTCTTTCAGCCATGAAAGCTCATATGACCAAATCGTAAGTGCCACAACCATGAATCATCAGAGATTATAGTAGACAAACAATGATAAGCACCACTAGAGATATCAACCGGAAACATACGATTTCTAGTCATAGCAGCAGTGAGAATTAATGTACCCTTTTCATTAGAAACAGAAAGCTTGCCACCATGAAGCTTCATGTTATACCCTTTTCATGCAGCTGGACAATGCTTAATAAATTTGTTCTCAACTTGGGCACATAGAAGACATCAGAAATATACTTGTGGTCCCCACTCTTCAAAGTGATGAGAATTTTCCCTTTACCGGCAACTGGGATCTTACTTTCATCTCCAAATTTTACCGTGGTGTGAATCGACTCATCAAGATAAGCAAACAACTCCTTCTTTCCACACATATGATTGGTGTAGGCGGTGTCAAGGAACCAAGTTTGGCTATCTAGTCTCTCCCCATCGTTCGTGACCATCAAGAGTGTATGGTCATTATCATCACTGGTATCACTATTTTACACATAGTTTGCCCTTTGGTTTTTGCCTCTACTCCTGCATTCTGAGGCATAATGACCTTACTTCTGACAAGCATAACATTGTACATCGGATCTTTCATACCTTCCTCGTTCTCCACCTTTGCCACTTCCACGACTTCCATTGTAATTTCAATGACAGTTGGATTTTCACTTATCTTCACAATCATTTTGATTTCTTTGGCCACCATAATTTTTGTAGCCACCACGACCTCTATATGATCCACGACCTCTTCCTCCTTGGCTGGAACCACCTTGCCTTGTCTTTGACTCCTCATCTTGGTCATCGATGAGAGAAACTTGTGCTTGCAATGCTTGCTCAATTGACTTCTTACGCTATCTCTCATTCAGACGTTGTTCGTGTACTTGCAACGTTCCTGTCACCTCATCTACGGTCATCTTGGATGCATCATGGGCCTCCTCAATTGCTATCACGGCATTGTCAAATTGGGGGGTTAGTGACCGCAGGATTTTCTCCACCTTGGACTGTTCTGTCAGCACCTCTCCATTGATCTTCATCTGGTTCATCAAAACCAGAAGTCGACTGATGTATTTTGACACCATCTCTGAAGACTCCATCTGCAGCAACTTGTATTGAAGTCGTAAGGTTTGTAACCTCACCTTCTTGACTTTCTCTACACCTTTGAAGGTGTTTGCCAAGGTATCCCAAGCTTCTTTTGACGTAGTTGTTGCGTCAATCTTTTTAAACACTTCATCATTTACGCCTTGATGAATTAAATAAAGAGCCTTCTTATCCTTTTTTGGATTCTTCGTGTGGGTACTTTTCTGAGCATCTGTTGCATTTGTCGCAAGCTCCGGAACACCATCATTCACCACCGTAAATAGCTCGAGGTAATTAAATATCACCCGCATCTATATTACCCACCGATTATAATTTTTACCGTCTAACACCGGAATAGAGATATTAGAACTAGAAGAACCATTCATTTTTTTTTGTTTATGGTAAGAACTCTTGTTTTTTTATCTTTCTTGCACTAGGAAGGTACAAACAAGAGCGTAATTTTGGGATGGCGGATTTTTATGGGCGGTGGAATTTTGTATACTTTAGTCGCACACTACTTCAAAAGTAGGAGAACAAATTTTCACTCTTTTTTTTTTGCACACACACAAACGTTTGAAAGGTACCTCTCGTAATAATGGTGTAGACTTTCCTTTTTTCAACTTCTCACTAGACAGAGACTGCCTTTTGTGGCACGGATACAAGTGGAGAATTGAAAAAGAAGACCTGCTTGCTTTTTGAATGGTGAGAGGCTAATGTTTCTTTTTTTTACTGAGGACAGAGAGGAAAGCTGTAGTGTAGCTCTGATACCATTGATATAAAATAGGAGAGTAGTACGACGAAAATGAGAGTAGAGAATGAATATGATTACTTGGCGCCCCTCCGAGCATGCGTTGTATGTGAAGATGGATAAGACTGGTGGTATACTAATCATATGTCTATATGTTGATGACTTGATTATTACAGGTTGAAATACCCCTAAGTAATTAAATATTGCTTAAGTATATAATTAATTAAATTAACGCCAAGCATGCCTTAAAAATAAGTTGAACACAACAAAGTTTTCAGAGAGCCAAATGTATGTGCATTGTTTTGTGAATAATAACCAATAGTGCAAAAGAAATATATGATAACATTAGCCACCTAATCAAACCTATGGTCAATATATTTCCTTGACCTGGCTAATATGTATTCCGCCAGTTTAAGACTGGTAACCGGACACATTAACGTTCTCGATTATAATTATGTGTGACTCACTACGCTTACCTTATTGATGTAAGTTCATAACACCTTAATACATTAAGGTATAAACAATCAAGTAAGTAATAACCGGCGAACAGTTTACTATTACCGTACTTATGTATGTACGGAAATATATGTGAATGTACATAACGTTACAAGAGTATAACGTTGTACATATAACCAAAACGCGACAAATAAAAATAGTCGTATATGTTTATGTATACATACAACTAATAACGCTACGTATTAATAGCAGTCACTTATATACATTAAATTGGCTTGATAGGCTGAAACAAAAAATAAAAGAGCAACATGCTCTAGTCGGGATTCGAACCCGAGACCTCTCGTACATATCCCGAAACCTTAACCATTTGAGCTGTGCTCGAATTCAGTATATAACACACACGAATTAAACTTAGTATCGAATTCATTGAGGTAACAGGAATGAAAAGAAAAGCCAAACACATCACAGTGGGTTGCTTCTCATTCTTCTCGATACAGAAGGATCGAACAGGAAAAAAAAAACAGAAAGACATCCTCGTGTTCCCAACTAGCGACAAGATTATATTCTCAGATTAACACCCATAACCTCCTGGTAAGTTACACCCCGTGCTGTTCTCAATTCCTTGGAAACTTCAGCAATACTTATTTATCCACCAGAGCCATACCTCCCTGTTTCTAGCCGATAGATAAGACTCCATCAGAGCCATACCTGTTCCTCGCTTGCATGCCATGCGAAGAGCAAGCCAAGGACACTCACGGTGGCCCTGCGTGAAGGTAAACCAGAACTCCTAACGGTCCCTCTGCTTTACCATTCTTCCTTTTTCAATCCTAAGTTTTAACTACGACGTAATCTCCATCCTTGGATCAGTAGCCCAAACACCTGCCTGCTCTCTACATTCCCGATTGGTGTGGTTAAGCTTGCGCACCAGAACAACCCTGATAATCCACAAGGTAAGAAAAGGAGTTTCAGTTATTGCGATCTCCTCCATTCTACCTTCTTGTGTACAGAAGCTATAGCCTGTAACTTCTTCTTCTGTCTTCTTCGTTCTAGTAAGTCAAGTCCCCTTGCTGATATCATTTTGAGACCGAACAAAAAGCCCAGTCAACTAGCCTCTGATCAAGGTAAGGAGATCTACCAAAGAGCAAGATTTGTATTCCCATAATGGTTACCGAAACTAGAACAAGTAACTGAGTATAGCTTGTGGTTTCTGTCTAACTGAAAGGCAACCTTGGAGAGCTTACATCGTGCCAAGAACTACCAAGGGCAACAACCAACATGAGAAGGTGAGTCATTCGTAAACAAAGCTAGTAACCAGAAACTAAACTGGCTGTCAAGTTCTGTGTTATCCACGGGCCTGTAACTCCTGTTTCGATTGTGAATCTCTAAAAAAAAAACAGTGCATGATTAATGTGGAGTCAAGAATTTATTTAAAACCTTATGGAGGCACTTGTCTAGCCTTTAATGTATGGGAACCCTTTTTAAGAGAAAGAAAAACTAAACTAATCCATCGGTTGATTTGACATAACAGAAGAATCTGTAGCAGTCCCACCTTCCTTTTTCAATCATACCCAGTTCTGTATCACAGATTTCTGAGGGTGAGTTCTTACTGTGTTGAGTAGCCTTGAGTTATTAATACACTATAATCTTAGTATGCACCTGACTAAGCCTCTCTACGTGAGAGAATTGAAGTAGGGAAATAAAGAAAAACAGATCCTAACTAGAATAAAAACAGGAGACCAGATGTAACAATTATGCTTCTGTATCTGGGGTGATTTTCAACTATTGTGGAGCTTGTGTGTGTGTGTCTACATTACAGAAGTAGTGTGTGGACAGTAAGGGGCAACATTAAAACTAAAGACCCAGTACAATACATCATTACGTAGGTTAGTAATAAAGGGGAAACTGGAAAGAAAACAAGGACTGAGAATTCTCAGAAAAACAGAAGGAGTTATCAGGGTCGATGTTTCAGTTAGTTTGAGGTTTCTGTATTTCTGTACAACAGACTTGTGAGTTGAGTAAATGAATTTAAACCAATTCTAACACACTCAGGTATGGATAGGAACACTTGGAAGAATTATGAACCCAACCTGTTACATTAACCGAGGAAAGAAAAGAGAAAAAAAAGAACAAAGAGAACAGCAGTTTTAGATGCTTCAGTCTGTTTCAGTTTCAAATTATGTATAAAGGATTTTCTGGAACATAGCCTTGTGTCCTTGGGTGTAGTTTGAGTCAGACACTGAATAGACTACCTAAACATGTGGGGAAGACTAAGAAAGAAGTTAGATAACAGAAAACAAAACAGGAAAGTACTTATAACAGTTGCAGTTTCTGTTGCAGATTTCCTTTTTGTTGTTCTTTCGTTTCTGTATATTAATCTATCAAGAGTTTAAACCTCATAGTGTTGAATCTGTGTTGAGGATTTGGACTGTACTCAGGTATTTATTTTGATAGCAAATCAACCTAGGGAAAATTCAAATCTGAATCGTGAGTAAACTGCAGATTTCTAGGGAAGTTATCAGGTTATGGTTTCGGTGTTGATATTCTTTTTGACAGTTCTATCTGGTTCCTGTTAGATGAATTCAGAGATGTTAGCTTCATTGTCTTGAGTGGTTTTTGAAGTTTAAATCATTCCTAACACCATCGTCTAGTAGAGTAGAAGCTGGAGAGGTTAAGAACCCACTAGGGATCAGATGAAATGTAACAAAAAGGGGTACAGGTAGCAGTTCTGTTGTCTGTTTATTTATCTGTTCCAGATTTTCAGGACTTCTGTGGTGTAGGTAATATTGGTAGCTCTAATTGAATGTCTTGGACTGTTCAAATAAACTAGAACTATACTAAGGCTCCTAACTAAGGGCATAGAAGACTGGGGAAATAAGAACTGAGATTAAAATCTGAAATGGGAAATAGAGCAAAACTGAAACATGTCTCAGTTTCATTAGTATTGGAGACTAGCTCCAGGTTTCAGTGGTTGAGATCTCTGTATCTGTAACAAGTGTATAGATTTTTTTTGAGTTTAAAAGCTTGATTGAGTACTTGGGTAGCTGGGCAAATTACTTGGGAAGAATTAATGATCAGAAACGCAAACCAACAGAGAGAAAAGAAAAGGAAGGAAAAGTTTCATCTATTGCAGTTTTCAGATTCTGAAGTTTTGGTTCAGTAAACACAACTTCAGTAGCATCAGTGAGATTGATTTGGGATTTTCTTAAGTATAAAGTTTTAGTAAAACATTACTCAGTGGGTAAAGGATTAGGAGGAGTGTAGCTCAGTGTAGAAAGCAGACAGAGAAGATGACAAGAGCATATACCAGTTTCGATTTCTAATTACAGTTTCAGAAACTTTCTGTTCTGTATAAAACGTACAGAGAGCATAAGGGAAGGACTTGGGTGGTTCAGAAAATTAAAACCTTGTTAAACCACTTAACTAAGTATGTAAGCACATCGGTAAGAAAGAAAAAAAAAACAATTGTAACCAACTGGATAAACAGAAGGAAAACAGATAAGAACACTTATCAGTGTAGAATTCAATTTCTGCCATTCTGATCTTTCTGTATAACAATCTTGAGGAGTCTAAACATTGTGGTGGTGGATTTGTTTTGGGGTCGAAACTATACTAAGATACTTATTTAAACAGATAAGTAAACTAGGGGAAACTCATACCAGAATCGTAAACAAACTACAAATACAAGAGAAGTTATCAAGTGATGGTTTTCCAGTTTTACATTTTTTTTTACAGTTTAGTCTCTGTAAAATGGTGATCAGAGATGATAACATCATTGCTTTAAGTTGTCTTTAAGCTCAAATCCTTTCCAATACACTCATCTAGCGATATGAAAGTTTTGAGAGGTTTGGAAACCGATCATCAAACTAAATAAAGACTTGAAGAAGGAATACATAAACAATGTTTTCAGTTTTCAGGAACTTAGCTGTCTCTGTATATGAGTGAGACAGATTGTTTGAAAGTGTTGGAGAGAGTTACTAATGAACCCAGAATCACCTAGGAGAGGGAAGTAGACTGGCACATTCATTGGGAACCGTAGGGGTAAACTGAATAATCCAACAACAGGAACAATAAAGAAGAGATACACTAATATTGTCTCAGAATTTTCCTTAACGAGTTCCTCCTGTTGAACTGAATTACAGAAGGGGGTTAGGTTGTGATACAGTCTTAAATTTTATAATCTATGAGAAATATGGTGGGATGGTAGTTTGAGACTTGAAAGGAATGGAATCTGATATGTACATATAATCCCGGTAACTAGAGCAAGATGTTATCAAACTTTGGGTTATATTATACCACAAGGTTTTAATGTATTAAGTAGAGTCTCACAACATATTATAGGTTATGTGGAAGTTTTGTGAGTAATAAAAATATAGGATAAAGGAACTCAAATGTGGACATGTGTATGTTATTTTCAACACATTCCTAAGTGGCCAATACCCCGTGTTATAAGTCTAGTGACACATAAAATGTCGTACCATATAATATTATGGAACTAATATAACACAAATAATATCATGTGGCTAAGGATATAGTTATTCAATTATGCCAACACATACATATATGTAAACACGTGTCAAGAAATAAAATTATACACTATAGTTACAACGACATAAATACCAAAGTTAGTATAGGACTTTGGTTTGATAAATAAATCCTAGCGAAGTATCATAAGTGTATAACGTAATGTTTCATGCTCTAATGTAAACCGAGAATTAACTCACGCAACGTGTAAGGAGTTATCAAATATTAATAACGATACTTTAACTAGTAACAAATGTTAAGTCTGGGGACATAGTACTAGGATTTCAAACATTATTCGGGATACCGAATTGTGCGGTCATGTGGATTGACGCTTAGTGTTCCTTGTATCACTAGATCACACTTCCGACGTACGCGCCCGAAAGCTCTAGTGGTCTGCACGGCACGAATCTAGACTACGGTGTACGGTATGTAAAGGGATTTGATCCGGGTTGTCCTGAGGAATTCCTCGGGCTCGGATTTGTTTGATAAATAACTTGTGTGTATGTATGTATGTGATTTATGTGTGTGATGTGTAGTTATGTTCACTGCATTATTTATTTATGCACGAACGTCCTATGGGACTAATACTACGACGACTATAGATCGACTTATATAAAACTACATATGCGAAATGTGTGTTGTGACCACTGTTGTCTGACCTAATATGCTAAGTATTATAAGTATGTAGTTATAACCTAAGTAAAATACTTAGGAACGGGACACGACATTGTCGGTCTCTAGAGCTTTGACTCGAACGTGAATGTTACCTAGAATAATTCTAGGCATGCGTAAGACCCATAGGGCAGCCAACAAACTAAGTGATGTACTCCATAACTAAAACTGTAACTGACTATCTAACTAACAAAGCTAACAGTGGAGTGTGAATGAATGTGATGATGTACCTTAATCCAGACAGTCACTGGCTGCTGGTCGCGCGTAGAGATCGCTTGGGTTATCCCGTATCGGGTTTTACCCTAGTGAATCCTGTTCGAGCCTAGATAGATCGACAGGCGGAGTGTGCTACCGTTGGCACCAGGCCCTTGGCCACCTAAATGGACGCCTCTACAAAGGCAAAGTGAATAGCCCAGAGTCTTCGGATGATCAGGGCAGTGAGCACCTTGTGTGTACGTGGGACTACAGTCCAAGTGAATATAATTCGGGTTGTCCTCTAACTGACTCCCAACAGTGCTAACCAAACTAATATATGTGAGGGCCCGGGGGGCCGATGTTGTACTGCGCTAACTAAAATTATAATATGTGAAGGCCCGGAGGGCCGAGTGATGTACTATGTGATGATGTTAACATACGATGAATGAGTTCTCAATGCCATTGTATTGTATGATGATGACAGTAATGTGTATATCCATATATGACTGTTTGGATTGGTGGAATGATTATATAGTCATGCATGTTGTTACAGTATTTATCATATCTGTAAAATGACAAAGCATGAAATCAATCTAATATCAAGATGGTTAAAAATGACAAGTGACCAATAGGGTCCAGATCCGGCATACTCAGCGTCTACCGCTGATACTACACTTATTGCGCAGGTTGCTGAACACGTGAAGCCGAAGTGCGGGATTGGGTAGTTAGGACATTGTTGAGTTTGGATTTACCGTTCATACCTCGTTACGTATTAAATGATTCCATTAAAGGGGTTGTAAGATTTGGATTATGTTTAGATGCTCACAGTAGTTGTGCTGTTGATACTTAGATAGAAATGTAGGTGGTATCTCGTTGTCACTGCGGATTATATTGTATGTTTAATTTGTTAAGATGTTGTACTGCTACATCACCTCGTATCGGTGCGAGTGGTGGCAAGTAACACCCATGTGAGTTCTAATACTGTAATTCCTTCCGCTGTGAGACGTCTTTATTTCCTGTTCACGAGAGCGACTATTACGTAATTGTTATGAGGGGTGTTACACAGGTAATCTTCCCACTATGGTTGAATCCTTCTAGAAGTCCATAATGAAGGAGTTCGAGATATCTGACCTTAGGCTGATGTCATACTTTCTTGGCATTGAGGTAATTCAAGGAAATGATGGTATTTTCACCTCTCAGAAGAAGTATGCTGCTGATCTCTTGCAAAAGTTTTAGATGTCGGACTGCACAGTAAGAACACTTGTGGAGGTTGGAACCAAATTATCAAAGAATGAAGAAGGAGCCTGTGTTGATCCAACCTACTACAAGCAGATTGTTGGCAGTCTCAGATATCTTACTTGTATGAGACCGGATATTACTTTCGGTGTTGGCTTGATCAGTAGATTCATGGAGACTCCCCGATCACCACATTTGCAAGTAGCAAAGAGTATCCTATGATATGTGAAAGGAACATATGACCATGGATTATTTTATGGGTCTACTGATGATATTTCTATTGTAGGATATTCTGACAGTGATTAGGATGGAGATATAGATGATCAAAAGAGCACTTCAGGATACTGCTTCACCTTTGGAACAACCGTGTGCTCATGGTCATCCAAGAAGTGGTCCATTGTTGCCCTGTCAACCTGCGAGGCAGAGTATGTGGCCGCAGCAACAAGTGTCTGCCAAGCTATGTGGTTACGATACCTAATGGATCACATCAATATGTCACAACAGAAGACAATTTTTGTTGACAATACATCTGCACTTAACTTAGCAAAGAACCCTGTATACATGGTAGAATCAAGCATATCGAGACCCGATATCACTATTTGAGAGATCGAGTTGCAAAAACTGAGATAGGAGTGAAATACTGTAGATCGGAAGATCAAGTTGCTGATATTCTCACCAAACCTCTAAAATATGATGCATTCGCCAAGCTAAAAGAAAGGTTGGGGATGTCTTCGATGCAAATCACAATTAAGGGAGGATGTTAAAATAATCCTGATTTTGTTTTCTATTTTAGTCACATTTTCATTATCATTTAGATTTTCAGTTTATATTCATTAGCCAAAGTGTATGTCAAATTTGTTTTATTTTCTATTAAGTCTAGTCAAAATTATTGCTATTATTTAGCTAACCCTACTCATATAGCCGTTGTAATTTTTTACTATAAAGGGACTATTGTACTCCCCCATATGAAGCACTCAGCAATAATATTCACGACTATTATTTACTCTCTCTCGTATCTATTCTTATTTTGTTCTATCATCTATGTCAGCACCCTAGCATCGAACGTTTCTTTTATGACCTACCGTCTGAGAAGTGGTCACGTGCGTATGACGACGGCAGGAAATGGGGGCACATGACAACAAATTTGGTCGAGTACAGAAATGGAATACTGAAAAGTGTCCGACTGCTACCAATTAGTGCAATCGTCAACATTACACTGCACAAGTTGGTCACATATTTCAACAAAAAGCTCGCTACATACAATGGCCAATGACTCATTGCAGTTTCGTTGTACACGGACTACGCCACAACCAAAATCAAGGAAAATCAAAGATTATCGAGTAGTCACACTGTCAGGGTCTTTCATGCAGTCAGCCAAGTGTACGAGGTTGAATATTTCGGCTTAGTGGATTTCAGAAGAAACAAGGGAAATGACAAAGTCGACTTCAACGAGTTGACTTATGAATGCGGTGAGTGGCAAGCATTCAAATACTCATGTTCTTATGTGATGGTTGTATGTTGCAGAACAGGATTGTTGTGGAACAATTATGCACATCGTGTATATAGGGGGAGAAAATAATCGAAGCATATGGTGATAATCCTTTTAGTCAACTTGGCAATGAGCACAACTGGCCACCGTATACAGATACAAAAGTGGTACGACATCCAGATATATACGATACGAACTATACGGGGACGACCAAGGTATTCACGGAATTGCAGCGAAATTGACGAAAATGATGTCACGACTGTAGAACATAGACGTTGTCGTTATTGTTTAAACCGGGGCATAACAAGAGAAATTGCCCAAACCGGGGATACAACTAGTTTCTGATCAATGATTGTGTGTGTTTAGTTGTTTTTATTCAACGTGATTTGCTCTGCTTATGTAAGAACTTGTGAAAATTCCTAAAATTGTTAACAACATTGTTCTTGAATAAGCAAGACTTACACAAAATAAAAAGCTAAATTATGTAAATGCTTGAACTTGAGGAAAAGTATAGATTCCTTTCATTATTGTTGGAGATCAAGTGTGAGTCCCACATTGAAAAATTATATAGCTAGCAAATAGTTCATATAGCCTATGGGCTACTCCACCTAATGTCAATTGGTTTTAGGATGAAATCTCATGAGTTATAGAATATCTACAACATGTCTACATAGTTTTGGATAATTATACACAAATTTGGAATATCTAAACGTTATAAATGAATTGTCACAAATAAATTACGAATTTAATATATAATTAAACAACTAAAACTTACAAAATATCTTTTAACCATTAACAACAAGTGGATGCCATTTTTAGGTAATTATACACCAATTTAGAAGATCTAAACATTATAAATTTATTATGACAAATTAATTACGAATTTACTATAAAATTAAACAACAAATATTTGCAAAATTGATTTTAACCATCTACATTATGTCTACATTGTTTTTAAGTAATTATACACCAATTTGGAATATCTAAATATTAAATTATACACCAATTTAGAAGATCTGGACATTATAAATTAATTATCACAAATGAATTCATGTCGAGATTGAAAGGTAAGAAGGAATGTTCAAGCTGTAGATGGTTCCCAATTATGCTTCTTTCCTTTTAAAACTCCCTCCTTAAACGAGCACGGGGCTTAGTCAAGTAGAACCGGGCTGTGACTATGAAAAATGACTGCTCAATCGAGGATTTTACCATAAATTAAAAAACTAATATTTATAAAGTTAATTTTAACCATTTACAACATGTCTACAACATGTTGAAGTAATTATACACCAATATGGAATATATAAACATTATAGATTAATTATCACAAATTAATTATGAAAATTTTCTTTAATAAATAGTAAACTAAATCTCATAAAATTAATTTTGACCTATAACTACAAGTCAACATATTTTTTTAGCTAATTATACACTTATTTGATGAACAACAAATTATAAAATAGCCATAATTAATTACGAATTTAACATATAATTAAACATTAAACTAAATGTAATAAAATTAATATTTACCGATAACAACAGGTCAGCTAAGGAATAACTTATTTCTATGAACAACAAATTATAAGTTAATAGCACAAATTACTTAATAATTTAGTAATTAACTAAACAATTAACTAAATCTTATAAAATTAATTTGACCTATAAAAACATGTCTACATAATTTGTAGCTAATTACAAACCAATTTATAAGATCTACACCTTATATAAATTAATTATGAATTTATTAATTAATTAAACAACAAATTAAATTTTACAAAACAGATATGATAAAACCTAGTGATTAGAATTAGAAGTAGTTTATATATACAAAATGCTGAAAAAATAATATACTAACCTCAAAAATTCGGAAGAGAATAGAGAGAGTTTGAGAAGTTTTGTAAATTAGGTGTGGAATGAAGACGGAGCGTCAATCGAATGCGTCTTTTTATAATGGAATTCAGCTGTGAAAACTGCACTGGGGCGATGTGGTTTCTGTGTCAAACAATGGATAGAGTTATCCGAAGAAATCACGGGTATCCGATGGCCGAGATTGGATTTCGGAAATCGCTTTAGACGAGTCGCAATTGACAAAGAAACCGACCTAGTGCGGTTTATGGTAAAGCCACATTTAGCTGATGCGGTTTTTGGAAAATAAATTCTGAAACCACCACAAGTAATGTTTTTCAAAAATGGTATTTTGGTGTAATTTTTGATTCAATCATTTAGGTCACTCACTATAGAAATGACCAAAATCGTCTTTTCATTTTTTTCGTGAAAAGGAAATATGGGGGGCATTCCGAGAATTGAACTCGGGACCTCTCGCACCCTAAGCGAGAATCATACCACTAGACCAAATGCCCTGTCATTTTTGTTATCTTTATAATAGATTATTTCTCAGAAATAGCTTCACACAGTACTAGATTTATACAAATAGCTTCATATATATTGTTATAAACAATATTGTTAAATTCAATACTATTACTTAAGTAGTTATATCAATTTTAATAATTGTTAAAAAGAGTAAAGTAGAAAATTCTTTCTTGAAACCGCAGACATTTACAACTAATTATGTTGGTGGTAATTAAATGACTAGCACTTTGTCCACAACATCAATGCTCTTGTGTCATTAGGGCCAACAAGAGAGCATGTACGTACACGAGATAATTAGATAAGAACTATGTTATTTTTGTGCTTATTGAGATCCAACAAGCAGGATTCCATCATTAAACTAATTGGTGTTAGGAGAAGTAATCCTCTTCTCTCTTGATTATAAAGCATTTATGTATCTATATCTTTTTCATGCGGTTTCCACATTTCACACGTACAATACACTAAACTTAGTTTGTCAAAAGAGACAGGATACCAGCATTCTTGGTTTATATTTCTTCCTTGGAAAAAAAGGATGATAGCTACAAGATTAACATAGCAATATATATATATATGGATGATGTCTTAATAAATGGAATCAATGAGAGGGGGTCAACAGCATCAAGAGCAAGTTGGATGAAAAATTTAACATCAAAGAACTATCCACAGTTTCCTAAAAAAAATCATCCATATTAATCAGGAGATTATTATGACCTAAAAAATGCGCCAAAGTTGGTTGATGATGTCGGTTACGCAATTCCAAAACTTGTAATACTCCACTTCCTCTCCTAAAATGCAATTTTTTTTATTTTAGTTTAGTTTTTGTAAATTGATGTTAGTAAAAAATCTCAACATTCTATTGTGCAAAAATCTTTTTAAAAATAATAAACAGTTATATATAAAGATTATAAAAATTAACTTGTACAAAAAGATTTAAAAAAACATAGCTATAAAATTTAGGTTGACTTTTTGGCACTATTCATTTTTAACACGACCACTTTACAAAAGATCAGCTCTGTACATATGAAAAGATTCATACTCTAATTTTTATTTTATTTAAACTAGAATTGTCAATTTGGTTACAATAGCTATATACTTCCTCCGTCCTGAATTGACCGTCCTGTTTACTATTTGGACATGTCGTTTGACTTCAATTTTTAATATATAAGATAAATTAATTTTGAAAATTTATATGATTCCTTACGTGATAAACTATATAGTACAAAATTTAGTTTTATAAAATTATTTTATCTTATATGCTTAATATTGAAGTGGAAAAACGTGCCATAAAGCAAACAGGACGGTCAATTCAGGACGGAGGGAGTATATAAATGTATAATTTGTATTCATAGCCCTTTCCGGGGTAGCTCCTCACCAGTCGCCCGGCGATTTGTATTCATCCTTTTTGAATACTCGACGAATAAATCTAGGAATAAACCATAAAAGAGCAAATAACTCTATTAAACCTTAGTTTAAAAAAAAAAAGTAAAAAGCTGTCATCTTTTTTCTGGCTATGATCCAAGGTCGCTTGATTGTTTTTGCTAATGAGTCAAGGACTCTAGAGTATCTCTTTTCTTTTTTCTTTTTCTTTTTTGAATTGATATCTAAAGTCTTGGAATTGTCGATAATCATCTTACGAGAGTGTGGAGTCATTAAAACGGTATCATCTACTTATTTTATTAAGTCAGACCAGTCAGGGAGTTTGTTGAGCATCCTAGATCCTCAGACAGTATGAGGAACCCTCTTTGATGGTTGATCTGATTATGAAATGCATCTACTCTAATAAGGATGAAGGTAGGCCGACAATGATGCAGCATGTGGTTGTTGCACTGAAAGCAATAAACATGTGTGTTTCGCATCCGTCTGAACTCCAAAGGCAAACACTATGAGGACAGTGATACAGGCAACCATAAGGCAATCAAAACCAAGCAAACCAGAACCACATATGAACAAATATAACTACTTGTGGGGTGAAGTACTTGAGGGGTGTCCAGACCTTACAAGTCTTATAGGGATGGTAAGGGGAGCTTTTAAGGAAAGTTGTAGGGTGGATTGTTGGCCTTGTGCCCCTGATTATAAAAAATGTATATAACTACTTGTTTGGCTTGGTTCGTTCAAAGTTCTCTTTTTGTTTGTTTTTGTGAGGTATCGTGTTGTTGTTTGGGTGCATACTCCGTTTTGTTAGTGTTGACAAGCATGTTAATAGCTGGCTTATACTAAGAAAGCATGGTGATCATCTTGTTGGTTTCAGTTATGTTAAAGACTGATAAAGAAGTTCATGATTCTGATTGCCCAGTAGTTGGCTCAGCAATGCACACTAGTGTTCGGATCTTCTTGAGGTTATTGCAACGGTATGGTCACATCATCAAAGATTTGGTTCTGCAACGGTATGGTCACATCATCAAAGATTTGGTCAACTCTATCCATCATGAGGTTATTGCCATCTTGATATCTGTTGTTTCTTATAATCGCATTTCTACATTCTAATGTGCATTACTTAGGTTGCTTTTGTGGGTATCCCCCGGTTGCCATGGACTGTTTGAGCATTAATACTTCAACCAACATTACTAGTGGCACCGACATCACTAAACCTAGCTGCTCTAGTAATTCCTTACCCATTTGGCTATGGTGATCTATTTTGCTCTCGATTAACCAAAACTATAATGAGATTTGTAGTATGGCTTATGATCCTCCACAGCCTTGTTAAGGGGATATGAGTTGGATACGATAATGAAGATTCCATGTCACAAAAACCCGCATCCACGTGGCTTTTGAGTATCACATCTTTTACTTTGAATAGTAACAAAAGGAATTTGATTCTGAAAGAGTCGGAAGTAGAAAAGCAAACCATAGCAACAGAAGTGCCAACTATATCAGAGGTAACAAACATGTTCCCCTTAGTTTCTCTTCCAATTGATGCCGTCCCAATAACTCGCCAGCCTTTCCCATTAATCAGAGAAATTCACCCATAAAGAACAGGGGAAAGATGACCGTGCTCAATAAAATATCATCAAAACCTCCCAAATTTACCTTAGTTGTCACTAACTAAAGAAACACCCACACATCCGATTTGAATGATGATACGTCTATATATAAGAAGTTAGTTGGTGACGACAATGACTTACACTTGCTGTGTGGCATCTTGTTCCAAATCTTCAGCCCTCCTTGCAGCAGCCAGCCTCTCAGTTGCCAACCTCTCCTCCAACGCTCTGGCACCCCTTTCTCTGCCAAACCAATGTAAAATATTCTTCAGTCGTTTACTTACCATCAACAAAAGGAAAACCTCATCAAACTACATAATGAACTTCCACCGCACAGAGCACCCCTTCCCCCGTATCTTCCTAGTTTGCTCCAAAGTTCATTGTGAATCATGAAGTTCTAGTTACAACTTACAAAGCTCTGATACCAGAGTCCATAAGTGCAAAAGAGCATCTCTTTCCCCGCCATCCTACTTTCATTACATTGGCCAACATCTACTTCAAAGTTGCAGGGAAAAAAATTGACAAACCATGTTTCTTATCATGTACTGTAACACATCATACCTCCACCTTGAAGCCTCAACTGGATGTGAGCCAGGCAAGGATGTCTCACCTCCCACAGCATCACTAGATGTTTCAGATCTCCCGCACAGCATCCGATGGAAAATAGAAGCAATTGGATTTATAACTGGTCTGAAAGCAAGTGGCCAATTAAAGATCAAAGAATCATCAACATCACCGACACAAAGGTAGAAAAGCATAGATCAATATAGATTATAAGACGAAACTAAAAAGAAGAAAATAAATGCAACGTTCGTACGAGAGACAGATAACACCATTTTACCTAAGAAACTCTGGGAAGAATGTAGAGAACGCAAACTCATCACTAGGATCACCTTTGAAGCTAGTCTCTGGCCTTCTTTGGAGATACCTCAGGTAAATCCAGCTCATGTATGTGCCAAAAACCAAGGTAGGAAGGTATGCAGCTGATTCTTCGACAAAAAAGCTAGCTACTATGGATAGCAAAAGCACAATAGATGGAAGCCACTGCATTTTGCCAAGGAAAATGAAGAGAAGATACACAGATTTTATTTGCGTAGAGAAAAAACTATGAAAACTCAAATTGCAAAATGAGGTAGAAGCTAGATGAAGTACAGAATCTTTAATTCTAACCTTTGCTTTAAGTTGCAGTACAGGTAGCTCTAGATCGGGCATAACTTGCTTGACACCAACCAATAACCCTGCAAGGATCCCATTGAAGCCAGAAACAGGCATATACCTGAAGGAAGACAAGCAGCAGGTAATACTTTGAAAAAAAAGCTTGCACAATTTGAGATTTAAACGATGCAAAGTCCTAAGGAACTTTACAAGAACAACTATGAATCAAGCCCAAAACAGTTGGAATGGTAATGCAGAACCAGAAAAAAGCCATTAGTATTAATCTCTTTCACTGTTTGCCACAAACTTGCAACAGTTTGACCCTCAACTCTGCAATGTATGGTTATAACTCTATTATGATTAGTGAGTCGACAATTCCAGCTTAGATCATAGAAAAGAAATAAAGGCATCTTCAGAATATATATAAAAACCAGATATTAAATATATGTATGGCCGACTATAGATTTTCTTTGCTGATAGATATTGATATTATATAAGCATTCAAGATTCAAGAAACAACTGTGATACAATCGCATTGAATTTCACATAGATATGATTAATATAGAGCTCAAACAGGAAGATGTACTACTGCAGATAATATGAGTGCATATAGTCAAATTCCAAATCAACATTGCGGAGATAATGAAAAACATAATAGGAAACAAAGAATGGCATTATCAAAACAAATTTGGCATATTAATAATTCCAACTCTATTATCATGCACAATTGACAATGAAACCAAGAAACAAAAAACTCACAAGAAAGCTTCCCGCATTGTTGCATAGTACAGTGCAATTGCAGTGAGGAAAACACCAATAGATATGAGAAGGTTAACAACGAAGATGAACTTCAAGAACTCCTTGGGTCCCCAAATGGGCTCAAGCAGCTTTCCAACAAAAAGCAGGCCAATTGTGCTAACAACCACCTACAAATATCAATCATGAAAAGATATTAAAAAATAACTAAAGGTAATATTTCAAGAAAAAGGGAGATTTGCCACAAAGATCAATGCGAGGGATAAAAAGTGCATACTCCATATATTGTCTGCTCAATATAACCCGCAGTAATGAGATTCCACGCAAAAGGAATTGTCCTGTCAATCACACCATACATGAACGAGTTAGCTGCCAGCGATAGAATGATTGGAAAATACAAGCTACATACCGATACAAAAAAATGAGAATCATGTATCATAAATTCATTATTCAACCTTTTATCCATTTGTACAATACTATAATCACTACATCACCTCCCAATTACCAGCTGTATATTATATACACAGCTGATAGTAAAAACATGTCAAACATCATTAAACTAGACCTGCCACAGCTTCCCATCTTGTCCAAGAAATATATTCGAATATCATAAGTACTTTTGGCTAAAAAAAATTATTAACTGATATTCTTAGTAAATTGAGTATAGTATGTCTATCTGACTTTGATATACTACGCACAGGACAAATAAGCAGCCTTCAGTTCAGTAAAGAACTTTTACAGAAATTCACTGCCCGCCAAATTCAACAGACCCCATTAGCTAGAATCTATTAGAAAGGGAAATAGACAAAGATAGATGGCAAAGAGGACAGACTATATTTTTCTGCACTTGAGCAACTGTGAATCTATTGAGATTGCTACAAGCTCAATATTCATTCATGTGAAGAGTCAAGAATTTCAACAAATGAAGAAGCTTTTTTATGTAGTCTATTTGGTGTATCCCCTTTCCTCTCTTCATTCCATCTGTTAATCTTCTAGCTCTTTTCTCTTCTTTTCCTATCTTTTTCTGTGCATCTGTTTCTCTTTTACCTTCCTTTTGATTATTCTTCATCAAGACCTCACAGCACTTCCATTAGGGCATCCACAATGGTAAAAGTGGATCCACCCTCAACAACTGTATTTTATTTAGTCTTCTCTCTCTCACAATCCTCTCCTTACTTACCTAGGTTCTCTAAATAGAGGGTGTCTTAGTTAAGAACCCCTCTCACATCCTCTCTCCACCACCTCATCATTTTCTTTTTTCTCTTTTAACATTATGGGTGGAATCCACACCATTGTGGATGCTCTTAGTTTACAAATGCAGAAGGTTTCCTAACATAGACCCGTCATTTTAGACACATTCACAGCCCAGCCACCCAACCCAACACAACATTAGCATGTTTGGGTAAAAGTACTGGACACGATCTATTAAACAAGTTCATGTTCGACTTGACATTTTAACAAATGTGTTTGGTTTAAATTGCCTGATGTAAATATGTATATACGAGCACATTAAAGTGTAATATAAGTTTGCTTATGTGGACCTCCAGTATAGATCGGTATATAAATATAGCATCATAATAACAAGAATAACTAATAGCAATATATGTGGGTCGGGCAGTGTTTGAATTTGAGTCCACACATAATCAACCTAAGTATTAATTTCGATCAGTGTGTCAAATCACACATTATATCTGGTTAAAGTTCAAACCCACCAACAGTTCACTTTGCCAGTTTTACATCTCTGATGCGCGTTATGTTCCTAGTGATACTATTTCCATTACAGAATCATAGGAACCACCTGTAAACATATATACTGTCACTCAACTTTTTCATTGTTTCAGCCACCAACTGAAATTTTAGATCTCAAAACAAGAGTCACACTCTCCGATCTAGCAATGAAGGTTCAATTACAACATCAGAATCACACTGTCGATTATTCCAATTGTTCTTTCCCGGTGTTTGCAGAACTTCTTCCCCGAGTCATAGAATTCGCCCATTGGTACCCAACAGTGTCGAAATCAAATCCGATACTTAGAAACAAAGGAAAGTACGGTGGTAATACCTTGCAGGGATAAGGGCGAGATAGCCGACAGCTTGAGGGAAAAGCTGGATTACAATGTGGCCACCGACAATCACTACGGCGATCCCCTTGCAGAGCCTTGTGAATCCAGTGAACAGCCCGCCGCCGCTGGTAACACCAACCTGCAAGTGTCACAAGAGATTTTCAGAGAGCGGAGATACGGTGAGGGAGAGAGGAGAAAGAGAGTAGAGATGAGTAGAACAAGAGAGTAAATTTCGATGAATGGAGCGGAAACGACTTTAAAACCAACAACAAAAGAACGCGGACACTCAGCATCCGGAGAGAACAGATTACTAATCGATTTTCATCACATGAAAGATCTCTAATTGTTTTGACCATAATATGAGTTTCCTATTAGATCTAGAGGGGTCCAAAATGTTAGGATCGAGAAGCAATCCACTAGCAAAAGGGAGTGTCGGGATGGGGAAGACACGGGAAGAGAAAGAGCGGGAGAGATCGAGAGAGAAAAGAAGTGTACGCCGGAGATCGAAGGAGTGCTCATTTGCCAAGGCGGGAGAGAAGGAGCGTCCGCAAGCCCAAGCGTCGCTAAATTTCTGAAGGCTTTGGTCTTGCTGATTCGGGTGCACCCCTATATATATATATGCTCCCGGAAGTCTAGTCTACACAACTAGTTGAGATGGATCGAGTTCAGCGTGCAGAAAATTACCGCTGCCATTTAAGTTCTTCCCCATCCTTTCCTGCCCCGTCAAGAAGATGTCACCTCTTCACATTTTGTTATCGCATTTTCTAGAACTCATATTCAAATTTTACTGCTGCGAGTTCCATGAGATTTGACAACATTCCAACTAAGTTGTACTCGAGCCAATATTTAGCGACTTAATCAGTTGCACTTGATTCTAATTAATTATTTAAAACCAAATTAATGGGTGAAAACTGAGTGGTGTACTCATTAATTCGTTGTAACTCAATTCCAATTAAAGATTGAAAACCCAAAATAATCGTGTTTCAATTGAGTAGAGGATTAATCGGGTGGGTTAGATAAATAAGGTCAAATTTAAGGAAATTTATAACTTCCCTCATCCAATGACTCTGGGTCAATTGCTATTGTATTAAAGTATATTGGTCAATTTCTAATGTAGTAATGATCAGTGACTAACATAATTTTGACCAATTGGTATTGCACTCTCACACAATGACTAACGTATTCTTGCTCAATTACTAATGTATTATTGATTAATGATAAAGGTACTCCATTTGTATGAGAAGACGTACACTGACGGCAAAGCTATAATATTCGATCGATGTACAAACGTTGTCATGAAGCTGTATTCCAAGAAAAATACTATTGTATTATTATCCCTTCATAAAAATGTATTGTACTTTTATAGAAGCTTGTATGCGTACAAGTTACTGCATATGAATGTAGGTAATCCGCTCTGCAAATTAAATGGATGATTTTCCATCTATTGCCATATTCATCATCCAAGTTTTCTTGTGAATCATTAGCTACTTATCGCCAACCATCACCTATTTAACTTCTAACCTCTAAAACTTTTGGGAAATTGTAACAAGACCTCTAGAATATTTGTACTTAATGTGAACGGTGTATCTCAAGAAACTCTCTTTATGAATCCTAGAAAACCCTCTATGTGTGTATCCTAGGAAGCCCTATCTCTCTCACTCGTTGTTCCTTTCCCACTCTCGCATTACTTCGAGCAATTTGCTTCTAACCTGGTGTGGTGGTACGAAAGTTTTCTGAGTTATATCAAGGAGATGAGAGAACCCCTATTTATAAGTTTTTTATAATGCTTCTTTTACATGTCAGACTATAATACTTCTATTTATTAAAACACATCACCCTTCCTTTCTTTACATGTCCTATTACGCTTTTCACTACTTTGCCCAGAACGGTCTCTTTTGGATCTTGTCCGGGTCAACTAATCGCGTTATTCTGTCTTGAGGTGTGTTCCATCCTTCGCTCGAGCCAGCTATCTTCTTTCACTTGGTGCCAGCTATCCTTTTCCCAGGACGATCTTTTGGATCTTGCCCGGGTCAACCAATCGCTTTATTCTGTCTTGAGGTGTGTTCCATCCTTCGCTCGAGCCAGCGATCTTCTTTCACCTGGTGCCAGCTATCCTTTTTCGCCTGGGGCCAGCTGTCTTCTTTACCCTCTTCACTTAAGCTTCTATGATTCTTGGATAAATTACACTTAGACTTCCAAATATTTAGTAACTTTACAATTAGACATACGGATATTTTACTAATTATACAGAAATATTTTCACCTATTCATTACCCACCTACCCGGATCACCCATAGTTAATGGATGGATTTGAAACCAGTTTGGATGTTAGCTAATGGTTGACGGTTGACAATTAATTCATGCAGTCTATTGCCCATAATTGATAGCTAATAAAAGGTACTCCAATCTATTCTTAATAGATGATTTTCTAGCATAATGTAGAAAAATTAAGGAGACAATTTTTCGGCTATTTTACTCTTATTTTTCTATGGGAAATAGGAGAGTAGTGGATGTGAGGAGAAACATAATGTGGATTAAGATGAGCAATGGTATATATTTTTTATTTTTACACTTATATTTTGTAAGTAATAACATGTTAATTTTTTTTAATTTTTGCTTTTTTGTGTGTTCTCCTATGCAGTTAGTCTTCCGTGTTCATTCTTGTTATGTGAATCTGCTTCTTCTTAAATGAATTGCACCATAGAGCCACCAAAAATTTGGCTCTAGGTCTCCATACTGTTTTTAATAGTGAAAGTTGTGAGAGATTCAGGTCAACAAAGCAAAGATGTGTGAGAAGTGAATCAATAAAGACAAAAATAAACAAACAATATCAGTGTTGTATGTTTAGAGTTTTTTGAGAGAAAAATTGAGAGTTGTAAGATCATACTTCTTAAGAAGAATTAAAGAGTTTATTTTTCTTAGTCGTAAGATCAGTAATTCATCACTTAAAAAACTATATGTTATATTGAGAGATCAAATGAGCCGTTCAAAGGGAACTATGACAAGAAATGAATTACTAATGTGATTTAACATTGGGCCTAAAAGGGAAGCAAAAATGTGAGAAGGTATGTTTCTCTCTTTTGGGCGACGGTTTATTTTCCATCTGGCAGATGAAATGCTCCCCTTTGCCCTTCACCGCCTTTTCTCGCACACTTCCCTCCCTCATTCCTGATCTCTTACAACACGTCACATACTTCCTTCATCATTAGCCATCTAATTTGCATGCCTCCTTCTTTTCCCATTCATCACTTCTCTGCCACCAGTACCTTGCGTAACTGAAAAAAATCCTACCTACTGCTAGTTGCATGCTTCTCCTCCTAGCTTAGGCTTTCTTGTCATATTACCATGGCCACCCGTATTAAGTCGTTGTTTCCTCTCCCTAATTCTCATTACATCCTAATCACTCTCGCTTGTCTCTCACTCGTCTTGGCTTTCTATTCTCAACTTCTAATTTCTTACTTCTCTACTTCACAAGTTTTTGAAGATCGAGCAATGGATCGGTACTTGTTAGGAAAACTTTTTTCCCTCAACCCCTGGATACATGGCTTCCTTTGCGCAACTCTTCGGCACCTTTGGTCACATTTTGGTAACTTCAAATATGGTAAGGTGACGGATTTCATAGGCTCTTGTATCTAGTCAAGGCTCATCACCCCTCAGGCTTGAGTACCTTTTCCCATAAGGAATGCCTTAGCCTCTGTGGTCGTCAACGCCTTTGTCGTTTATCAAAGAAGTGAGCTGGCTCAGCTTTGGACATTTGACTAGACGAGGATGCATCAGGTTCTGCTAGTCAAAAGTATGATGGGAAAGGGAAGCGACTTATGATTTTAGGTGTTCCCAAGCCCTCCTGGATGGCGGAAGAACATTGTAGACTTTCAATCTCCACTCCTGAGGTGTCTCTGGGTAACACTCAGAGTCGTCAGTTAGTATGAAGTCGTTTTGGGGTTGCATGGTCGACCCATGCAATCTTGCTTTCTTGGAGCCTTAGATTGTTGATGTTAGTTATTTTGCATTTTCTTTTGATGTTGGCTTGTTACATAGTTAATGTTTGGTTGCTTATAGTTCTATGACTTCTATGTTGTCCCAGGTTTTGCTTTCATATAGCTCTCTTGGTTTTGCTGCTTTATGGAGCTTTGCTGGTTTCTAGATGTTCAAGGTCGGATTGGGGTTGTTTGCTTAGCGCCAAATGTTGAGGTGCTTAGGATTAGCCAACTACTTATGCAATCGATTAGGTTGGCATCATGCTGTCCTCTTGTAACTAAGATGCTTACTCTTAGTACTTTTGCTCCTAACTAATATATGCATAATCTTGTTTAAAAAAAACATAAGCCCTTCGGAAGATGCCAAAAAGTAAAAATAATTTATCTTTAGTATCTTCCTACTATTTATGCTGATGATAATGGTGGACACGCGGATAAACTGTCGCTCTAGACAAAAAAGTCGATGTTCAGCAAAACAGCTTCAAGAATCAAAAGGTGGAGCTCCAGACGAGACATTAATATATATCATCGAGAAAGGAAAGATTATACTAATATATATGTCAATGCTACAGCGAAGATGATAGAACCACTACAGAGGATAAGGGCAGTTTGCGAAATGGTTTGTGCTCGCCCCTTGCCCAAGATATATCTTTCTAGTGTTGGATATTTAAGAAAGTAATAACCATAACTTAGGACATAAAAAAGAATATTCATATTTAACCTCTGGGAGGAATAGGCAAAAAATTTCTGATTTTGCAAAATGTATTCCTGATTTTTATCTTTTATTTGGTTATTTTCAGATTTAGGTTGTAATCTCTCCATGCACTTTGGTTCTTATATATTATACTATAATTGATGGTTTTAGAGTGCGGGTTATGTGCTATTGAATCACTAATGTATTGCGTTTCATCAGAAGACATTAATATATGTTGTCAAAAGAAGGAAAGGTCAACAGCTCAATTGATAAACACAGGCTTAGATTCAAGTATAGCTACATTGTGATCTTGGTGGCTCTAAACTTCAAAGCCTCTTCAAAAAAACTGTGCAAATAACGATAAACCGAGTTCTACATACAATAAAAGACAGATTGGCCAAAATTCACAACAAAGAAATAAAACCGAAAAACCATCAAGCAACCTACACAAGTATCAAATTACAGGCTACAAGCTATTTACATTGTGTCTCGCACGACATGATGTAGGAACCATCACTGGGGCTGAAATCCTAGCTCCAGCCCGAACCCCCAATGTTCAATTTAAAAGAAATGAACTTGGTTCCGGAACCCAGCCTGTACATCAGCTCATTCCATTCATACCAGCACCGTCTGAAATAGATAGGCTCAGAGGTTACTCAGGTGCTCATAGCAACACGTTCCGGAGCGAATAAGATTCTGGGCAAGTAGGCTTCAGACAGTGATAAGATGAGCCGGTGAGAGGCCATGGTGAAGGCAGTCACACACATTACGAATGATGAAACGCAGAATCGGATGAACAAAATTGGATCTTTCCGTGTATCAGCCAATATCTTGAATAGGATCACTTTAAGCCGACGATCCCTTAGGATGGATTGATAGTTGTAGCCGGGTGCCAACAGTTGGGGAGATGAGCCATGTCGGTCAGTGAAGGGGGCTGTAGGGCTGTATGAAGAGAAGGACATGTCGTGTTTTGCAAGGGGAGACATCCATCTATAGAGTATGTTGGCGATGACTTGGGAGAGTTGTTGACGAACAGAGATTGCATTATCCGACAGCAAGTCCCTGGTCAATGAAGCACCATTCTGTATACAAGAAAAAAGATTCTTTGTTGGAAATAAATGTTAGCAAGCTTACTGGAGAGAAGAACATTTAATCTCACTTACTGCAGTCATCAAGAGTCTTCTTAGAACGACACCATCTTTAGAAGACAAAAGCCTCAAGACAAAGTTTGCGACGCTGAAAGTACCACTGTTAGCGCTGACAACTGATCCAGACGATGCACCTTCATCTACTTCCGGAGAAACCTTCTCCACGCCTTTCCTGAACAAATAATAAGTAAAAATCATTTAACTATTCTTCAGCCAATTATATATCTTTATGAGCTTTCACCGATGCATAATTTCTATTCATAGGATGTGATGTGCTGATGAACACGAATTTTTACTTAAACTCTGACAAAACTGTAAGGTGTATATTTTTATTGTTAGACCTACTTAACTATGTAATGGGCCTTGGGCCTTATTCTTTTATCATTTTTTCCAGTACATACATCAATAAGAAGTATCTTCTAACTACATGGTACCAGAGCCAATTTTTTTTCAAAACACAAGCCTCCCTTTCTCAAACCCTAACCCTAGTCTCCTACATTCTAGACTACTAGTACCGGACTGACGACACCGCTGACGACGCCGGACTGATACGATGCTGACGCTGCCGGACTGATGCGATGCTGACGACGCCGGACTGACGCGCTTCTGACGATGCCGGACTGACACGCCACTGACGACGCCGGACTGATGCGCCGTTGACGACGCCGGACTGACGCGCCGCTGATGATGCCGGACTGATGCACCGCTAACGACGTAGACTGACGATGCCACTGATGATGGCAGACTGACGATGTCAGACTGACAACCTCCTTTCCAGCGAACTGCATTCTCTTTCTTGCTAGTCGATTGTCCGCTTGCAGCGCAACTGACGTTGCCCTTCTTCGACTACACCATTCTCCGCCATCTGTGTGCAAGGTGTTCTAACGCGTGTGATCTTCTGTCCGTCAATATCTATGCGCTTCAACTGGTCCAAAACAATTTCTTCAAACTGGTGCTGTTAGGGCTACCCTAAATTGGTTCTGCCTCAACCAAGTTTTTCTGAGGGTTTATTATACCCATCTTTATCGTTGTGTGAGTCTCTCCACATCGGTTTCCTATCATGGCAAAAGATTCTTCTTCTGATTATGGTGTTACTAAACCTTCACCACTCCCATCACTCCTACTGAGTTGAATAAATATCGCATGATGTTGCAATCTCTTAAGATGTGTACTAAATCTGGTCATAGCTCGCTTACAGCTCCTTATTCTCTTCATTCATCACACCAATCCTCTACTCTACAATGGATTCTGGATTCTGGAGCTACCACTCATATAACATCTGTTTCTTCTCTCCTTACTCACTATTGTCCTTGCTATACTCCTGAGACCATTACTACGGCAAATGGTGCGTCAACTACTATCGCAGGACATGGGGATGTTGTCTTATCGGATAGCATTCAACTTAAGGAAACCTTGCATGTTCCGGGGCTTGCTATGAATCTTGCTTCCATACACAAACTCACTACTGACCTTGGCTACTTTGCTGTTTTCTTTCCGTCTTATTGTATCTTGCAAGATCTATGCACGGGGAAGGTGATTGGAACTGCTAAGCAGCAGGATGGGTTGTACTACCTCAATATACCTGTTGTCCTCAGTGTTCCAAAAGCTCTTGTCACTACTTCGGATACCACCAACACTATTTGGCTTTACCATAGGCGTTTTGGTCACCCATCTTTTCATACCCTAAAGACAATGTTTCCCGAACTATTTACTAATATCGATGTTTCAGCTTTTCAGTGTGATGTGTTTAGAAATTCTCAAACACAATTTGCTCCAAGTAATACAAGAAGCACCATTCCTTTTGCACTTATTCATAGTGATGTGTGGGGTCCTTCTTATGTTGCTAATATCTCAGGGGCACGATGGTTTGTTACTTTTATTGATGACTGTACTCAATTTATGTGGGTTTTCTTGATGAAACACAAAAGTGAGGTCAGTACTATAATTCCCATATTTTGTACCATGGTTCAAACACAGTTTTCCACCACCATTAAACGTTTCCGCACTGACAACGCTACAGATTACTTCAATCAGACCATCACTTCCTATTTTCACTCACAAGGTATCATTCATGAATCTTCTTGTCCTTGCACTCCTCAACGAAATGGGTTAGCTGAGCGAAAGAACCGTCATCTTCTTGAAATGAGTAGAGCTCTTCTTTTTCAAACTCATATGCCTAAACAGCACTGGGGCGAAGCTACTAAGACCGCATGTCATCTGATCAACAAACTATCTACTCGGGTACTTCAAAACAAATCTCCTCTGCAATGTCTTAAGACATTTTTTCCACTACATAAAGTTTCTGCTGATCTCGACTTACGGGTGTTTGGGTGCAGTGTCTTCACACAAGTTCACACCTCACAGAGGGAAGTTGGATCCTAGATCGACCAAGTGTGTCTTTTTGGGTTATTCTCCTACTCAAAAAGGATACAAATGCGATGACCCCACTACAAGAAAGCATTATGTTGCTGCTGATACTACCTTTCATGAACAAACATCTTTCTACTCATCCCCATCTACCCCTGATCCTACACCTATTTCACATACCAAACCTCTCCAACAAAATCCAACTTATACTATTACTCTTCCCCACCAGCTCCTCAGAAAATGCCACCATCTCCTTAACAAGATCAACCACCCTCGCCTGACACTACCCCCGAAGATCAGCCTTTGGCTCCTCCGATTGTGCAGGTATATTCGAGGGATCACCAATCCACACCGTGGCTGACACAGGATCAATTGTCCCCCTCAGATAATGATACTACTAATACTTCCTCTCCCCTATTGCCCTGCGCAAAGGTGTTCGTCAAAGCACAAAGAAATCTGTTTATCCTCTGGCTAATTTTGTGACATTTGACAACTTCTCACCATCTCATGCGTTGTTTGTCAAAAACCTTAATAATATTCAAATACCCAAAAATGTCTCTAAGGTATTGAACCACACCAAATGGCGCAAAGCAATGGAGGAAGAAATCAAGGCTCTGGAAAAGAATCAAACTTGGGTTATTGTTTCCAAACCTCCTGGCAAACGCATTGTTGACTACAGGTGGATCTTCAACCTCAAGTACAATGCAGATGGATCTCTTGAGCAGTACAAAGCCCGGCTTGTGCCAAGGGGTACACTCAAACTTATGGGATAGACTACCAAGAGACTTTCGCACCAGTTGCCAAACTCAACACTATTCATATTCTCTTATCTTTGGCTGCCCATTTTGATTGGCCACTGGCTCAGTTTGATGTTAAGAATGTGTTTCTACATGGGGAATTACATGATGAGATATATATGTGAGTTCCTCCAGGTTTTAATGATGCATCTGACTCTACTAAGGTTTGCCGCCTTAAAAAGGCTTTGTATGGACTCAAACAGTCTCCAAGAGCATGGTTTGAGCGCTTCACAAGTGTGGTCTGCTCTGCCGGATACCAACAAAGTCAAGGCGATCATACTCTCTTTATCAAACACTCTCGCTTCGGGGGGTCACTATCCTGCTGGTATATGTTGATGATATTATTGTCACAGGCAGTGATCCGTTAGAAAGAGAACACTTGGAGAAACAACTCAAGTCAAAGTTTGAAATGAAATCTCTAGGCTCTCTTAAATACTTCCTTGGAATTGAAGTTGCTCGGTCATCCCAAGGTATATTTATCAGCCGACAAAAATATATAACAGATTTGCTAAATGAGACCGGCAAAAGTGGATGCAGCCCAGCTACTTCACCCATGGATCCCAATCATAAGCTAGGAGATACTCAAGATGAACCCAAAATTGATGTAGGAATGTATCAACATCTCTGCGGGAAACTGATATACCTTTCCCATACTCGACCTGATAGTGCGTATGCTGTAAGTGTTCTTAGTCAGTTTATGCACGACCCTAGGAAAACTCACCTTGAGGCCGCATATAGGGTTTTGCACTATCTAAAAGGAGCACCAGTACAAGGAATACTTTTTAAAAAGGGGAACCCATTAACAGTCCAATGTTTCACTGATGCCGACTATGGTGGTTCCCTTGTTGATCGGCGATCCACTACTGGATACTGTGTGTTTCTAGACGGTAATCTAGTGACATGGAGGAGCAAGAAGCAGAACGTGGTTGCTAGGTCATCTGCTGAATCGGAATTGAGAGCACTTGCTCATGGTCTATGCTAACTCTTATGGATCCGTACCATTCTCACAGATTTGCGAATCAAATGGACAGGCCCTATGGAATTGAGATGTGACAACAAATCTGCAATAAGCATAGCTCACAATCCAGTTCAACATGATAAGACCTAGCACATTGAGATTGTTATAACCCAAAGTTCGTTGCATTTTATTTCGTTTGATGTAATTCTAAGTTGGCTTGTGTTGCGTAGGACATGGGAGTCCTTTTTAAATAAGAGGAGGGACAAGGTGGACTTTTCCCTTCTAGTGAATTTTGGTAAGTATTAATTAACACTTTAGTTAATTAATCCTCACGCTCTACACCACGATCAGATCGTTCCTTCATTTGACAGTTTCCCAACCTTGTTCCTCTCTTTTCTCTCTCAAGAATACGTTCAATCAAGCGCTCAACCCTGCAAGTGTGGTTCTGAAACCCGAGTTCGCTGGTGGATTCTGCAATTTGTTTCGCCGTCTCCGTTGCAATCAGGTTGGTCTTGTGGTTGTCATTTGCGAATCAGTTTTGGGGGTTAGGTTTTGGGAACCCTTTCAATCTCTAATAGTTCTTTGCAATCTGATTGTGATTCAGCGTTGACCCCTCTGTTCCGTTCTTTCTCTCCTACGTTTGGCTCCGTTTGTGTGTTCGATGTCGGATTCAGGTGAGGGTTTCGTTACAGTTTTTGGATTGTAATTTCAGTTTCAGAGTTTGGGTTCCGTTTTCTGAATTGGGAGTCTGCAATTGTGTTTTGCTCAGTGTATTTGGTTGCGTTCGGTCTGCGTTTGAGGGTCTGCATTGGCTGGATTCTGCTGTTCAGAATTGAGGAATTTGTCTCTGCTGTATACTGAGGTAGGTGGCTTTCGGATTCGATCCGTATGTTCAACCTTGGGGAGTTTGGATTCTACCAGTTAATTCAATGATTTGATCCTGTGTTGGTGTGTGTCTTATGTCTGTTTAATGCCTTTTCAATGGATTAAACCCCCAAGGTTGTTTTGTAAATGTGTGTGTTGTTTTGGATTGGTTGTTGTGCCTCTGTTCGTTTGAATTCGCTTCTGGTTTCTGAGGTTTTCGGCATGTCCGAACTTCCGTCCGAGCTTTGAAGTTCGGACATGCCCTTCTGCGCTTAATCTTTTGAAAATCTTCGCTGTGTCCGAACTTCCGTCCGAGCTTTGAAGTTCGGACACAGCCTTCTGCATTCCTCTGATTTTGCTTCGACTTGTGTCCGAACATCGGATGTCCGGACACAAGTTCGGACTCTCCACGTTCTGTTTTCCGAAGGATGTCCGAACATCCGTCCGAACTTGGATGTTCGGACACCTCTGGCTCTTCTTCTGTTTTAAGGTTCGACTTGTGTCCGAACTTTGAAATCCGGACACAAGTTCGGACATCTGTCTGATTTTACCTTCTGAGTCTCGACTTGTGTCCGAACATTGATGTCCGGACACAAGTTCGGACAGGCTACTGTTTTGGCCATAACTTGCTCGTTTGAGCTCCGTTTTGACTTCTGTTTGCGGGGTTGGATTCCCCTTCTGATTTCCAAGCTATCTATGAGCTTTCTGGTGCCTTTGGTGCACATATGCTTATCTGTATTTAAGCTTCTGTTTTGGGACCTAGTTATCTCTGTGTCTGAGCCTTTGGATGGCTGGTTACGCTGTCTCGTAGCGCGCTAGGTAGGATCCTTCTGTTCACGGGTGATGTTCCCCGTTCTGTTCACGGGTGTTTACACCTGTTCTGTTTACGAGTGAGGTTTCCTCGTTCTGTTCACGAGCTGGTTGCTCGTTCTGTCTGTATGCTGTGATCGCTAGTGTCCCACTCTGTTTTCTGCTTCTGTCTGCTTCTGCTCTGTTTAGTCCCTTAATGATTGGACTTCTGTTTCTGATTTCTGATATATTTTGTGGATTCTTGACTCCTTCTGATTTGTCATATTCTGTAAATGTTTTTGAGCATGCTGGTTGATGAAGTTGGTCATCTACTGGGCATAGTTGTGTGCTCATTCCCCTACTTCTAACGCTTTTGCAGATTGATTAGCGAGGATCGTCTCCCCTCAGCTTCTGGAGTTTAGCTGCTTTGTATTTAGCTTCTTTTGAGACCTTTGTATTGAATTTGAGCCTTTGGGCATATTTTGTTAAGCTTCCGCTTTTGACATCGGTTTGGTGGGTTCTGTAATGACTTTTGGGGATGTTTTAACATCTCTTCGATAATACTGTATTGAAGTATTTCGTTTGGGCCTTATTTGATTATCTGTTTAATTCTGTTTATAGAGCCTTGCGTTATTATGTAATAATACGCGGCGTGTAATACCCCTAACTCCTAGGCCAGTGTTTGGGGGTGTTACATTTAGTGGTATCAGAGCTCTGGGTTCTAATCTGCTGGGATTTTAAGTTAGCCAGTCAATCAGAAATGTCAGTGTTAGTGTCGGAGTCTAACTGCTTGCTGTTGGACTTTCAGAATGCCGCCAAGGAGAGCGAATAACCCTCCAGGGAATGTTGCTGATGCTGTTCAGCAATTCATGACGCAGCTCATGCAGACCATGGCTGCAGGGGGCGGTCCAGCTGGAGGAGGACCAGCTGGCGGAGCAGGCCCGGCTGGGGCAGATGCTGGAGGGAGGAACGTGAAGGCGCTTCAGGAATTCATGAAGCTGAAGCCGCCGTCATTTGATGGGGCAGGAGACCCCCAGGAGGCCAGCCACTGGTTGTCAGAGGTGGAGGGTTTGCTTCGAGTGATGGGCTCTGAGGAGGAGCAGAAGATCGACAAGGATCAGCGCATCCTGGAGTATAACCGACTACGCCAGGGTCGGGATATGAGTGTGGAGGAGTACGTCCGCAAGTTTATCAGCCTATCTAAGTTCGCACCTGAGCCTGACGAGCATAGGAAGGCCAGGAAGTTTGAGAGCGGCCTGAGGCCAACATCCGATCTGCTGTGACGCCGCTGCGTCACAAGACCTTCAGGGACGTTGCTGATGTCGCCCTGCTGGTAGAGGCTGACTTGAGAGGTCGCCAGTCTGGAGGGAAGGACCAGAAGAGGAAGCAGAGGTCCGATGACAGTGATAGGAGGGATCAGTCTGCTTCTCAGAAGAAGCAGTCTACTGGAGACCGCTCTGGGGACCGTTCGCGAGACAGAGGTGGTTCGTCTTCATCAGCTCCCGCTCCGAAGTGCCAGGTCTGTGGCAAGTTTCATAGAGGCCAGGACTGCTACAGGAAGTCTGGAGCCTGCTTCAAGTGTGGATCCTGGGCATAGGATTGCTGATTGCCCTCAGGCTGAGAGGAGCAGAGGTAGCTCTGGAGGTGGAGCTGGAGGATCTGCATCTGGGTAGAGATCGAGACCGGGTGAGCAGAAGAAGCCCCAGGGCCAGGCCAGAGTGTACGCGATGGCTGGAGAGAGGGACCGATCGACTGACAGAGTTGTCACAGGTATTCTCCAGCTGTCATCTCGTTCTGTTTTCTGTTTGTTTGACTCTGGAGCCACCCACTCTTTTATTTCTGCTGAGTTTGGGTGAGCTCGGTTTGCCTGTGTGCCTCTGGGTGTTGAGTTGTGTGTGCATAGTCCATTAGTTAGGGACTCTTCTATGTTGTTGAATTCTGTTTGCAAAGATAGTCCTGTGTTAGTCAGAGATAGGACTCTGTGTGCTAACCTCATCCCGATGGAGATGACTTCTTTTGATGTGATTCTGGGCATGGATTGGCTTGCTGCGCACCATGCCCATATTGATTGTGCTGCTTCGAGAGTCACTTTTGAGGAGCCGGGTCAGCCCCGTCTAGTTGTAGCAGGGAATGGACTCCCGTGCTCGCCGCCAGTCATATCTGCGATGCAGGCGTTCCGTTTTCTGAGGAAAGGATGCCAGGGATATCTGTGCTACATCCCTGAGGTTCGCAAGGATGCGAAGTTGGAGGAGATTCCAGTGGTCAGAGACTTCCCAGATGTGTTCCAGGATGATGTGCCTGGGCTTCCCCCTGTCAGAGAGGTGGAGTTCTCGATCGAGCTCGCACCTGAGACTCAGCCCATTTCGAAGGCCCCATACCGGATGGCGCCTGCTGAGCTCAAGGAGTTGAAGGTCCAGTTGCAGGAGCTGCTGGATAAGGGCTTCATTCGCCCGAGTGTGTCGCCTTGGGGAGCGCCAGTGCTATTTGTAAAGAAGAAGGACGGTAGCATGCGGTTGTGCATTGACTACAGGGAGCTCAACAAGGTTACCATTAAGAATAGGTATCCTCTCCCGCGCATAGACGACTTGTTCGACCAGTTAGCAGGAGCTAAGGTGTTTTCGAAGATCGATCTGAGGTCGGGATATCATCAGCTGAGGATTAAGGCAGACGACGTGCCTAAGTCCGCTTTCAGGACTCGTTATGGACACTACGAGTTCCTAGTGATGCCATTCGGGTTGACGAATGCGCCGTCAGTATTTATGGATATGATGAACAGAGTCTTCAAGCCGTTTTTGGACCAGTTCGTTGTAGTTTTCATCGATGACATCTTGGTGTATTCCAAGAGTGCTGAGAGCACGAGGAGCATTTGAGGACCGTTCTCCAGACTCTGAGGGAGAACGAGTTGTATGCGAAGCTGAAGAAGTGCGAGTTCTGGCTAGATCAGGTGGTATTCTTGGGACATGTGGTCTCCAAGGATGGTATCTCCGTGGACCCGGAGAAGATTCGAGCTATTACTGAGTGGGCCAGGCCTACTAATGTCGGAGATATTCGTAGCTTCCTTGGACTAGCGGGCTACTATCGCAAGTTTGTGGAGGGCTTCTCCAAGTTGGTGATTCCGTTGACTCGTCTGCTGCAGAAGGATGTGAAGTTTGAGTGGAGCGATGCCTGTGAGCAGTGTTTTCTGGAGTGAAGAAGAGGTTGACTACTGCGCCGATCTTGACTCTTCCGGAGGGGACCGAGGGTCTTGAGGTTTTCTGTGATGCGTCCCATAGGGGACTTGGATGTGTTCTGCTGATGCAGCATGGGAAGGTAGTAGCATATGGCTCTCGTCAGTTGAAGCCATATGAGAAGAACTATCCGACCCACGATCTGGAGCTGGCTGCGGTGGTTTTGCGTTGAAGATTTGGAGGCACTACTTGTATGGGGCAGCGTGCAAGGTGTATACGGACCATAAGAGCCTCAAGTATCTGTTCACTCAGAAGGAGTTGAACTTGAGGCAGAGGAGATGGCTGGAGTTGTTGCACGATTATGATTTAGAGATCCTCTACCATCCGGGTAGGGCGAATGTGGTTGCTGATGCGCTCAGTAGGAGGGGTCCGTCTGGGACTGTTTGTGCTTTGTCCGGTGTGGAAGGTCTGCTCAAGTTGCAGCGCATGGGTATCATCTGGGTTGTCCGTCCAGAGAGGTGTTTGGGATGTTAGCAGCACTGCAGGTTCAGCCTACCTTGATCGACCGATCAAGGCCAGTCAGGAGTTTGATGTCAGTCTGTGTAAGATCAAGAGAGCTTGTCTGCTGGTCCGGAGTCCGAGTTCCGGGTTTCAGAGGATGGCCTGAGGTTCAAGGCCGTTTTGTGTGCCGGCAGACGACGCGTTGAGGCGTGAGATCATGCAGGAGGCTCATGGAGCTCCATACTCAGTACACCCAGAAGGTGTGAAGATGTACCGGGATCTTCGAGAGACATTCTGGTGGGGTAACATGAAGAGAGACATTTCTGACTTTGTATCCAGATGTCGGACCTGTCAGCAGGTCAAAGCTGAGCATCAGAGACCAGCTGGTTTGCTTCAGCCTCTTCCCGTTCCGGAGTGGAAGTGGGAGAGCGTCGATATGGATTTTGTCATGGGACTGCCTAAGACTCCGAGGGGTTTCGATGCAGTTTGGGTCATTGTGGACCGGCTCACGAAGAGCGCTCACTTCCTACCTGTCAGGAAGACTTTCAGTTTGCACCGCTTGGCTCAGTTGTACATTGATGAGATAGTACGTCTGCATGGGGTTCCGGCTTCGATTGTGTCTGACAGAGATCCGAGGTTTGTGTCCAGATTCTGGCAGAGTTTGCATCAGGCTTTGGGGACGAAGTTGTCCTTCAGTTCAGCTTACCATCCTCAGTCAGACGGGCAGACAGAGAGGACGAATCAGGTCCTAGAGGACATGCTCAGGGCATGTGTACTCGACTTTGGGGGCAGCTGGGATCAGCACGTGGCACTGATAGAGTTCGCGTACAATAATAGTTTCCAGACCAGTATCGGGATGGCTCCGTTTGAGGCCTTGTATGGCAGGAGGTGCAGATCACCCATCTGCTGGGATGATCTGAAGGAGAGAGCGGTGATTGGTCCAGACTTGGTTCAGGATGCTGTGGGCAAAATTCAGTCTATCAGAGAGCGTCTGCTTGTGGCTCAGAGTCGTCAGAAGAGCTACGCCGATCAGAGGAGACGACCTCTAGAGTTTGAGGTGGGCGATCATGTGTATCTGAAGGTTTCTCCTGTGCGAGGAGCCGTTCGTTTTGGGAAGAGAGGCAAGCTTAGCCCTCATTTTGTGGGTCCTTTTGAGATCCTAGAGAGGATCGGACCGGTTGCCTATCGTTTGGCTCTGCCTCCGTCTTTAGCAGCAGTGCACAGTGTTTTCCATGTTTCGATGCTGAGGAAGTACATTCCGGACCCATCTCATGTGATCGACTTCAGTCCGCTTCAGTTGAGGGAGGACTTCACGTTTGAGGCAGTTCCTTTGAGGATTTTGGCACGGAATGTCCGCAAGCTCAGGAGTAAGACCATGCCCTTGGTGAAGGTGCAGTGGTCGGGTCAGTCAGAGGAAGAGGCGACCTGGGAGGTCGAAAGCGAAGTTCGTTCTAAGTTCCCCGCCCTTTTCGAGCAGTAGGTATGTTTTAATTTCGAGGACGAAATTCTTTTAAGGGGGAGGTGATGTTATAACCCAAAGTTCGTTGCATTTTATTTCGTTTGATGTAATTCTAAGTTGGCTTGTGTTGCGTAGGACATGGGAGTCCTTTTTAAATAAGAGGAGGGACAAGGTGGACTTTTCCCTTCTAGTGAATTTTGGTAAGTATTAATTAACACTTTAGTTAATTAATCCTCACGCTCTACACCACGATCAGATCGTTCCTTCATTTGACAGTTTCCCAACCTTGTTCCTCTCTTTCTCTCTCTCAAGAATACGTTCAATCAAGCGCTCAACCCTGCAAGTGTGGTTCTGAAACCCGAGTTCGCTGGTGGATTCTGCAATTTGTTTCGCCGTCTCCGTTGCAATCAGGTTGGTCTTGTGGTTGTCATTTGCGAATCAGTTTTGGGGGTTAGGTTTTGGGAACCCTTTCAATCTCTAATAGTTCTTTGCAATCTGATTGTGATTCAGCGTTGACCCCTCTGTTCCGTTCTTTCTCTCCTACGTTTGGCTCCGTTTGTGTGTTCGACGTCGGATTCAGGTGAGGGTTTCGTTACAGTTTTTGGATTGTAATTTCAGTTTCAGAGTTTGGGTTCCGTTTTCTGAATTGGGAGTCTGCAATTGTGTTTTGCTCAGTGTATTTGGTTGCGTTCGGTCTGCGTTTGAGGGTCTGCATTGGCTGGATTCTGCTGTTCAGAATTGAGGAATTTGTCTCTGCTGTATACTGAGGTAGGTGGCTTTCGGATTCGATCCGTATGTTCAGCCTTGGGGAGTTTGGATTCTACCAGTTAATTCAATGATTTGATCCTGTGTTGGTGTGTGTCTTATGTCTGTTTAATGCCTTTTCAATGGATTAAACCCCCAAGGTTGTTTTGTAAATGTGTGTGTTGTTTTGGATTGGTTGTTGTGCCTCTGTTCGTTTGAATTCGCTTCTGGTTTCTGAGGTTTTCGGCATGTCCGAACTTCCGTCCGAGCTTTGAAGTTCGGACATGCCCTTCTGCGCTTAATCTTTTGAAAATCTTCGCTGTGTCCGAACTTCCGTCCGAGCTTTGAAGTTCGGACACAGCCTTCTGCATTCCTCTGATTTTGCTTCGACTTGTGTCCGAACATCGGATGTCCGGACACAAGTTCGGACTCTCCACGTTCTGTTTTCCGAAGGATGTCCGAACATCCGTCCGAACTTGGATGTTCGGACACCTCTGGCTCTTCTTCTGTTTTAAGGTTCGACTTGTGTCCGAACTTTGAAATCCGGACACAAGTTCGGACATCTGTCTGATTTTGCCTTCTGAGTCTCGACTTGTGTCCGAACATTGATGTCCGGACACAAGTTCGGACAGGCTACTATTTTGGCCATAACTTGCTCGTTTGAGCTCCGTTTTGACTTCTGTTTGCGGGGTTGGATTCCCCTTCTGATTTCCAAGCTATCTATGAGCTTTCTGGTGCCTTTGGTGCACATATGCTTATCTGTATTTAAGCTTCTGTTTTGGGACCTAGTTATCTCTGTCTGAGCCTTTGGATGGCTGGTTACGCTGTCTCGTAGCGCGCTATGTAGGATCCTTCTGTTCACGGGTGATGTTCCCCGTTCTGTTCACGGGTGTTTACACCTGTTCTGTTTACGAGTGAGGTTTCCTCGTTCTGTTCACGAGCTGGTTGCTCGTTCTGTCTGTATGCTGTGATCGCTAGTGTCCCACTCTGTTTTCTGCTTCTGTCTGCTTCTGCTCTGTTTAGTCCCTTAATGATTGGACTTCTGTTTCTGATTTCTGATATATTTGTGGATTCTTGACTCCTTCTGATTTGTCAATATTCTGTAAATGTTTTGAGCATGCTGGTTGATGAAGTTGGTCATCTACTGGGCATAGTTGTGTGCTCATTCCCCTACTTCTAACGCTTTTGCAGATTGATTAGCGAGGATCGTCTCCCCTCAGCTTCTGGAGTTTAGCTGCTTTGTATTTAGCTTCTTTTGAGACCTTTGTATTGAATTTGAGCCTTTGGGCATATTTTGTTAAGCTTCCGCTTTTGACATCTGTTTGGTGGGTTCTGTAATGACTTTTGGGGATGTTTTAACATCTCTTCGATAATACTGTATTGAAGTATTTCGTTTGGGCCTTATTTGATTATCTGTTTAATTCTGTTTATTAGAGCCTTGCGTTATTATGTAATAATACGCGGCGTGTAATACCCCTAACTCCTAGGCCAGTGTTTGGGGGTGTTACAGAGATTGATCGGTTCTTCATCAAAGAAAAGGTGGAGGGAGGTCTGATCAACCTAAACTACATTCCTTTTGAAGACCAAGTTGCTGATGTCTTCAAAAAACCTCTACATAGTCCTAGGTTCCATAGACTTATCTCCAAGTTGGGAATGCAAGATATCTACAAACCCAACTTGAGGGGGGTGTTGTCAGACCTACTTAACTATGTAATGGGCCTTGGGCCTTATTCTTTTATCCTTTTTTCCTGTACATACATCAATAAGAAGTATCTTCTAACTACAATTTTGCATCTTGATATTGCTTTATGCTGCAAGTGTGCTTGAATGATTAATGCAAGATCGAAATACATCTTGAAGCTGCCTATAGTCTTGCAATATCTAATTAGTGTCTAGATGAGCATTTTGTATTTATATGATTTATCAACACTTATGCTCTAGTTTTGTGTGTTACTGGTGTTTCTTACACATTTATTGTTTAAACAAGAGAAACACCTAGCTAGGAGCAAAATAGACGACTTGCGATCTCAAATCGGAGCCATAACGAAGAATCTGGGGTCTGTACAAATTGGGTTCAGACATGCGTCTGACCTTACACGTCCGGACACAAACCGAGAGTAGCAGTGCAGACATTCGACTTGTGTTTAGAAAAAGTGCAGATTTTTTGGTTTAAAACAGGAAAAAAAGAGGAGGAGGAAAGAGGGTATTGAAGGGAGCCACCAAACACGCAGAGAAAGAAGAGAGAAAGAGGAAGAAGCTCCACCTCCACCAAGCCCTTCTTCAACCTCCCCTGGTTATTTCTTCCCCTTTTTCTCTTATTTGTGCTCTAATGGAGGCTTAACCTCCTGGTACTATGGAAGAGAATTTGACTCAAAAATCCCCAAAAGTTGCTTGTAAATTTGTCTCATCTATTATAGTTGTTTTATTCCATTCAATGTTCAATTAATGCTTTAATTATCATCTATTACATTTGTGGTGAATCCTATCAACATTAGGTTTGAGATGGGAGTTGTGACCACGAAAGGGGTGGACCCTAGCTTTTGCGCTTTAGAATAATGTAAGACCTTAGGGCTATTGTTAGGAGCTTGTGATTAATACTATCTAATAACTCCAGTCTTATTGGAATTAAGGGGTGTGATTAATTAGGTAAGATTTGATTGGTCCAAGATTTGGGAATTTTTACATTAGCTCTAATAGACAATTAAAGTGAGGTATGTTTATAACTATGTTGGTGATTTAGGCGATTCCCACTATCCCGGGGTACGTCTATCTTAGATAGTTAGCTTAGTTTTACTGTTTTTCTCTATTTTCACTTTTATCATACCAAAATCCCAAAAGCTCAAACAATTTACATTTATGCAATTTTGTAGATATTTATGCACATTAACTAAACTAATTAGTTAGATAGTTGTAAAGTCTATGTGGATACGATCTTGTTGGACTACAACGACTGGGTTCAATGCTCATTAGTTTGCAAAGTATATTCATTTATATTTTACACAACACTATCTTGCTAGAGCCCCCGGGAGAGCAATCCCTATTGGCTCTCACCGACAATGTCTATGGTGATTTGACGGTTTACTGTGAGTTATTGTGCCAATTTGAAAGAAGATTTGGTTACATGGTGGAAAAAGAAACAAAATGAATAGCTAATGTCTTTTTATTGAAAGTTTGAAGCTCTCACTCATACCCTTTGTGAACTTCTTTGGTTTGGATTCTCTTATTAGACCTAATAATTGACTGAGAGGGTTTAGTGGAGCAGATATGCACAATAAGTTAGATATCAGGTTCAGCAGACCAAACCAAAGACATTGAGATTGAATGTCATTGAGGAGGGTTGATCAAGTTCAGCTATATTGCTTCAAAGGACCGGGTTGCTGGTGTATTTATTAGTACCCCAACATACTTCAGATCTCATGATTTCATATCCAAGCTAGGAACGCATAATATATACAGTTCAGTTTAAGGAGTGTTGTTGGGCCTGATATTTTTAATGAGCTTTTACCTTGGTATTGTGTGTGTACATGTGGTCCATGTATAGGATGTAGTTACTATGTTTTTTATTATTATTGCTACTGATCCACACAATTCATTATTCTCTCTCACAATAATACTTCAAATAATATATTCAAAGGAACAATAATGATACCTTGAAGCCCCAACCCTTAAGAAGAGGCCAAGTCTCTTCCACTGGAAGTCTCCATTTTCGTTCAAAACAACCTGAATAAGAGCTCAACTACTATAAAAAATGGAAAGAAATATAAAATATAGACGAAACAAATAAGGATGAAAGAGATGCAAATACACTAGTGCCAGAGAACTTCAGCTAGGACGGATATCTTCAGAAGTTTTTCTAAAGGAATCACTTCGATTAGATATTTGCAAATAAACTTCAGTTTCAATATATTAGTCTCAAACGGATCCAAACCTATATCACCGCCCATATCTAACTCATAAATAATTTAATGTGAAGATCATAAGTGCCTAAATTCTCCCAATGCCTAAATATCACAAATTTCTCCCAATGCCTGCAAGTTGTATCAGTCACGTGGAATCAACATACTTAAATTCTTTATTTGTCATAATATTACTGGGAGCTACCCATTTTATGCTCGATCAAAACATTTCTACCCATAAGGCATTCTTTCCCAGAGAAACCAGCTACTTCGACTTCTAGTTTCTTGTAATAGACTGCATTATCCTTGTTAAAAATCAATAGCCCGATTAAAAGGAAAATGGAATTCGGCTGCTTTCCTCATATTCTGGACCCTAACTTGTTCATAAGATTTCTTAAAGCTATTCGAACTAGTTCCACAGATAAGCTCCTCATATAGACTTTATAAGAGGAAATAATACTGTCAAAATCAAAATACAATAAGCAGAAATTCATAGATATCCTCTTACTGAATGGAGTATTTTTCTAGAAGCATCTGAGTCGTCAGTTAATAGTTTCCGGACAACATACGGATATGCAGCTTCGAAAGTCTTGAAGTCTTTGTCTGCAGCTATAGCTAATCCTGAGGGCGTCCACAAGACAAAAACACATCAGCCCTTCACAACTTCTTTGGAACGCCGATAATACAAATTAAGATGCAAGCAACATCAGTAGGAAGCAAATATAAGGCCGTAATCAAACATATGCTAAAAGGAATTTGTGAGACAGAAAAAAATATTTGTGGGATAGATCAAATTGGATTCAGTTCAGCTGCAAATAAGACATTGCGGGGTGGAAGGTGTTGCATCCAATAAGGATGTTGAATGGCTATGATCAGAACTAACAAGGCCAAAGATCACAATCACAAAAAAGGATTAGAATGACTTACAAAGATTTTAAAAATACATTACATCAACTGGACAACCAAATATTAACGAGATACCTTCCAAGGATGCCAGAGAGCGCAATACAAGAGTATAGTATGGTGGCATTCGAAAGTGATACTTGAGAGCCAAAGACCAGATTTTACCAAGGACCTGCGTCAAAAGATATGTCAAGTAAGAATTTGATCAGCTAACTTATAAACTTTGAGAGGTAAATTTGCTCTAATCAGCTACAAACACTCTGAATACTCTGGAAGCAAGTCAGGTAACAGCAATTGGACCCTACGGGCACATCTGATAAAAAAAGATAACAGTAATAGAACTTGAAATAGGAAAGAGAGCAATTGTGCCATGTAAAGATCCCAAGCAGACAAAAGGAAAAGGCAAGGTGGCAATATAACGGAATACGACACCTGCCTAAATTATGGCAGAAATTCAACAACTAAATGCCTACTTCACACCAATTAGACAAAGGTAGCATAGCCGACAATATGAGTTCTTGGCAACACATACATATCAGAGAAAGGAACATCTGAGAAGTATAGTGTTAGTAGCTGTAGGATCCTTTACATGGGTAATTAAGCAAAGTAAAAAGGTGATACCGTTCCTAATAGAAAAACTATTAACTATGATAGGTTTAGCCTATCTTTCCCCCAATAATCCTCCAAAGAGGCCAATAGTCTAGATAACAATGTACAGATGTCCCCTTCCTAACCCCTTACATCTATTTATACTAGTCAAGTGCAGAGCACAAGTACCCTTAAGCTCCTACTAAACCAATAATCCTAGTCCTAACAAACTACTTCTAAGCATATATGATCAAGCGATCCTAGATACATCCATATTACATATCAAGGAGCTTAGTCTCTCAAGTCTGATCAAGCATAGATAACAAGTAATATATAAAGACTCAGCCTTAAATTCGGTATCAAAACGTACAGAGCAACAAGAAATAGACAAGCAATATAATAGTCAAAACACCTTACCTTACTGAACTTGACATCAGGGATCCCATCATTGAACTGCACCTCCCCTAAGGATCTCTCTAGCTCCTGCATCGTAATCACGGGTTTCAAGTCATCAACAATAAAGAAAGAATAGACAAAAATGTTATTAGTCAGTTTCACATCTTACTGTACAGAACTTGACATCAGGGATGTCCCGGATACTCTTACAGATACACCCCATCAGTACCAACCCATTTCCTCATGAAGATATGGACATACTATTCATTGAACTGATACTGTACCTACCCATCCTTATCAACATGGACATATTATTCAATGAATTGCCTACTGCTTTTCTGAAGCCTCTGATGTTCTTTCTCCTTCAAAACATACAGAGTTGCATACAACCATAACTTACCATTGTAACCCGTAGTGTATTTGTCCCAGGTCTGATAACGTCCATATCAGTGAGAGCATTGACAAGCGATTCCCAATCTCCATTAACAATGTGCACGATTGATGCGAGCATTGCTAGCTGATGTTTTCTCTCCATCCGACACATCAGACCAAAGTCAAGAAATCTACAAGGAGCAAAATATGAAATATGAATATCAACTTAGCAAAGAGACCAATGAAAAAGGATTAAAAAAAACTCAATTTTTACTAATATTTGTGGAAAATTGTAAGTACCCTATTTCACCCGAAGTTGTGTAACGCAGATTTCCAGGGTGTGGATCTGCATGCAGAAATCCTGTTTCTAACAGTTGAACAAGACAAGCTTCAACTCCTTTGTTGACCTGATATAGGAGATAAGGCATTTGCATATTGAAATGAAAATCCTCTACAGCCAAAAAGGAAAGTTCTCCAATTTCCTGCCAGACTAGTATACAAATTTAAACTTTAAATGCATCAGATATAAGCACTGAGGTTGGAATAAGCAGAGCATTATTTTTTCCTAAATGACAACTTACGCAACGCAAGCATCCTTCAGTAGAGAACTGTGACCCAAGATATAAATGCATGACTAGTAAGTTTAGGTTAAACTAAGACTCCATTCTATTTCACAATCTAATGCCATGAGCATCATTCATTCATCACAGAGCAAAGTATTCAAAAGTTGTAGAATGATCACCACAATAGCAAACCAACTCACAGAAAGTGACGGCACAATGATACAAATACGACAAAGAAAGACAAGAACTCTGACCAAATCAAGAAGACGTTGCCTGGCATCTTGCTTCTGCTTATCAGAATATTGCACACGACGGTCGACTGACTGACTCTCTGTAGACACCAACAGCAGGTCAGTTGGGTTTTCCCCAACCATCCATTCCATTGTCAAAACCCGTTTTCGAGTTAAATGAGGAAAAACTTTTGGAACACGTATAAAGTGGAATGATGAATGAGCCTCCTGAAAGAACAAAGTATCACGAATTAGAGAAGAATGCTACCAGATAAGTAGTATCACACAAGCCTTTCACTAAAAGTGGTAATCATGATTGCTTCCTCTGCAGTCATTCCATATGGTATTCAGGAGCTAAAATCATTGCATAAAAGATGATTTTCATGCAAAGTTCCCACACCCATAAAACAATAACATCTTCCCAGCTCTTCATGCATCACGAGAGAAATCTTCAATGAAAAATGCCATGCAATATAATAACGAAGATACACCTATACATGGTGACCAAACATCTGTTGATGTTGTACGAATGTTTTGCTTCAGGCACAAAAGAAAGTGGCATTACATCAGATATTTACTGTTGGAGAACAAGTGATTTACTAACGCCAATGAAGTATCTAGCATTTAAAGCCTTCCCTGGTCAGCCTAGTTTTTCAGTGCAGATGCCAAACTTGCAGTTTCCACATTACAGCAGGAACCAGAGCATGTAGCATATTAGATCTTAATAAGCTTCTATGGAAGATGAATAACTTCAAACGAAATCACAAAATATGTTACCATGAATGAAGATGCATTTTCAGCTTCTAAACGATAGTCCAACTCGCCAGCTAAACCTTTCCCAAGCTCATCAGCATACACGCGAGTATCATTTTTCTCCTTGCCAACGTTTGCAGCAATCCAAGCTGAAATGACCTAAAGTTGCTTTACTTAAGACTTGTTGAGTAAAAGCAACATTTCCACATTGATGGACGGTCATACCTACCCCAAGACGAAGAATGTAGATGTCTCGAACAACCACATGATGTAAATTAGGCCTTTGAACCTTTATAGCAACAGCAAACCATCTCTTGTAGTCCCTCGGTAAACCTGCACCGCCAACATGAAAAGACTCATGTCAACAGCATAATAAGTAATATTAATACTGTAAGATAACGAATATATTAATTAACACACTTAACCTCACTTGTCTGGTTCCTTAAACATAGGACAAATAAAGTCCCCAAAATGTTCATGCAAGGAATGTTCCCTTTACAATGTCATAATATAACAGGGACAGCTACCCACCCTGCTTGTATGGTCCAACTAAAACATATTGACTTCCCTTGTTTAATTTTCTGAAGGATAGGGTTGCATTTGAAGTTTTTTGTAGTATTATTTGAATCTACTTGCTGTTTTCAGAAATATACAGCCCAATATATAGGAACTAATAATGAGATGAGGGCGTTCTAGGAAACTTCTAGAGATGACTGCCTAGGTAAAATACATTGAACGGACACCTTTTAATGTATTATCTGAAAAGACAAACTATCTGAACCGACACAAACAAATAAATAATGAACAGACACCTAGCAACTATTAATTACAGAGAAATAATAAACTGTTTCCAAGATTAATTATGTCTGTTTGATAGAGGCACAATAACAGTCTGATGAGAACCGGGTTGTTGCCGCAAAGGAACCACCTCCACTACGTGTGTACCACCGCAGGCCCAGGAGGGGACCACAGCTAGAGGAAGGGAATATACAGCACTAACATTCTGTTATTACCGTACTAGTATTGTGTGTCTATTTGTCTGTTATGCTGATGTGTTATTTGTCTGTTATGCTTTTATTTCCTTAGTAGTATAAGTAGCCAGAGATGAGGCACTAGTAGGCATCGAATATTACCTGAATTGGCCACACCGTGGATAGGCAGGGCAAGCCCTGAGTAGGCTCCTTTTGGAGAGGTTCTGTTTTATCCCTTTCTTGCTGGTTTAGCTATTTACGGTATATTGTGTAAGGCTCACTGCCATTTTCCCCTCTAATACACAAGTATACCTCATTATCGACGTTATCTTAATGCTGCTGGCTTGAGTTTTATCAATTTGGTATCAGAGCCATTGATTCTGCAAGTGGGTGATGGAGGGAGTGAACTGGGAATTGGTAGAGAAAAATATTGGTGACTGGATGGATAGGATGTCGATAAACGAGAGAGGAATTGGTGAACTTAGCTAGAGAGATAGACAGGAGGTGTGAGCAAAGATTGGAGAGGAGCAAGAAGCTGGAGATAGAGAGGAAAGAGAGATGGAGGAGGTTTGTTTCGCCTCCCGTGGAACCAACAGAGGCTGCCATGAATGCACCAGCAACCCAGAAAATGCACGATACATGCTTACTGACAGAGACAGAAGGGGTGGTGCAGAAGGGATCAATGGCTATGGAGGTGGAGGCGGACCTGGAAGAAAAATCGGTCAAGGAAGACAAACAAAAATCAGAAAAGACAGAACCGGATTCGAAGGAGGTAGGGGTTGAAGAGCCAGAAAACAGAAGAAAAAAAGATGTAACTGGCATCCACAGACTTAAGAGGAGGAGGAGAAGGAACAATAGGAGGGAAAAGAAACTAGCTAGACCCATTGAACATCAACCGCAAGGAGACCCAGAGGTAATACTGTCTCAACCTTCTAATCTAAGAAAGAAAGTGGGGAGAACTGAGAAGGAAAGAAGACAATATAAGATTAAAAGAAAAAGAAGGGTGCAGAGGAAACAACGTAAAAAGAAACGGAAAGGAGCAGGGTCAGCGTTCAGGATAAGGGAACAAAAGTGGGGTACAGGCAACTGGAAACTCGTGTAGGATGATGGTGCATCGATCCAGGCCAGAGTCCCACATGAATGGAAGAAGAGACAGCAGACAGAGGAAGAGATGGCCCCCGAGAAGGAAAATCGTGCACCCACACAATGGGTCGTTCGGATCAATTATCACTCACTGCAGAGCCAAAGGATACAAGACGGTAGAAATAATACTAATAGGTAGGGCAGTTGAAGTCAATCGAGACAACCAGGAGAGAGATGGGAGACGGACGACCAGTTTCGGTGGACTGTTGCCGTCAATAGAAGAAGGCGTGAGGTTGAAGATGACCAGGGGTGGTCACGTGAGATGGCTGCCACTAGGGTTTTTTTAATTCAGGTCTGGAGGGAAGTATCTGGGCCTAACCCACTTTCAGTCAGGTACTTATTACCATATCACTTAATTCAATGGACTTTTTGCTGGCAAACGAATGGGCTGAAGACCCTGATGTCTGGGCCCGAGGTTTCCCCACAGATTAGTAAGCGTGAAAAGAAGAGGCTTATGTGGCTTATAAATAGGAGGCAATCATCACGTGTGGTGCTATGGCAACTGATTGGGGCCAACCCACAATTACTATTTCTGGGCCTGATTTATAATCGACCACTAAACCCACCTGAAAATGAGACATATTCGGTACATTCTAAATCAGAGGAAGTTCACAGGAACCCAAGTGAGACACACCAGAGACGAATCAGCCACTACGTTTTATATTTTCAGAATTCTGCTAGCCTTGGGACTTCACGAGGTGAAGTAGAAATCGCTTGGTACATCACCTTGGGGACAAGGTGGCAGTCCAACGAGGGAGAGATGATGAAAGCATACCAGAGAGAGTTCAGCGGCAGTTTGGGGCTAATTGGAAGGAGTAGAAGAAGGGATAACCTAGCACTACAACAACAATCCTTGTCACAGAACATAGAGGTGAACCTCACCAATACAGATGGCAAGGAGCCCCATAAGGAGGCGACTCATGACTATAGAGAATACGATTCTTGACAAGCACCACCTTGAGGACAAGGTGGTTGTTAACAGGGGAGGGAGGAATGATGAGAACCGGGTTGTTGCCGCAAAGGAACCACCTCCACTACGTGTGTACCACCGCAGGCCCAGGAGGGGACCACAGCTAGAGGAAGGGAATATACAGCACTAACATTCTGTTATTACCGTACTAGTATTGTGTGTCTATTTGTCTGTTATGCTGATGTGTTATTTGTCTGTTATGCTTTATTTCCTTAGTAGTATAAGTAGCCAGAGATGAGGCACTAGTAGGCATCGAATATTACCTGAATTGGCCACACCGTGGATAGGCAGGGCAAGCCCTGAGTAGGCTCCTTTGGAGAGGTTCTGTTTTATCCCTTTCATGCTGGTTTAGCTATTTACGGTATATTGTGTAAGGCTCACTGCCATTTTTCCCCTCTAATACACAAGTATACCTCATTATCGACGTTATCTTAATGCTGCTGGCTTGAGTTTTATCACAGTCCCCCTCAAGCTGGACTGTGATGTTCTGCATTCCTCGCTTGGTAATGAGGTCATGAAGTCTTCGACTGTGAAGGGGCTTAGTAAAGACATCGGCTATTTGGTTGAAGCAATATAATCAAGCTTGATCAACCCTCCTTCTATCTTCTCTCTGATGAAGTGTCGATCAATTTCAATGTGTTTAGTCCGATCATGTTGGACTGGGTTGTGGGCTATACTTATAGCTGACTGTTATCACATCTTAGCTCCATAAGACTGTCCCACGTAATCTGCAGCTCGGACAGAATGATCTGAACCCATAATAGCTCACAAAGTCCATGAGCAAGTGCTCTGAATTCAGACTCTACTGACTATCGAGCTACTACATTTTGTTTCTTGCTCCTCCAAGTGATTAGATTTCCTCCGAGAAAGATGCAACAGCCTATAGTAGTCTATCAACAAGAGAACCTCCATAATCAGCATCAGTGAAGGCTTGGAGAGTTAATTTCTTCCTTTTCTCAAAAGAATTCCTCTCCCAGGTGCCCTTTTTAAATAATGAAGTAATCTATACGCTGCCTCAAGATGTGGTTTTCGTGGATCATGCATGAATTGGCTAAGGAAACTCACTGCATAAGCAATGTTGGGCCAAGTATGAGAAAGGTAAATCAGTTTTCCACATAACTGTTGACACATAGAGAAATCAACTTTCGGCTCATCCAAAAGTTCTCCTAACTTATGATTTGGATCCATTGGTGAGGTGGCCAGTCGACATCCACTTTTCCCTGTTTTAGTTATAATGAAAATTTCACGAGATGAGCGAGCAACTTCAATGCCTAAGAAGTATTTTAAAGAGCCAAGTGACTTGATCTCAAAATGAGCTTGTAATTGCTTCTCTAATCGTTGACGTTCTTGATGATCATTTCCAGCGACAATAATATCATCAACATATACAAGCAAGATAGTGACTCCCCCTGGGCTAGAGTGCTTGACAAATAAAGTATGATCGCCCTGACATTGCTTATAACCAGCAGCACATACAACATTGGCAAATCGTTCAAACCATGCCCGTGGAGATCGCTTGAGGCCATAAAGAGCCTTATTGAGATGACAGACTTTCGTGGAATCATTAGCGCCACAGAAACCCAGAGGAACTCGCATATATATCTCTTCATGCAAGTCACCATGAAGAAAGGCATCTTTTACATCGTACTGGGATAGATTTCAATAATGAGTGGCCAAAGACAATAAGATACAAACTGTGTTCAGCTTTGCGACTGGGGCAAAGGTCTCTCGATAGTCAATCCCATAGGTCTGTGTGTATCCTTTTCCTACCAGTCGTGCTTTATAGCGTTCAAGTGATCCATCAGCATTATACTTGAGTGTAAAGATCCACCTGAAATCAACAACATTCTTGCCAACAGGCTTGTCAATAATATTCCAAGTGTTATTTTTTTCTAATGCCCTGATCTCTTCTTGCATAGCTTCTCTCTATTCTCTCTCTGCTAGTGCTTCAGAGACAGTGTTTGGAATGGGAATTTGATTGAGACTTTTGACAAACATAGCATGATATGGAGAAAATTTGCCAAAAGAGATGAAATTTGCCAAGGGATAAAGAGGTGTTTTAGTACATGTGCGAGTACCTTTGCGAAGTGCAATAGGTTGGTCGAGATCAAATTAGTGGCCGCTAGAGTGGGATCAACACTTGGTTCAGACAATTGGTCATGAGTCAGAAGCGGCCTGGAAATGTGTTGCCTTGAATATACCCAAGTGATAGGTGGTCGTGAGTTTGGGTTAGCTAGAGATTCTATATTAGGTGAAGACTCTTTGCAAATCTTGAGGTAAGGGTAGACTTGGGGGTAGTGGGAGGGAGGTAGTAGTATCAAAGATATAAGGGAATGGTGAATGAGGAGGAGATGGAATGTTGGTTGAGGAAGCATCTGCAGCAGGGTAATAAGGGGTGTCCTCATGAAAAGTAACATCAACAGTTATGTAGGTTTTTCGAGTAGGTCTGTAGCACTTATACCCTTTCTGAGTTGGTGAATAGCCAAGGAATATGTACTTAATTGAACGAGAATCCAATTTCCCTTTATGAGGTGTGTGAACATGAACAAAGGAGGTACAACCAAAGACTCGTAGATCTATATCAGAAGAAATCTTATGGTATGGAAAGAAGTGGCGAAGGCACTCAAGGGGAGATTTATTTTGTAAGGTTCGAGTGAGAAGTTTGTTGATAAGGTGACAAGCAGTCATAGTAGCTTCTCCCCAAAAACTCTTTGGAGCATGAGATTGAAAGAGCAAGGCCCGAGTCACCTCTAAGAGATGTCGATTTTTTCTTTCCGCTAACCCATTTTGTTATGGAGTGTTAACACAAGAGGATTCATGGATAATACCCTTAGATTGGAAGAATGAAGAAGTAATTGTATGGTTGAAGTATTCAGTCCCATTGTCTGTCCGCAATCTTTGAATTCGGGTGGAGAATTGTGTACAATCAAGTTGCAAAAGATGGGAATAAATAACTTACTTCATTTTTGTGTTTCAGTAAAAAGACCCAAGTAAACCTGGTACAACCATCGACAAAGATAAGAAACCAGCGAACACCCGAGATATTAGGAATGGGAGAAGGACCCAAACATCACTATGGATAAGGGCAAAAGACTGTGTACTTCCGGTATTACTTAAAGGAAAAGAGTTACGAGAGTTCTTTGATTGTTCACAGACATTACATTTGAAAATAGAAGCATCAAGATTGAGGAATAAATCTGGAAACATGGTTTTCATGACTGAGAAGGAAGGGTGGCCAAAACGTCGGTGGTAAAGCCAAATTGTGGTGGTCGTATCAGCAAAAGCAAGGGCTGTTGGCACAGCAGGTATATCAAGGAAATACAGTTCATTCCGCTGGCTACCAGTTCCAACCGTCCTCCCTGAGTGTTGTTCCTGCAAAACACACCATGAAGGGGAAAAACAGCTAAGCAATGGAGATCACAGGTAAGTTTGTGAATTGAATCAAGGTTCATTGCAAGGCCAGGAACGTGTAGTGTTTCTAAGGCTCAATTAGTCCGAGATGACAGCAGTTCATTGTCCTGTAATAGATGCTAACGTGCCATTGGCAGTGGTGATATGCAGATTGGTTGGACTTGGACAATGACGGTAGTTGGTAAGTGAGGAAGAAGTGGAAGTCATATGTGATGTAGCACCTGAATCAAGGATCCGATTTTGGGAAAGAGTTTGTTCTGAAGCACTAAGACAAAAAGATTTAGGGAAGTTACCTTGTAGTGCAAGAGAGCATTGATTGGAGCTTGAGTTGGTTTTCAGGGATTTCAGCATGATTCGAATCTGGTTCAACTCCTCTTGAGAGATCTGTGCAGATTCCTCTTTTTCAGTAGTGGTAGGTGTAGCAGCAGCTAGGGGGGCTGCAGAATGAGCTCTTGCTGGTACACATTTATCTTTGTCTTTGTGCTCCTTCTACAGATGAGGAAGTAGCTGCCAACATTGATTAATGTTATGATTTGAGCGCTTGCAGCGATCAAACCATCCGCCACTTCTATCTCCTTTTGAATCTTCTTTTGCAGCCAGTGCTTTCAATAGGCTTGCTTTCGAGCATCACAGAACGACGGTTTTCTTATGATTTGATGGTAGCAATTGTCTCCTCTATAGATGGTAATTTCCTGTGCCCAGGGATTTGAACCCGAACCTGGTCGTATTCTGAGTTTAAACTGGCTAAGAAGCTGTAGACACGTTGCTCATTGATTACTTTCTTGTATTGGAGAGCATTTCCTGTAGTTTCCAACATAAGCTTTGGTATTAACCACCAACGCTGGAGAGTAGTGGCATATTCGGAGACAGATTTGATCTCCTGCTTGGTTGTTATTGATTTCAGCCACAAATCATAAGTAAGAGCAGCATCTTTTGCTGTAGAGAGTAAGACTTTTGAATGTGCTTCCATATTTCCTTTGCTGTCTTGAGGATCATACATGATACAAGTGATACTAATGTCTGGATGCATTGAATCCCAGAGCCAAGCCCGAATATCAGCATCAACTTTATTCCATTCAGAAGCTTTAGCATCGGTATCGTTTGGTTTCACCTCAACAAGATGATAATCGATTTCTTTAGCTTCAAGGTAAGTCAGAACCAGTTGTGGCCGGATTAGGTAGTTTTTCCTTTTTCCATTCAGTTTGTAGGGTGACTGAATGGGAGTAAGCTCTAACTTTTTTTTAGCAGCAGCAGTGATGGCTGAAGCAACAGCATCAGTTGAAGTCATCATTGTAGAGAGGATTAAGGTCTGGAAGCTACAGCAACTCAAAAAGCTTCTGGAGGATTACAATAAAGATGTAGAGACACCTTTGAGATAGAGGATTAGGGCTGAGACACCTTTTTGAGATGGGAGATTCAGGGTGAAGGCACCCTTAGGTTAGTGTTAGAGGTAGATGACAGCTAGAAGTAAAGAGAGGCACAGCTGAGAGCAAAGAGCTCTGATACCATGAAGTTTTTTGTAGTATTATTTGTATCTGCTTGCTGTTTTCAGAGATATACAACCCCATATATATATAGGAACTACTAATGAGATGAGGGGGTTCTAGGAAACTTCTAGAGATGACTGCCTAGATAAAATACATCTGAACACACATATTTAATGTAATATCTGAACAGACACAAACTATCTGAACAGACAAACAAATAAGTAATAACTGAACAGACACCTAGCAACTATTAATTACATAGAAATAATAAACTATTTCCTAGATTAATTATGTCTGTTTGATAGAGGCACAATAACAGCATTGGATACTAACCACTCGTAATGATGCATTTCATGTTGCAGTTGATACAGTATGCAACAGAAATTGACACCTGTTTGTGCAGGCTCCAAGGATGCTATAGATACTAAGAGGTTGGTTACAGGATTTAAGAAAGTAGATTACCTGGCCAAATGAAGCAGCTGCCACAGGCTCCTCGGAGACATAGCTGAAGTATTTTTCCACAGAAGAACCTAGTTCCTTCTCGATGATCTTCATAGCCAGAGCTCGTGGAAAAGGAGGAAGCTGATCATGGAGCCCAGACAAGGCCTATAGTCACAGCCCCAGATAGGATACATGTAAGAAACAGAGAGAACCAACATCATTTTGAGCAATTGCCCACAAAAACTTCAAAAGGAGTCGCCAAATTGTAGTCAAATGACTCATATTAGAATTAGATGCCAGTCCATAAAAAGACGAGTTGGCATATATCAAAAGAAAAATAGACCTAAGTACCAGATACAGGATCAAAATATAAATAAGAACAAGTAAAAACCTTAGATATCTCTGAACCAATTAAGTCAGGCCGTGTTGAGAGAGATTGGCCAACTGCATAAGAAGTCATAAATTTAACCATAGGTGATATCTATACAATACCAACAAACAGCCAAAGAATCGGCATATCTTCACCAAAGAAATGTAAATGAGTCTACAGGGTATTCCAAATGGCTTACTCTTGACAAATGTGGGGCCAAGATTTTAGCATAGTTCTTTAAGCACAACACCAAAAGCGTACTGGGACAACATGCTATTATCCTCATCATCAGTCCTTGATTTAGGCAACTTTGCAATCCTCGAGATACGAATTCTAATTGCAGCAGAAGCAAAGCAAAAAATACCTGAAGAACAACAAAATGGGAGAAAAACAGTAAAGGGTTATCATAATATCAAATTACTACGTATTTAATAGAGTTGTGTACAGTTGCGATGCAATGAAGGTGAAACTCTGGGTCCATAATTACCTCGAGCAGGCGAAAGGTTACAATGTGAGGCCTGCAGTTGAAGTAAGTGGCAACTTCCTGTGGATCATAGGAGTCTGGAAGTGGCCTAGACCAGATTTTTGACAAGCAGTAAAAATAACTAACATAAGCCTCCAAAGCTTTCAGGTCAGCTACAAGTAGATCCGCGCCCGATAAAGCTGTCCAAAGAAATAGAGCAAAGCCTAACTTTAGAAGATTCTTCTATATAGAAAATGGTATATAGTACTGGATTGTATGAGAATTTTTCATATTGATAAAAGAAAGTATGAAAGTTTTTCATTTTGATAAAAGAAAGTATGAGAATATTTCATAACGTCAGGCACGGTTCTAGGAAATGCAGAGAGATGCTTTTGATGTGGAATGGCTCTATCATTGCTTTTAATCAACTCAAACGTGATGCATTGTATAAAGGAAAGTATCAAGTGCGGCTTTCGTCGCTGTTAGTGGTACAGATATTAAAGATGGCTGATAGTGTGTTGGGAGGAATGAGGTTAAACAAGGTGAACACCTCTCTTCACCTCGCTTTGGAACAATAATTTGGAAACGTCTGACATCAGTTCACTCCAGTTCACCTATTTTTATTGACACAGATTTGGGGGTGAAGGAAAATTCCTAACCATTAGAAACCAACCCTTTACCCGCTTTTATTTTTATAGAAGGGCAAAAACAGGATTTGAAGACATTTACCTAGCTTCACATTGGTTCACCAAGGTTGACAAAACCTAGGTTCAACCTCAACCAAAAACACTGTAGAGGAAATGTATCACACATTCTAGAAGAAAGACTGTGATTTAAGGAGGGTTAGTACCTTTTCTCTTCCAAAATTTTCCTTTCCTACATTATCGCTCACTATAAGTCAGTAACAAAAAAACCAATACGGACCTATGATGTGCCGCATAAAACCTCCCAGGCCTACTACATGCTTCTGCAGCCAGAACTGCAACCTAAGATCCTAATTTCATCACCTTTACATGCACTAACAAGCAGGCTATATAGGGCTCACGGACAGACAGCACTACTGACGGTGATAATCAAAATTCAAACCTCTGATTTGCAATCGGCTTACCATATATACAAGAAGAAGAGAAGCTCGGTACCCTGGATATAAAGCCTAAAAGTGCTCACAAATGGATTGTATTGACTTCAACAGACCTCGTTAGCTATCCTAAACCTCTAGAGCTCTTGCTGTTCCAGTTAATATAGCACACTGCTCTTACTCATAAGCTAACACATTATGCACAATATGTAAGTTCCAGGATACTGCCTCTGACCACTCTTTCTCACCGGTAACAGAAAGTTGATTCTAATAGCACAGCACATTCATCATAGCACAACTTGGTTAAGCAAGCGTTTACCAATTTCGCACGCTAGCAGCAAAATATGGCGACATAAGAACGTGCTTCTGGGATATAAAAGCTGAGTATAACAGAAATTAGCAGCTTTATTTATTTCCAATTTACGAAGGCTGGAGAGTCGACGTTCAATAGCCACAAGAGTTCAAATGCGAGGGAGAGAAACTGAATGCTCGAACAATCCGTATGTCGCCAGATAACCAACCTAGCTATCCGTAATCATTCAAATTCATACCAACCTGAGTACCACAGTATAGGCAGGCCTCCGCAATTCTAACCGGTGCGTTTTACCCAATTCAGCAGTGAAATCAGCTCCCGATATTTCGGATTTGAACGCACGGAACACAAAGAAAGCGAGAATGAGACGACTCAGCTAGAGTAAGATGGAGGAATAACCTACCAGGATACTGAGGTTGAGGCCAAGCAGGAGGATCGTAGGGTGGAGCAGCGGGATCCTCCAAATCCCGAAGCCATATAGTATCATCAACCTTTTTGACAATCTTCGGCAACTGCAACGTCTCATTCGCCCATTTAACCGTGACTGAGAATCGCTCCTTCAGAAATTCCACGTCGTTTTTCACCACTCCGTAGAAATGGTCGAAATTCGACGACGCCGCCGTAACCACCGTTGCCACTCCCCGAGTCCTCCGCCTCCTCTGTTTTCTTTCTATCAATCGGGTTGAGGTGTGACGGTGGGAATTGGCGTGGCAAAGGGACGGAAATGACAGCTGACAGATAGCCATCGTCGCCGTTGTCGTGGTGAGTTATCTAGAGTTGCATAGTAGTATATCACTAGCTAACCATTCTCGTTGTCTTTGCTCCCCTGGCCCGTCTGTATTTCTTGGTCTCCAACTTTTCGTCTACACATTAATTGTCATTACTTTCTCAGTTAAGAAATATTTAGTCTCTAATAGATACTGGACATATGACTAATTTTTTTTTTTTTGAAAACAATATATGACTAATATTTTTGTACTGAGGGAATATCTTACTCCAAATTGTTATTACGAATTATTATTACAAAATAAAAGTTCACCTAAAATAATATTCCAAAATCTAAGCTGTTATATTACTTTTAACATCTTCACAAAAATTTAGTGTTTCTAATATATGATAATCAGCTCAAACTCTTCCAATTTGTATCACTTTCTTTGTCGATTTTATTCTAGTCATTTTTTTACCCCAATTTTGTAGCGTTGTACTGATTATTACTCCCTGAATTGACCGTCCTGTTTGTTTTATGACACGTTTTTCCACTTCAATATTAAGCATATAAGATAAAATAATTTTATAAAACTAAATTTTGTAATATATGTTATCATGTAAGGAATCATATGTAAAACTTAAATTTTCAAAATTAATTTATTTTATATGTAAAAATTGAAGTCAAACGACATGTCCAAATAGTAAACAGGACGGTCAATTCAGGACGGAAGGAGTATTTCTAGAGTGTTATCGGCTGCTCCACATCAACGGTGAGTATCGCAGCATCGTGTCAGCTACCAGTTCCTTTCTGTTTAGGAACATCTCACGTGTAAGAGAGGAGCCAAAGACGGGTACATGCGTACGTGGGCGCATTAGGACAAGGTGACAACCGCCTGTAGCGGTGGTGAATCGAGATTTTGCACGCGGTGGCTACGGTGGTTGTAAGCTAATCCGTAAAGTCACGACATGCGAATTTCAGGAAAGCGATCAGATCAGGGTGAAATGTAACCATATTGTCATTTTCTAAAGTATTTCTTCAATCTTCATTTTAGCGGCGATCATTTTCTAAATTTCACTGTTACTTGTAGTATTTACCACTACTGACTGTTACCGCGATTTCAGGATTATCCTCCACGCAGATTTTTCATTCGTGAAGTACAATTATGTGGATTTTTCCATTTCTGGTCTCTCTTCATTCTTCCTTACAAGAATAACTGCAACCACACAAAAACCTGATTCCAGGAGGAAAAATAGATGGAAATCCTGAGGATATTCCACGTAAGCATATCCATGTTGGAACACCGGATTATCCATCGCCACGTGTCGTCAGTTCGGATAACAACCGAGCAATAACCAGCCAATAACAATCAGCATTCAGATTCGCCCACTATCCCTCTTCTTCTTCCTCGCGCATTACTTACTTGGACATCATAGCTCCTCTTTTCCTCAGCCACCATCATCATCTACCTCTTCACCGCCCAGTCTCCACGACTTGACGACCTAACTACCATCAACCCGGCCGGGGCACGATTACCGTTTCAGCAGTAGTAGTAATGGCGGCGACGAATGCGTTCGTAATGAGCCGAGGCTGCGGAGTCGGCGCAGTCTTCCCGTCCTCTTTCTCCACTTCAAAATCTAGGTTTCTTGCTACAGTCCCTTTGCCTAGCGCCGGACTTTACTCACCCAAGTTTTCTATGTCTGCTGACTGGATGCCCGGTCAACCTCGCCCACCCTACCTCGACGGCTCTGCTCCAGGGTAAGAGACACGTTCTACTCTCTCTGTGTCTTCTCACAAATTCAAAGAAAAATATAAAAGGGAGAGTTGTTGCTTTGTGCCTTTGTTTACTGAATCGTAAATGATACTGTTCCAGACTCCAGTGGCTCTCTTGGTTGGTTATTTCACTAATTGAATGTGTGCATGATTATTCAGTGACTTTGGATTTGACCCGTTGCGGCTAGGAGAAGTCCCTGAAAATCTGGAGAGATTCAAGGAATCCGAACTCATCCACTGCAGATGGGCCATGCTCGCCGTCGTAAGTTCGCTTACTGACAATTTCCCTTCCCTCCCCTCCCTTCATCAATTTCGTAAGTCAATTCCAGCGCGTCATCTAATTATCGAATCGATGCATTCCGCAGCCTGGGATTTTGGTCCCTGAGGCGTTGGGATTGGGCAACTGGGTGAAGGCACAGGAATGGGCCGCGCTTCCTGATGGGCAAGCGACGTATCTCGGGAACCCAGTCCCGTGGGGTAACTTACCCACCATTCTCGCGATCGAGTTCCTGGCGATTGCGTTCGTCGAGCACCAGAGGAGCATGGAGAAGAATACTGAGAAGAAGAAGTACCCCGGTGGTGCGTTCGATCCGTTAGGGTTCTCGAAGGACCCGAAGAAGTTCGAGGAGTACAAGGTCAAGGAGATCAAGAATGGTAAGGAAATAACTGATACGGATAAAATCGTAACGAGTGATGGCTAATTTCAAAGGTTTAATGGTTTGTTCGTTGGTTTTGGTGGATCAGGTCGTTTGGCGTTGCTGGCGTTTGTGGGATTCTGTGTGCAGCAGTCGGCTTATCCAGGAACAGGGCCGTTGGAGAATCTGGCGACTCATTTGGCTGACCCATGGCACAACAACATTGGGGACATCATCATCCCCCCTAGATTATGAACATACTATATATAAGAAACAACAGGGAAGGGTGGAGAGGTTGATTGAGATCGGGTTTGATGGATCATTTTGATGATGTCTTGTAAAAGATTGACGATGTTAAAATTACCCAGTACCAGTGTAAAGAGACTTATCTTCTGTAATGAAATGTAACCTATTATGCTTACCTATCTAGTTCCGATGTCAATTCATAATACAATTCTTCCATTTATCATCATTCATATTCTGCAACTCCCCTACACCAGCACTTAGGTGGTCGATTGTCCTACAACAACATTGGGGACATCATCCCCCTAGACTATGAACATATTATATATATGAAACAACAGGGAAGGGTGGAAAGGTTGATTGAAATCGGGTTTGTTTGATGATCATTTGAATGATGTCTTGTAAAAGATTGACGATGTTAAAATTACCCAGTTCCACTGTAAAGAGACATATCTTCTGTATGAAATGTAACCTATTATGCATACCTATCTAGTTCAGATGTCAATTGCTTCATAATACAATTCCTCTATTTATCATCATTCATATTCTGCAATTCCCCTACACCAGCACTTAGGTGGTCGATAGTCCTACACTACAAGAGCCTTCACGAAGACCTACATATCAAAACTTCAAATGAACATATAAAAGCAGAACAAAGATAGACATTCGCAACCTCAAATAACCTCATCAGTACCCACTCCAAAATTCAAAGCAGAGAGTACAATTAGTTCTGAGTTTTCGTCTTGCTCTTCTTTGGCGATCCTGAGGAGTTGAGTCCACTTTCAACACGCCTCTTAGAAGAAAATAATTTTGATGGCTGTCCTCTCTCTTCTGACAAACCACTTACCACTTTGTTTCCCACTACGGCTGGAGGTCCCACTCCTATTCCCCAAACTTATGTCTCCCCTACTCATCGAGCTTCGAGAAGGAGTCGCCCACATGTTCGAAGAAGGTGCCATCTTAGAGCTTGTCACTGGTGTCCTTGAATAGCTTGACTTTGGATCTTTTACAAACTCACTGGGTTCTGGGTAACGGACTACGGACACACGCCTCGAGATTTTCCCAACTGAAGAAAGCATAAGAAGATAGTACACTGTCAATCGGACTCAGCATATTACACGTATGCTGAAGTTTGTCAGGAATCGCATAGAAGAGTTTACGACAATGGGTTGGTATCATGTAGACATACCGATTTTAGCCCCTGTTGAAGATGATTGGAAAACCGTTGCATCTGCTCCTAGGGCAGAATGGCTGACTAGATCGTACACTTTACCTACATGTGCAATTAGAGCATAGAATTTGAGTGAAGGATTGTAACACGAAAACCAAAACCCAAATGTAGCATGGATATATCATGAAAGGTTTTGTCACCCACTAACAGACTGGACAAGAGGAGAAACTCAACCAAGAATGATAGTCCACTCATTTCATTAGGAATAGCGATAATACACACCATTAACCCACTTAATGATACATAAATCTCACTGACTGAAGTGAGTCAGAATAAAAATATTAAAACTTATTTTAAAATAACACAAGAATGCAGGGAGCTCAGGATTGCAATTATAAAATATCAGGTTATATCAGAATGAAGCTAATAGGTTTCAATATGGATCAACAGAAAATCTTGCAAGATATAACCATATTTTCAACATGTGTATCTACTGCAGTGATCACATAAACTGAACAAAAAGTTGTATGCAGAAAAGTAGTGTGAAGATATAGCAGATAGTTCTGAAAAGATAAGACAACTGCAACAAGAGGCAAGGAAGGTAAGTGAGAAAATAAATATCTTCTGATGTAGCTGAGGATGAAAGATTGATCAGAATGTTTACATGAAATCACAAACAGGAGATATAGGATTCAGATGCTCTATCGCAACAAGAGGCAAAGCAAGCATGTTGTATACAGAGAAAAGGATGGAACTGAAGCAGTAAAAAGCTTTCAGATTGTTAAGAAGTAATTTGCTGTTTGCTTCAAAGAAAACAACCACCATCTTTGTTATCCTGTTCTAAGGGGAGGGGGATAAGGAGTATAGGAGTACCAGATGAGCCTTCAAGACTGCCCAACTTCCCATCATGACCTAAGTCAAGAGTTACTTCCTGACCGTGAAAGCCAGGATCCTGCAAACATTGAGAAAAGGAGGTAAGCAACATCATTAAGCTAGATCCTTAAGCTGTCTTGGTCACTGTGACTTACTTGGTTCATAGGCCATTGAATGAGCCATAACTCTTTGGAGCCGGACAAATCCAAGTCAACGAGTGGATCCTTAGAGTCTTCAACAAATTCAGCAGGTGGCTTATATCCCTCTGAAAGTGCAGCCATCACAGAGCTTACTTCTGAAAAGTATTGCAGCCAGGTATGAAGATGAGATGTAAAACAATCAACCTCATTACAAGCTTCATCCATATGAAAAGGTGCTAATTAAACAGGATGTAGACGTACAAGTTGATCTTATATAATACAAGGTTCTAATCTGTAAGAAAGTACAAGCGGTAGTAATGAAAGCCAACGGACAATATATAACAAAACTCTGCGGATGAATTTCATAGAGCTATAAGTATCATTTAGCATTAAATGCATTCATTAAACAAACCGCGAGATTTCTCATGAAATTATGCTCCAAGAAAAAATACTAATGAAAAATTGAGCAAGAGCAGTGCAGTAGGCACAGTTTTGGGGTAAAACTGACATACACATGGTCACAACGGTGTTGTGAAATGGAACCAATGGCGCATAGCGTTGCACTGGGTGAAGGCAATATAGCAATCTACCATTTCTAGTGAATATGATACTACATCCGCACAATAAATCATAAGAAACCATAAAGTCCTTTCTTCCACCTAGTTAGAAAAAAAAAACACTTTCCAACCCATCAATGCTCATCGAGAAAAAGTTCGGGTTACTCTAACTACACACTACTATCTTCTGATAAGTACTAAAACCGATACATACGAACATAAGACGGTAGCTGAGAACTGTTATCACACAATGGCGTTTCACCATGATTTTGAAAAAAAAAAAATGCAATTAAGGCCGACCTTTTTACCCACTGCGCACCTTTCGGTAGATGAAATCAAAAGATATATATGACATTGTAATATCAACTGAAGTTGCTAAGAATCACATATTCTGTTTTATCAAGCCAGAAAAACCAATTCTATTGTCGTTTTTGTTTCAGCTACAGAGAAAAGAAAAGAAGTCTCACCGATTATAAGCGTAATGGAAGAACGAGGTAGAGACTTTTAGTTCACTGAAGTCAGCAGATTCGCAGAAAATTCACACCAAAACAGAGCTCGCTTTTTTTAGAGCACCCAAGAACGCAAATTTTAGGGTTAGGAAATATAGAAGAGGAATAGCAAAGCCTCCGCTTATCGCTCCGACTATAGATTGAAGAAGTTCATTGCAAGATATAGGCGGATATATTTTTTTAAGGAGTTTTAAGAATTAGTTTTGAAGAATACTTATAAATGATTTATTTTCTAGAAAAATTGTTACTTCATTTGTTTTCAAGTTCTTCATCGTCTACCCCTATTTAATCGCAAATTAGACGTCGGGGCTGTCCGTGCCACGATGGGGGCAGTCTTGTTCATTTGTGAGTCCAATTAGTTTTTTGTTAATTGGATTGTTTTTTGGTTGATGCTTTTTATTATATTTATAATTTTTAATATATATGTCCAAAATAAAAAAAATTATATCATTGTTCATCTAAATTCAAGCTCTTCAAAACAAGACCAGTCATGAGTATGTTTTGACAACTAAAAAAAATTATTTTTACATATATACGATGATACACTAAAATGATAATATGATTCATTAATTTTGCATTATGATTTATTAAAATTGATATTATGATTCATTAAGTAATAAATGGTGAAATAGATTACAAACTTCGGAACCGATAAAAAATCATTATTGTTTTGTAGTGTATTATTATTGTTGTATGGTGTATTTTAAACCTTATATGATGAATCATGTATTTTCATACATACCAAACATTGGTTTCTATTACATTTTGTTTGAAATTTTTATTTTTATATGTTTATGAAGATACACTAAAATGAAGATATGATTCACTCATTTTAATATTATGATTCATTAAAATTGATATTATGATTCATTAACTAATAAGTGGTGAATTAGATAGCAAACTTCGCACCAATAAAAATCATTATTGTTTTGTAGTGTATTATTATTATTATTATATGGTGTGTATTTTAAACCTTATATGACGAATCATGTATTTTTCATACATACCAAATATTATTTTGTGTTATATTATTGTGTAAAATTTTTTACTCTTATACATTTGCTATGATACACTAAAATGAAGATATGATTCATTAATTTTGATATTATGATTCATTAAAAGTGATATTATGATACACTAAAAAGATATTATGAATCATAAGTCTTATTGATATATATTGATATATACATGTAATTAATATGAAAATTTAAAGTTCTCAAAATATATCCATGTTTGGTCTTGTTTTGAACATCTTGAATTTAGATTAACAATGATATAATTTTTTTCAATTTGGACTTATATTTCAAAAGATACAATAATTTAAAGTTAATATAATAAAAAGTAACCCAATCAGACTGGCAGGGCCGTCTTAGAAAATTTTGGGGCCCTGTTCTCAATACCTAAAATGAGGCCCTTTATTAAAAAAAATGTAAAATTTAAAACAAGTTAATTGTATTCTTATGCAATTTGTTGTTCTTTCTCTTTTATGCTTCATGTTTTAGTCACTCATTTGATTAATGTAAGCACCAATCATTCCACCCTCCAAAATCAACACCTAAAAAATGAAGAGCATACTTAATTATATATTTATTTATAAAATTCCAGAGGAAAAATAAAGTTAAAGTATAAATCACACAATAAAAAATATCCAAATATAATCAGACTCACAAAAGATTAAAATAACTATCAGATTCAAGTAATTACAATCAATAATTTTAGTTTTGCCTTCACAGAATTTTGCTTCGCCTAATTTTATTTGGTAGATTATTTGAATTTTCATGGCTGTTTTAAAATTTGAATTGATTGTATATATTTCTAAGAAAATATGCGGTAACTAACAAATTTATAATATTATTCTTGAAAACTCTAAATTTCAACTTATTAATTAACCACTCCTATACTGTGTATATTACGGTTGACAAATAATTAAATTAACATATCAGCCGTTAAGGATTATGAGAAATTAATGGAAAATAATTAACAACTAAGCTAGTGATGCACCCATGGTAGAGAGTGAAAATAAATATAAATCCTCTATTATTAATAAATAAGTACCTGCTGCACACCACTCCTATACAGTATATTACAATTCACAAATAATTAAATTAACATATGACCTGTTATCAATTACGAGAATTAATAGAAAAAATAATTAACAACTGAAGCTAGTGAAGTACTGATGCTAGATAGTGAAAAGAAAAGAGAAAGAAGTCCAGAACCTGTTGCACATCACTTCCACTGTTTGGCAGTTCTACAGTGAAGAAAAAATTGAAAAAAGAGGTCTTGACTATGAGTGATTTTCTGATGGATTGTGATCATGTGGTGAGAGAATGAAAGTAGAACATCTAAGGAAACAACAACACTTAGACTACAGAGAGAGTTGAGTTGATAGTTCTGGTTGAGAGTAATACCTATATAGGTAAAGAGCCATCCCTCCGACGATTCATTATTTTATAGGAAACCAAAAAGACTATTCGAGTAGTTCTTACAATGCTATCAGACACTATTAATATAAAGAAAAAGGGATAAATATAGTTATTTTCTAGACGAATCGGTACAGTCATAATGATAGTTGGTCAGAACAATACGTATTACTCCCTTGTCCCACCAGCAGTGTCCAATTTGCATTTCAATTTTGTCCCAAATTGATGTCCTACATAGTATTGTGATATCTCTCCCCTCTCTCTACTTTTTATTACTTTCTTAATTTGTGTGCAAAATGACAGAGGACACTGTGGAACGGAGGGAGTATAATTTTTTAATATACCAGTAACAGTCTAACAGTCATAAAAAAGGCGAATTCGAAGGTAGCGATGGTGCCACCTTGTAAGGTGGCATCATTTTTGTCTTTTTTACTTTTGTCTTTTATGAATTTTTAAAATGTTGTAGTTTATTAGTTATAAGTCAAAATAACATAAATTTTATATCATTATTCATCATAATTCGAGCTCTTTAAAATAAGACCCTACAAGAACATGTTTTGATAAATTTAAAATTTATATTTATTTATATATACATATGTTCATTGTGAATCTTAAGTTTAAGAAAAGTGAATCAAAGATTGTTAAAAATTGAATTAGAGGTCTAACCCCTGCACTATAAACCATAAAAATGTCTTCGATGTTTTTAGCATTCCTAGGGTGGTTTTTAGGGTGTTTGGGGTAGGGTAATCTTTTTGGCATTAGTTCTACGCTTTTATATTGTCGTCACTGACTCGACAGTTTTTTAGGGTTTGTGGTTTAGGGTCTAATGACCCTAAACCCTGTACTACTAACCCTAAAAATGCCTTCGACGTTTTTAGCTATCCTAGGGTGGTTTTTTGGGTGTTTAGGGGGTAGGGTAATCTTTTTGGCATTAGTTCTCGCTTTATATTGTCGTCACTGACTCGACAGTTTTTTAGGGTTTGTGGTTTAGGGTTTAGGGTCGTTAGACCCTAAACCCTGTACTACAAACCCTAAAAATGCCTTCGACGTTTTAGCTATCCTATGGTGATTTTTTGGGTGTTTGGGCGGTAAGGTAATCTTTTGGCATTATTTCTACGTTTTATATTGTCGTCACTGACTCGACAGTTTTTTAGGGTTTGTGGTTTAGGGTTTAGGGTCCTAAACCCTGTACTACAAACCCTAAAAATGCCTTCGACGTTTTTAGCTATCCTAGGGTGGTTTTTAGGGTGTTTGTGGTAAGATTCATTTTGCTAATGAATATAGTTCGTTTTATTATTAAAGAAGATTCATTTTACTAATGAGTAAGATTCACTTTAAAAATACGTAATATATACTCATTCTAAAAACATAAAATTTTAAGTTGACCAAAACATATCCATGATACATCTTGTTTTGAAGAGCACGAAAAATGATGAACAACGGTATAATTTTTTTTATTTTTGCACTTTTATTTTGTAAGTTATAACATTTTGAAAAAAAATTTTTTTTTCTCTCTCCTCATTCTCTCTCCTCCTCCTTGTCTACGTGTTGTTTCTTTTTCTTTTTGATTTTTTCTTATTTTCTTCTCTTACTTTTAATTGAGCCAATAATACATTGACATATGGCATGAAGCCATATTACAAGGTGGAGTAAGCTCAATGTTCTCCATTCCCAAAAAAAATTTGAGGCCCTAAAAATTAGGGGGCCTGTGCAATGACACCGGTTGCACATACTCAGAGCCGGACCTACTGACTGGACTGCTGACTGGATGCCAACTTACACAACCGCGTACAACTTTTGTGGGGACGGCGTGCACCATCTACCGTCCCCATTTAATTCACTTTAGTAAAAGTGATTGGAATCTGGAAAATTGAATCTAAATGGTAATATAATTTGAAAAAATTCTCAAAACGTACATCATATAAACTGAAATTAAACTAAAAAATAGGTGTGACCAATAATTATCTAGATTAAGTTGCTTGAATCATAGTCATCGAATTAAAATCAAAATTGAACACGTATATGATAACAAAATAACTTGTGTTACTTTAAACAAAGTTGTCCAAATCAAAACTGAATTGATAGAAATAAAATTACCTGAATTGAACATCATCCAAATATTACAAATTCAAATATAATAAAAAATAATTAATTTAGTTGATCTAAACTAACCCAAACCAAATATTAAACTAGTTTAAAATAACTCAAACCAATAACCCAAATTATCTACGCAAATTCGACGGTACGGGCTTTCTATGTAAAAAGATTGTGTGAGTCTGTATGATATGGCTACTGATTGGATTGTCCTTTTACTTTATTCATTTTAAATGGTTATAAAGTTTAATATATAAATCTAAAATGAAAAAAATATCATTATTCATCTAAATTAAGCTCTTCAAAACAAGACCAGTCATGGATATGTTTTGACAACTTTGAAAAAAAAACTTATTTTTACATGTGTATGATGATACACTAAAATCATATACGATTCATTAGTTGAGATATTGTGATTCAATATAATTGATATTATGATTCTTTAACTAATAAGTGGTGAATTAGATTACAAATTTCGAACACGATAAAAATCATTATTGTTTTGTAGTGTGTTATTATTGTTGTATGGTGTATTTTAAACCTTATATGGTAAATCATCTATTTTTTTACGTACCAAATATTGTTTTATGTTATATTATTGTTTAAATTTGTTCTTTTTATATGTGTTGATGATTCACTAAAATGATGTTATGATTCATTAAATTTGATATTATGATTCATTGAAATTGGTGTTATGATTCATTAACTAATAAGTGGTGAATTAGATAACATACTCCGGAACCGATAAAAAATCATTATTGTTTTTAGTGTATTATTATTGTATTATAATATATTTTTAAATCTTATATGGTGAATGATGTATTTTCTTACGTACCAAATATTTTTTGTTTTGTATTTTTGTTTAAAAAAATTCTTTTTATTTGACTGATGATTCACCAAATGATGTTATGCTTCATTAAATTTGATATTATGATTCATTGAAATTGGTATTATGATTCATTAACTAATAAGTGGTGAATTAGATAACAAACTTCGGAACAAATACTGAATTATTATTGTTTTCTGGTGTATTTAATGTTAGATGGTGTATTTAAACTGTACGTAGTGAATCATAAGTGTCGTTCATATATGTTGATATGTATATATAACTGACATAAATTTTTAAACTTGTCAAAATATGTCCATGACCGGTCTTGTTTTAAAACTTGAATTTAGATGAACAATGGTGCAAATTTTTTTTGAACTATTTAAAATTAATACAAATATTATCTCATTTATTATATCACATAAGCAGTCCAATCAACAAAGACTGAACTACCACATATACAGCGCACCATATATCATTAATAATAATTTTAAAAAATTCATCCTTTCTTAACAAACTACATCTTTTTTACATTTTACTTCAAACGTTTTTTGACGTCCCGGGGCTTTTATTTACTTTAACTTTTCTTTCTCTTCCTTTTATTTTACCATTTTACTTCATTCAATACTTTACTAATTATCAAAAAATAATCGATATCTAACAATACACTGTCATAGCTAATGATATGTGAGTTCGTTGTAAAAAGTGACACCACATATCAGAAATCCTATATTTGTCTTTGTTTGGACACGGTCTCTTATGTATATTTTCATTGAGAAAGAAAATGACCTTAATGAATACGAAGCCTAAAGAAATAATTTGATGGGCCAAGATCATCAACTCGAGAAAAGTAGGGCAGACAAAAGATAGATTGGTTGATAAGGAGGGAAGAGGATCCGGTGACTATAATGTCATCCAGATGTACTTGAAAATGGATGAGAACATTACTATAAGAAAACAAATATAAGTGAGTCGGATTTGGTGGTTTGAAACCCCAAAGTGAGCAAAGTGTCACTTAATTTTTCAAACAAGGCACAAAAGATATGTTAAGACCACAGAGAGACTTTATGAAAGTATACACATGAAACATGTCCTAGGGACCAACACAATCAGGAGGGGATGTTGCATATATACTTTGTATGTTAGATGTCCACGATAAAAGACATTGAAAATGTTGAGGTGCTGAATCAGTCAGTTTCTAGCAGCACCAATCGTCAAAATAACACAAATCATGGCAAGTTTGATAACAGGGCTGAACGTCTCTACATACTATCCTGTATGATTGGTGGTAGTCCTAAGCAACGAGGCATGTCTTTCATCATCCTTCTAGAGCCCCATTAGACAAATATTTGAACTTGAATACCCATTTACATCCAAGAATAGTTTATCCCATATGAGGAGAAACAAGGATTCAAGATATGGTCTGCATAACAACATATCTCTGCACGAATGGTAAAACGTCAAGTTGGGTGTTTGAGAGCTTAGGAAAAATGAAGGGAGTGGGATAACTGAAAGTGTATGTAAAAAGTGGATGAAAGAAATGAGTTTTAGTTCTTTAATACAAGTGTTTCTTTTCTGTTTATATGCTTACAACCCTAATTTGTTGATATATATATTCAAGAGATATAAATAAAGATGTTACAAAAGATAAAGTAATTAAGTAAACTAATATTTATCTAATCTAACACTTAACCCAAATAGTTTATGGACTAGACTAACAAATGTGGGCTAAGGAAAAATACATAATGAACTAATGGGCTAGGTAACGGGGCTAGAAAACTTATTATCCCAATACCCCCTCAAGTAGGTAAGCCAGATTACCTAGGCTTGCTTTGTTGTCGTTGTTCATGGTCATATACTGTATCTGGTCTTTATATTTAGTTTCGGGAAGAATCTATGTCATCATATCTACTAGTTGTGGTGTATGTGTGTATAAACTACTTTCACAAGGCCTTGTTGAATCTTGTCACGTACAAAATGACAGTCAATCTCAATGTATTTTGTTCTCTTGTGCAATACTAGATTCCTTGCTATGTGTATCGTTGACTGGTTATCACACTTTACTGATATTGGTGTAATGTTAATCACACCAATCTCATATAAAAGACAAGTTAGCCAAGTGAGTTCAGTTGTGACACATCATAACGAACGATATTCTACTTCCGCAATAGAAAGAGATACTGAACCCTGTTTCTTAGTTTTCTAAGAGATAGGACTATCTCCTTAGAAAATATAATAACTTGAAAATGACTTTTGTGTTAGGGCAAGCTGCCTAATCGAAATCACAATATGCTAGAAGACCCGGTTTGAAATGTTGCTTGTTGGTCAAACAATTCCATAATTCATGGTACCCTTAATGTAACAAAGTGCATGCAAGACGGCTTGCATATAAACATCTGTTGGTTTTTGCATGAATTGACTGAGAACTTACACTGTGAAGCTAATATCTGGTTGTGTATTAGGCAGATAATTAAGCTTTCAAACTAGTCTTCGATAGGTAGTAGGATCATCAAGAGGAGTACCATCACTAACCAGGAGATGTTTTCCTACTATCATAGGTCCCTATGCAATTCTAGCGTTGTAACAATCATATTCTTCTACCAAATCCATGCAAAACTTTCGTGGAGATAGAATATATCCATTTTTTGTTTAGATAAACTTTATACCTAGAAAGTAATGCAGAGTGCCCAAATCCTTAATCTTGAAGTTCAAGTGTAATGCATGTTTGATTTCATCAATATCTCTTTGGTTGGCCCCGATTACCAGCATGTCATCCACATAAACGGCAATAAAAATTATCCCATTGTTGTTTTCTTTATAGAATACAGAATAATCATTATTGACTGTGTGAAGTTAAGTGTTTTGAGGAAGCTTGCAAGTTTGGAAAACCATTGCCGAGAAGCTTGTTTGAGACCGTATAATAGACATCTTCAATCAACAAGATTTATTATGACCAGCTACCTCTAGTCCTTGTGGTATCTTCATGTAGACTTATTCATCAAGGTTACCATGCAAAAAGGCATTGTTCACGTCCAGATGATTGATTATCCACCTTTTTTAAGCACAACAACAATAAGAGCTTGTATTGTTGTTAGCTTAACTACGGGAGAAAAAATTTCATTGTAATCTAATCTAGTAATCTGTGACATTGTGTAAAGCTTTTTGCCATTAACCTTGCTTTGTATCTTTCCAATGTGCCATATGATTTGAGTTTAACTTTGTAAACCCACTTGCAACCGACAAATTTCTTGCCCTTGGGTAAAACAACAACATCCCATGTGTCATTCTCTTCAAGTGATCATAACTTTTCATTCATTGCTTTCCTTTAATGATCATGAATAACTACCTCTCTCATACATGTCATGATGTTTCTCGTGACATTGTATTCGGTTGACAAAAGTACAATAGAAGTATAAGGCTTTATTTCAGTTAAACTCACATAGTCTGGCATAAAACCTGCACATGCCTCTTTGTTCCCACACACCATTTCATCCAATACATCCTGAAAGGAAGTATTACAAACATAGTCATCGAGATAATCTGGTCTGTGACTTTCTCTACTGAAGCGGTGAAGTCCAGTTTGTACAATGTCTTGTTGGGCAAGATTGGACTCTTCTTGTCTATTTTATGGCATCATCTCATCATCGGTGTATATATGTTGTTGATCATTGGCATCGTTGTTGGTTTCCACACAGTATATATGTGAAACACGTTGGGAATTAACGTAATGTTCAATATCGTGTTTAAAAGGAAATACAACAACATGAAATTTTATGCCTCGGTTAACCTCGATGTTATGAGTATTAATACTCTTGACTTTGTATAGCCTTTCTTCCTCGGATATAAGCTTCTCCTTTCGGGTTGAACTTTCGACCCTTGTGATTAATTATAGTTTTGTAACATAGACATCTGAATGATTTAATCTCTTAATACACTGGTTTACGATTGTATAAACTTTCAGATGGTGTTTTGACATTCAAGACTTTGGTAGAAAGTAGGGATGTCAATCTTGACACGAACCCGAAATTCGACCCGAAACCGACATGCTAAAACACAGGTGTGGATTGCAATTTTCAACCCTAAAACATTTTTGGGTCGGGTTCGGGTTGGGTTGCTAAAAACTCGGGTCGGTTTTAGGTTTGAGTTGCCGACCCGATTTCAACCCGCAACCTGAAAACAATTTTAAAAAAAAAAAAAATATTCTTACAGTTATGCGACATAACTCTTAATATATCAATCATGTAACCATTTATGTTTGATGGTTTTATATGTTATGTTATATTGTATTGGTGATTTTGTGTAGAATATGTATTGATAGTACAATTTTTTAAATTTTGGGTTGATTTCGGGTCAATTTTGGGTCGAATTCACGTCGGTTTCGGGTTGATTTTGGGTTTCGGGTCTGTTTTGGGTTGACATAACATAACCTGTTTCAGGTTCGGGTTGGTTTCGGGTTGAGGTGAAACATGAGCAGGTTGGGTTCGGGCTGAAGTCAACCCGACCCAAAACCCGAAATTGACAACCCTTTGGAAGTCTATTAATTAAATATGTCGTATGTAAAATGTATTCCCCCAATAATCAAGGGGAATATTAGATTGGAAAAACACTACTACCCTGGCAGTTTCGAGCATATATTGTGTTTCCTTTCGACAACACCATTTTGTTGCGGTGTATATGCACATGTGGTCTGATGATTTATCTCTTCTTGAGCATAGAACAATTTTCCTTCATTCAAACTCCCTAGTTCCTTTGCATTTTGTATCGAATTATCGTTCTATCATTCTGATGAAATTAACAATAGTTTCCCAAGCTTCAATCTTTTGCTTTATGAGATAAATCCAAGTTGTTCATGTAAAGTCGTCAACAAAACACACACAAAACTTGTAGCCATTGTAAGTGTCAGTATTAAACAGACCCCATACATCAATATGCAACATTTCAAACACCTTTTACTTATGCTTAACAAATTACCAAATGGAAGAAGTTGGGCTCTAGCCTTGTAACACACATCACAAGCATAATTGGAAGGAAACTTTGCTTCTTTTATTAAGCCCATCTTAACAAGCTTTTTGTAAGGTACATGGCCTAGTCTAATATGAGTCACTTCTGCTTTTGGACTAACTTTATACACCAGGCCTATACTTTTCTGGTCCATCTCCCTATATTCGGCCCACATCTGTTCTCTCTACCCACACATCCGCTTCAGAAACATTCAGCACATACAGCCCGTCCAAGCTGAGCCCAATTCTCCTAGTCATCCCTATTGTAGGGACCTTGACAAAACAGTGCCGAATGTTAAAAATTACAAAACAATTATACTGTTCTGTCATCTTCTTCACCGAAATTAGGTTGAACATGAAATTCGGGACGAACAAAACATCTTTTAACCAGATTCTCTTTCCAATTTTCACATCTTCCACCATGTTAACTAGCTGTGGTCTACCATCCGACATGATTACAGTTCGATTATACTGTAAATTTTTCCAATTTTGAAACACATTCCTTGCTTCAGACATGTGGTCGGTAGCTCCTGAAACTATTATCCATTTTCCATCAAAAGCACTGAGTGAATCTTTGCCCATAAGGCATTACTTATTGCAAACACAGAGAGATCGATTACCTAAGAAATTACAGTAGTTGATTCCTTCTGAGTTTGCTCCTAAAGTACTGTTGTGAATTAGATCTGCTATCTATTGAATTTGTTTGGGAGTTAATCCATTGTTTTGGCTTTCTACCTCACTGGGCTAGTATTGTTCTTTCCCATATTAGCTAATTCCTTCTTTCTGTGAGTGAGAACCGCCTCTCTTCCATGGAGCTGGTAACATTCGGTGGCAAGGTGACCAGATTTCTTACAATGACTACACTTCTGCCTCTGATAGCATTCATCGAAGTTGTGGCCACCTTTCTTGCAGAAAGTACAAATAACCCTTTTCTTCTCTACTTCGCTTCTTTTAGGGTTTCTTGTATTCTCACCAAACCCATGGCTATAGAAAGACATGGTGTCCCCCTTCATACTTTCTTTCACTCTCTGTTCTTCTTCTTGAACCACAAGTGAGAAAGCCTTCTCCAAATTTGGAGTTTTCTGCATCGCCAGTATCTGCCTTTGATAGACATGTAACTTAGATTCAAACCCATAAGAAAGTGTATTACTTTATCTTCATCTCTAACCTTTTTTATTAATTCATTGATGCCGCATACATCCTGAGCAACTGCATCGCTGCGGCGGGCGAGCCAAATCCGTTCTCCCCAATTCAATCTGTTGGAATACTCGACAATAGAATCCAAGTCTTGCTTTACTTCTGCCAACTCCCGCTTTAGAGTGTATATAACAGCAAGGTTGCTATGTTCGTATCTCTCACAAAGTGAATCCCAAATTTCTTTGGGATCATCACAATATCTAACATTTTCTGTTATGCTTGTCTCGAGCTGTCTTGATCCAAGAAACAACCAAGGACTTCGATCTCTCTTAGACTGCACAACAGATCAGGTCATCTCCTTCCAGCTTCTTTATTTTTCCAATTACAAAACTATTTGTTTTTATTTATTTAAGAATGGTCACCATGTCACACTTCCAGCCTAAAAATCTAGTGTCATTGATTTTGGCACAAGACTTGAGCGATCGTTGACATCAATTATGTTGTTTCTGCTTGATGAGGATGACTTCTATTTTCCTTTCTGTGCGCCCTTGCCATCATCAGCCATGTTTGCTGGAGAAGATAGATGAACCACCACATTGTAATTGGAAATGTAACATGACACACTATCTAGCTTTATGGCTCCTTTCCACCTTCCCAGAACTGCTTCCGTTTTCTATTTCACCATATAAACGATATTAAACCACATTGACACAGGCATATGTCGTTTACAAATATGTTTAACTGACAGGAGATCTCTCATATTTTTACATAAAGTCGTCTTCTTTCTTGCTTTTGCCTTACAGTAAAGGTATCCAATCTAGTTATATATTTTTGCCGTTTCCACGTTTCCGCGTATTTGATATATGCCGTTTCCGCATCCTGTATCCGTCCCCGTTTTCATGTCCTAGTGCAACATAGGGATTGACCTCAACCTTATCGATCAAACCGAATTGCCACCATTATTCTCAAGTAGCTGCAATGGCAGCACAAAGAACCACATAACCACCGCAAGGACGTCAAACTTATAAAGAAAGAGGTGCAGTTAGTTTATCAACAGAGCCATATATGAGCGGTATTAAGCAAACACTGAAGCAAGCTTCCCAGCCAGCTCGCTCTTATTTGATAGTTCACAGAAAGAGAAAGAAAAGATCCAGATTAAATCACACTAAGATCAAGGAGAAAAGGTTGAATTTGATGACTGCATTATCATAATCAAACACTGTGAAAAAGAGCTTGGATCTTCGTAGCAATATGGGCTTCGTGATCTTCAAGCCGACCCTTCACAGCCTCTTGTCGCCAATCCCACAGAGTGAGGGTGGGGACTCCTCTGAGGTGGAACCTCTTGTCAACTCTCCAAGGATGGTGAGGGTTCCTCCAAGTAGGCCTGTCCCCTACATATGCTCTCACCATGGCCACTTCATCACCACATGATTCTAGTTTCTCGTATATCACGGGTTCAGCCCTCACACAATCTGATATAAGCAACAACACAGACTCTGACATGTAATCCTCCTTAAAATATTGTACGATTTAAAAAATCCAGATTATCACGGCATCTTCATTCTGTTAGAAATAAGAAGAGTTACCAGGACACCAGCTGAGACCAGTGGAAGGATCTTTGTCAGCCAAGAAGAGGATGAAATTGGCTTTGTATTTCGGTGCCTCTGCCTGAAATTTCTCCATTACTTCATTGAAGTTGGTAGTGTTTGCATCAACCATTTTGATCGGCATTGTATTCTTCTTTCCTTTTATCTCACTTGACCTTCGAGCCTCTCTGTCTAAAATTGTATCCCCTCTCTGCCTCCAATTTCCTGAGGTAAAACAGTACTCATGTCGTGTTACTGGGGCGGTGGTGGTGTGGGAGTCAAACAGTCCGGGCAGAAGAGAATAGCACCAGATCAAATATGCCCATGATAATAACCAAATTGGACAGAATATGATAATCCATCTACAATTGACCTTTCCCATTCTACATGAAAGCCATTAAATCCCACATAGGATTAGAGTCGACTGTGGCTGGATAGATAGCAACATAATCCGTTGCCAACAATTAAGCTAAAAAACTAAAATGCCAATCTCATATAGATCAAGCGCACCAAATGAGAATCTAAATGGAATAGAGTGTACAGTAGGTTATAGCAATACAATGAAGCTGAACCTTCGGATTTTCAGGGTACTATTTCCCAATTAATACACCAATTTGAGAGTGCCAAATCGCCTTAAAATTAAATTTAGGGTTCAAGGACTCGTAATAGAACTTACAGAGTTTAATTTAAAAGCAAACTTCCCTATATCCTCCTCAAAGTCACAATCATTATATGGACTACAAATTAAATCTTAGCCTTTATCCAGCGAGCTTTTCCCGCACCACCAATTAAGTAAACATGACATGCATCACAACACCACAATCACCAACACTAGCGCTAAACCGTAATTTGAGTTTCCCACCACAAGAATTTGAGCAAAGATGAGGTGATGAAGCTGAGGTAGGATGCCAGAAACAATGGAGTACTAATAAAATAATGAGGATAAATTCGAACAGCCAAAAAAGGGAGAGAAAGAAATCACAAGTATGAAATAAAGCAAAATTGAAGAACAAAAAGGTGCGAACGAGCTTTATCAAAATCATACCGAAGAGACAATCATATGGCAGTTTTGTCGATCACTAACAACACAATTTCAGCTAGTTCGATTGCTAAGCACAATACTAAGGAGCGCCATACCAGCAATTGCTAAGCTGTGTGCTTCGTTTCAACGATGATGCGTGCTTCGTTTTCAACAAAAGGTGCTTCGTTTTTAACATGGAAGCGCCGGTTTTGGAATCGGCCAGTAATGAGGCTATGTGGCAATCTTCATTTTCTAATTAACTAAGCGCAAGTCTAACGAAATCACAGCTATTTGAAGAACGGGACAAAACAATATTGAAGGACTTTACGCACCTGGATATTGGAGATGGGGGTGGTGGTGGTCAGGTCGGTGGGTTGCGCGGAGCAAACCAATTGCGCAGAGGAGGCTGAAGAATCAGGATAGCCGATAGCGTACTACAGGGAGTGAATTCTTCCCCGCTGATTTTGCTCTTTTACGGAGATTAGGGCCTTCGCTTTTTTACGGACCGAATTTTGGGTAAGGCCCCATTAGACTGCGATGCGACTCTGGTACAGCCCCATATGCCAACCGCATTGCTAGTTGCTATATCTGATCAGCCGCTGGATGAAGTTTCTATTCGCTTTTGTTAATTGATAAAATATTATGGTTTTTAAAGATATTTTTTAGATATTATAAAATAATTTTAATTTATCAAATTATATAAATTAATAATCTAATTTTTTTTTAAATCAAAATAATCATACTTATTAATAACATAAATTTATGTTTTAAAATATTTTTAATTATAAGATATCACAATATTTATTAAAATATATTAAAAGTATTAAAAATAATAAAATTCATAGATTAATAAATCTAACGGTTGAAATTTTATAAAATTAAACATATCAAATATAATTAAAATATTACTAAAAAATATTTAAAATTTTAAAAATACCAAATATTTTAAAGAATAATCGTTCAAATTTTTTATAATATTTTTATTCTAATAATTTTAGTAATATAAAGTACTATTATAAAAAAAACTATATTAAGTCAGATTATAAAAAATTAAATTATCATGTAACTCTTTTTGTCTATTTTTAATCAAATTTATGATTTCTCTTATATAATTGTACCTTTTATTAATCTTCATATTTTTAGAGATATATCATACATATATGGTATTTTTTATGTTATTTTCAATTTTAACCCATATAAAAGAAAAGTTAACTTTTGTTACATACTTTTAAAAAATATATTTAATCATTTTGTTGTATTTTTAAATTAAATATATATAAAATGATTACAGGAAAATCTTAGAAAACAAAAATTAATAAACATATGTTGAAAAATTAACTAGTAAAAATTAACGTAAAAAATATAAAAAAATACCATATATAATAATAAAATCTCTAAAGAAGTATAAAAATATAATATATTAGAGACCACAAGTTTGATTAAAAATAAACAAAAAGAGTAAAGAGAATGATAATTTAATTTTTATAATTACTTTATATAAATTTAATTTTTATAATAATATTTTACATTAGTAAAAATATTATAAAAAATTTGAATTATCATTCTTTTAACTATTTTTATAGCTTTTAAATGATATATTTTTTAAAAATTTGAAAATCTTATTATATATGTGTTTTTTTTAGGTTCTTAGCCGGTGCAGTCAAGCTATCGAACGGGTCTCCTAATTTTGGGCCTCAATTTTGATTTATTCTTTTTAGATTTTTGTCATTATAAAATTATACAAGGGTTTAAATTTATCTTAATGAAACATATTTTAACTTTTTATTTGAGATACTCAAACATTAAAAATATAAATGTATACTTTAATTTGATAATTTTTCTATTTATATAATTTAATTATATAAAGAGTCTCATTTTAGATTTTGGTGCGGACCCCAATTTTCGGGAGACGGACCGTGTGGGATGCGCTGCGATACTGAATCTATGGCGGTCGGTGGGCTTCACTACAACCATACAAAGTCAGTACATGGCCCTCCAGGTTTCAATCACTTGAATCTGTGACGCTGCAGGGCTCGAATGCAACGGATCTGAGTCGGTACATGGCACATCCTGCCATGATAAACATGTGCAATTACGTAGCTTCGGTACGTAGTACAGCACTACTAGTATATAACATAAGTCCGGTTCCAAATTGATTTAATATTGGGTTTTTGGACATAAGGGTCAGTTAAACCCCTCTTGACCACGACATATTTGTTGGACACATAAAAAATATAAGTTAAAGGTGACATAGGCAACATTATAAGTAATTATGTTAAATGTTGAAATATCTGTGTTTTAATGGCTTCAACAAAAAGTCTGCACGGGTGGGGTACCTTGAGAGCGGTGTGTTTGGGTGTTTTCCTCCCTCGTCGTGGGTTCCCTCCCGTCGTTTCAGTTGCTAGGGCATATCCAGAGTCGCGCCTGTTCTCACCATGCATTGGTTGCTGCGGTTTTCGAAGCTCCGCCACTCAGCTCCAGCTTCTTGCTCTGCGACTCACCACCAACTACACATGTTAGCTTCTATCACAGGCCACGTTGAGCGTTTTAAGCTCAGCAAATCTTCATGCTATCTAGACCTAATCATTTACAGCAGCGACTACGAGTACCCACCTCCCCGTTTTAAGGAAGTTTCTTCCACTGTCAAAGATCGGTACTTTTCATCTTCTAACTCTTGTTATGTTTCCTCTTATTCCGCTCCAGTTTCCTTTTTGCCCGCCACCCTTGCTCACTCCACTTCCACCCCTGTTCTTTCAATGGCTACCCCGGTCCCCCCAACTGCTCCTGTTGATGAGCTCTCTAGTATGTACGCCGGCCTCCAACTTACTGTTGCGGAAGGGGAAGGTCTGGCTGTTGACGACATCCAACATGCTCACTCCGCCAGCTCTGTGACTTCTTCAGTTCTGGGTAAAGTTTTTCGTGGTCAAGACTGTGGACATCCCTCCTTTAGAGCGCACACTCTTGCGGGCATGGCGATGTGAGAGCCACCTAAAGATTCGTAACCTAGGCTCTCGGCTGCTGCTCTTTGCCTTGCCTGATGAGGAGCATGTCCACGATGTATTATCTCGGGTCCATGGACGGTTGACGGTAGCTTAATGGTTTTGTCTCCAATTGATCAGAGCATTCCTTTTGCTGCACACTGCTTCGAATGGGCACCCTTTTGGGTTCGAGTCCATGATGTACACTTGCAGTTTATGCATGTCATGTTCGCCAAGCGCCTGGGAGACAAGCTTGGAGTCTTCATGGAGTATATTGATTTTGGCTCCCGTTTCAGCGGTTCTTTTATGCACATCAAGTCAAGCTCAACATCACCGTGCCCCCGCTCCGGTGTCACTATCACCTTTCATGGAAATCCTCTGGTGCTGCGTCTCACATATGAACGTCTTCCCAACCTTTGCTTTGTTTGTGGTCAGTTTACTCATCTCACTACTGATTGTCCCTCACGGCCTGATGCTCTAGCGATTGACTACCCGTATGGAATGTGGCTCAAGGCCAGGCACCGTGGCCCCAGTCGACAGAGCAATCAGACCCGCGTTTTCCATGTTGGTCCAAATGCTTGTCCTGCTGCTCTCTCTGATGATGCGCACTCAGTCTCCCCTCTCAAGGCGGCAGGTCCAAGTGATGCTCATCAGGCTATGGGCGATATGGAGCTCGAAGAAGGTGAAATAGCGGGGTCTCCTCAGACCTCGGCCTCCAGGAAGCGCAAGCTTGATGATGCCCTTCACTCTCCTCCTGCTGTTAGTCATGAAGATATTGGTCCAGTTGACAAGCTCAAGCGTGGGAAGAATGGTGACTCACCCCCTCAAGTTCAGGCGCCTCTGGGAGACACCCAGAGCCGCCAAGAGTAATGTATATTCTGTCCTTGAACTGCCGTGGCCTTGGCAAGGCTGCGTCAGTTCGGTGGGTGAAGGGGGTTGTCACTGGGGCTGCTCCTTTGATGTTTTTTTTGTGTGAAACAAAGTTGTCGTCTATTGAGATGCGTAAGGTTGCATCATCTTTTGGTACTTATTTTTTTATGGCTAGTGACAGTGCGGGTCGTTCAGGGGGGGGGGGGGTAGCTCTATTTTGGAAATGTTCAGTTGATCTTGCGATTCTCAGTTACTCGTGTAGGCATGTGGATGTAGTAGTGACAGAATTTGGTGGGTTCAAGTGGCGTTTTACTGGTCTGTACGGTTGGGCAAGTTCTATAGATAAATGGAAATCATGGGCCTTTCTTCGTTATCTTTGCCCTCAATGGGGGGTCCCTGGCTTTTGTGTGGTGATTTAAATGAAGTTTTATTTCCATCAGAGCATTTAAGCAGTTGTAACAGAAATCCAACAGCAATGCTAGCCTTCCGTCGTTGTATTGCAGATTGCAATCTGCATGATTTGGGTTATAGAGGGTCCAAGTTCACGTAAATAAAAAAAAGCTCCAAATTCTCACCATGCAAAGTCTCGTCTTGATCGTTTTCTATGTAGTACCTCATGGCATGATCACTTTCGTCATGCTCAAAACTTTCATCTTCCTTGGGGCAGATCCGATCATAAGCCGATTCAGCTTTTCCTGAATCCTATCGTTCACCAGGGTCGAAAGCCTTTTCGTTTTGAAAATTGTTGGGCTCAGGATCACCAGTGTAAAGCCCTTGTAAGGCAAGAATGGTTGGCTCCGGCGACTGATGTCTCATACCAAGCTAAAGTTAAGCGTTATGGCATGCGGCTTCGGAATTGGGGCACCAAACAGTACTGGAGGGAGAAGCAAGATTTGGCTCACGTTCAGGCTCAGCTTCAGCAGCTAGAATCAGCTATACCATCGCTAGCTGCCATGGCGCAATGGAGCCATCTCACTCACTCTTTGGATACCTTGTTGCTTAAGGATGAAGTTAGGTTACAACAGCAATCACGCCAGGCCTGGTTGCAGGTGGGTGATCGAAATTCTGCCTTTTTCCACTCTCGTGTGGCCACACGTGCTCGTACAAATGCAATTTTGGCTTTATCTTCAGGCGACAGCCCTGCAAGGACTTCTTGGCATAGAATTGAATCGGTTGCTAGGACATTTTTCGTTGATCGATTTACTTCCACTAACCCAGTGCCAAATCAGCATCTGATGTCTTGTGTTGAGAATCGGGTCCCTCCGCAGCTTTTTGAATCCATGGGAATGCCCTACACTCGTGAAGAAGTAGTGACGGCTTACAAGCAGATGGCTCCTAATAAAGCACCAGGGCCTGATGGTATTAATGGGATCTTCCTTAATTCCTTTTGGCCGCTTATCAGTGACGACTTCATCTCAACTGCCCTATCCTTTTTGAATACTACGTCGGTCCCACCCTCCATCAACCACACTCACTTACTGCTGATTCCAAAGTCCACTACTGCTACTACGGTTCAGGATTATCATCCCATTTCTCTTTGTAATACAATTTACCGTGTTATATCCAAGGTCTTAGTCAATCGCATCAGGCCGGTCATGCCCCATGTCCTCATTTCCGAGAATCAGAGCCTTTTGTTCAGGATCGAATGATTACGGATCAGGTTTTACTTGCCCATGAGCTGCTTCACCTGATGCGTTCCTCGAAAGCCCGCTCTCGCGATTTTTTTTTGCTTATAAGGTTGCAATGTCCAAGGCCTTTGATCGGTGGTTGAATGGTCCTTTCTTCTGGATGTTCTCCGTAGCATGGGCTTTCATCCCCACTGGATTGCCCTCATTTCAAAGTGCCTCACCAGTATCTCTATGGACGTTCTGATTAATGGTCATCCTGGTGTCTCATTTCGTCCTCAGCGTGGCCTGCGGCAAGGGGACTCACTTTCCCCCTTTTTGTTTATTTTTGCATGGAAGTTCTGTCTTCACCGCCAGCTGGCTTCTGACATTGTCTCTTCCAGGCTTTAAGGTTCGGAGCCTAGACCAACCTATTCCTAGCCTTCTTTTTGCCGACGACTGCATGTTATTTGGGGCAACAACGGTTTCAATTTCTCAATTATTATAGAATATTCTTATGGATTCACTGAGGCCTCTGGTAAGTGCATCAACCATGCCAAGTCTGCTCTCATGTTCTCCCAGCACTTGGATCCGCCTCTTCATCATGCAATTTCGCATACTTTGGGAGCTCGACAGGTGTTAGATCTTGGTATTTATTTGGGTTTTCCAAGTCGCATCGGCCATAATCGCTCTTCGGTCTTTCAGTATTTAAAGGATCGAGTGTATAAAACACTGCATTCTTGGAGTAAGAAGCTTCTCGCAAGCAGGCCGTGCAGTGCTTATTAAATGTGCCCTTCAGGCCATCCCCACTACGTTATGTCAGTCATGGCTCTTCCTACGTCTTCTTAAAGCAGTTGCAAAAGCTTATTGCGCACTTTTATTGGTCTGGCCCACAGAAGCAAATCCTATTCACTGGTGCTCTTGGGCTACAGCTTGTTGTGATTTGTCTAGTGGCGGCCTGGGGTTTCGGGATTTGCGTCTTTCAATAGAGCTCTCCTCGCCAGCAGCTCTGGCGGTTCCTTCGGAGGCCTGACTCTCTTCTTAGTAGGGTTTACCATGCCCGTTAGTTGCAGGGTAGTAATCTTTGGGACCTTCGTCTTGCTTCAACTTTAGTCCTATCTGGAAGGCATTAATGGGAGTTCGTGATCTTGTGCATTTTGGTCAACACCGTTCTATTTTTGACGGTCAACCACCCCGGTAGCCTCCCGCTGGATTATTGGCAAGCCCGGTGGCCAGCCTTTCCTTTGGAAGTTCCCTTCATCTCGGGGGTTGCCCTCTGCGATGGTTGCAGATTTTATTACTAGTGCGGGTACGTGGAATCTTCTCTTCTTCAGCAGTGTTTCACCCAGGATGATATTGACCTTATTGCAAAAATTCCGTTATTTTCCGTCTCGACGAGTCATGACTGCTAGATATGAGGCCTTACGCCTTCTGGGCCTTTCACCGTTAAATCTGCTTATTATGCGGACCGGCTTTCTCTCAACGTACTGCTGCATCTTGAAGTGATCCCACTTCTTTTGGTCAGGTTTTAAGCGCTTACGCAAATGCAACCTGCCCCCGCGGGTTCACCTTTTTGGTTGGAAGGTTCTCCATGGTTATATCCCATGTAAGGCGACTGTGCAACGCCGCTTGCACTCCTCCCTTTATCATGGTTGTGCCTTCTGTGATCAGCCAGAAACTTTGGCCCACGCCTTTATCCACTTCCCAACAGTGCAGCCTCCACTACCGATATTTCACGCCCTAGTATGTTGTCTTCTGACCTGGCTTTCACAGATTGGTTCTTCCACCAATGCAGTTCCTTGCGACGCTGTCGCTTGCTCATCTAGTTACCTTTTTATGGCATCTTTGGTTTTCTCGCTGTCAGGGCCTCGCACAGTTCCTCGCTCATTTCAGTTGGGGTTGGTGTCAAGGGGATAGCTTCCTGGCAGCAGCTCAGTCGGCGCATCCTCGGATCATCGCCTCTTGCAGGATCACCGTCTTGCGCACCCAGATTATGTTGAAATTGCGGTTGACGGGAGTATTGATCCTCATCATCACCTGGGTTTGGGCTTCGTGGTGTCTCACCATCGCGGGTTCCTCTTTCTGCTGGCAGTCATTGTTATGTCACCGATCTCCTTCCTTCAATGGTTGAATGCTTGGCTCTTCAGTTTGCCTTATCTCATGCACTCCATGAAGGTCATACCGATCTCAGGATCTTGGTAGACAGTCAATAGATGATACGCTACCTATCTGCTACGTCTACGCCATCACTGCTCCCGAAATCGACTTTGATTCTAGATACTGTCTTAACTAATTTGGTCATTTTCATGATATTTCATGGTTTTATGTACCTCGTTCGGTCAATTTAGAGGCTCATCACCTAGCATCCAATGCTAGGAAGTCGCAACTTCCTCGTTGCAGTTGGAAAGCGGTTGACTTCCAGACTTTGTTCGTACTCTTATTTTTAATATATATAGCTTGAGTTTTTTTTTTAAAAAAAAAAAAACAAAAAGTCTGCACGTGGTGCTGTCATCACAGCAATGACAACATACACCCTAGAAAAATGTGGAATGCACAAAAAATCAATCGAGCATTTTTTTTTCAAAAGTCCACCAACCAATATATATCAAACGAGTACAACCCTAAGTGGCAGCCAAAAAAATTTCAAACTAAGGGTGCGTTTGTTAATAACGTTTGATAGATTAATGCAATTTTATAAAATCTATCATGTATGTGTCTTCCTCTTATGGTGTAGTGTAGATAAAGAGTCAGACCCCACCAAAGTCTTACTAGAGTACACATGGCAGGTTTTAATTAGTTAAACTATGGTTAAACTACACAACTTTATGGAAAAGTAGCTAAAACCTGCTTTTGGACTGATTTGCTCGCAGCAAACGAACAACTCCTAAGTACATCGAAAGAGAACCAACAAAATAAAATAATAGATAAGATGATAAACTCCCTAAAGCCAACAATTAAAACAAGGGCCTAGCAAGCATATATGATATGTGCAACCAACTTCCTATAGGAGTTTGAGAAATCAACAAATTAAAAGATAAAGTTCTCAAGAAGCTCTTATAACTTAAAACATCCTTCTACACCACTTTATCAGGGAATCCTCTAGCTAAATATGAATGCATGATCATGCTAGCTAGTCAGACAAAAGAAACCACACAAAAAAGGAATGACATTCTTGACTATGAAAAACTAAGAAAGCATACAAGAACCAAATATCCAAGTTGGGTACAAGTTCATTCTCATATCGAAATAGAGAACCCAACTTTTAAAATGAACATTGTTTCGTTCCAAATGTTCCAAAATCACCAAACTACATGAGTCGTGTCAGTGTTCATACTTTCTAACTTTTGACGACATACTAGAAAACTATACTAAATAAAAGTTGAAATGATAGAACATGGAATTTAGTGAATGATGCCATTTATAGATCTTTCTTCTTTATGCTTCAACTTTTAGTCACTCATCTGATTTCCACCCTTCAAAATCAACACCTTAAAAAAAAAAAACATGATGTTTGGTTATTATAGTTAATTTTATAAAAAAAATCAATTAGAAGAAAAAATAATTGAAGTATAAATCACCATAAAAAATATTTGAAATATATTGAGGCTCACAAAGTTAAAAGTAATGATTAGATGCAATTAAAATACATTCAACAAATTTGGTTTTGCATTCACGCCAACTTTGTTTCGCATGATTTACTTTTACTAGATTATTTGAATTTTTACATGGCTCTTTTTAAAATTGAATCGATTGTATATATCTTCTAAGCTAATTAGCTAATTAAATTATTTAGTATCACCCTAGAAACTCTAAATTTGCATTTTGATTAATTCACCAATCCTACGCTGTACAAGCATATAATAAAAATAACATACATCCGCGTATTTGGCATAGGAGAAAAATTGCTTGAAAAATCAAATTTAAGCAACTATGCTCGTGATGAAGAAGAAGTTCCCTTATATAAATAAGTACCTGCCGCACTGGAGCGTGGAGATTGATATTGAGGAACAGTGTCAAGTTGAACTTGAAGGGATTCCGATGGAAAAAATTATAATATACCATGTATAAGTATCGATGTACGTCGTTAAGATGCTCGGGTACGGGAAGATGACTAAGTTATCTTTTTTTTAATATAAATTGTGTTCATCTATATTATAAAAACGATAGATCAACTAGCGGACCCAGAGGAGAAATCACCCTCATGTCCGGCTAGCTCCCACAAATCAACCTACATGCCAAAGCTATATTGGGAGTGATGAGATCCCCCACCTAGAGCAGCAGTGTATTTTCCAAAAGATTGTTGCCCATATTACAAATAAGTCTAATGGGTGGTTCTCATACAAAGTAGAATCACCCCTTACAATACTCTAAAACTTGGACATAAGTTCCATAACTTTAGAAGTTTCCTCCAACTCGAATTCTCCCTTCTACTATCACTTAAGTTGAGGACGTCCTCAAAATGTTGTTTTACTGTGTCAAAGCAAATGCTGTGGTTACCCACCGAGATAGCAAGCTCCATAGCAATTCGTTTTGCTTTGATATCAGCAACCTGCACTTTTAAAGCGCTGAAATTCTTCGATTGAAAGCTACAATAGGTATACCCACGGTCATTACGAATAATTCCCGCGATGACCCGATCACCATACCGACTAGATCGATCCCAGTACAAATATGAGGAAACCTCTAGGCGGAGGCATCCACACTCTTTGTGGAAGTAGAGGAGAAGAGGTATCCATGATATGAATATAAGCTTCAGTGAAAGAGGTGTTTACCTCGACTTCTTTCCACCACGCTAGCTCCGGGTTTGAGTTTGACTTTGTTCCTCGAGGCATAAATGACCCACAATTTATTAGCAATGAGGGAGAACTTCTTCGCACTCCAGATATTGGTCTTTCGAAGGAACCAGTCAATCATACCCTCAAACCCTCGGAACAGTATTAACATCAATTAAGTCCTTCCATATCTCACTCACTGAACAACAATGAAAGAAACAGTGAGCCAGTAGATTATCCTTATCCCCACAGAAAAAATATTTGGAGTTACCTCCAATCCTCCTAGCCAGATTGTCTTGACACGGGATTATGTTACCCAAAAAACTTCCCAAAGATTAAGCTTCACTCTCGGCAGCAAAGAGAGGTATCAATCTTCTTCCTAACTCTCCCTATGTAATGAGGAAGGCTGGACGAAGTATCATCCCCAGCATTCTCCACCAGAGAATTGTAGGCCGATTTGACAGAAAACTTTTTATCTTTGGAGAGAGTCCAACTCCAGTTACACCTACTACCCATCTTGAGTCGGAGGCATAGACGAACCCATCCCCAGAAGAAGCTTGAACACGCGAGCCAATTCTGAGCAAAACCAGCACAGAGGAGATAGATTTCCATATAGGGCTTCCTTTATTCACTATTAGAAAACAGCCTACTTGCTACGGAATTAGCGACGGACCAAAATCCAATAGCGACGGCGTAGCGACGGACGGTTTTTTTTAGCGACGGAAAAAAATGGCGGACGAATTAGCAACAGAATTAGCGACGGAAAAGTCCGTCGCTAATTACTTCCGAAAACCACACGCTCCCACTAATTTAAACGACGCCGTTTCACTTATATTTTTAGCGACGGATTTGCGACGGACTGAGTCCGTCGCTAATTCACGTACATTAATCAGACGCGACTTCTTCTTCTTCCCTGCGCGCATATCTTTCTCCTCCTCTCCTCTCCCTCCTCTCCTCTCTTCTCCTGCGCGCACCAGACTTCCATTCCGGCCAGATTCAGGCTCCGTCGCCGCCATTAGCTAGTTTTCCGGCCACCGAAACGTCCCAGACAACCTCTGCATACTCCTGCAACTTCACTGCGGCAAATTTGGTTAGTTTCAGCCAATTCTAGGGTACGAAAATTGTGTTAAAAATTTGTAAATTTGTGGGTTATTGTTTGTTAATTGGTGCTATGAACTGGTGGTTATTGGTGTGTTGTTGGTTTGTGAGTATTATAGTTGCTAATTTTGCATTTTTGTTTAATTTTCACTAATTTTAGTGTACATATATATAAACCGAAAATGGCATGGGTATATCAAAATTCAGTGTTGTGTGCTTGCAAAATTGTGTTGTTAGAACTAATTAATGATTATATAGTTTGTATTAGTTAATTTCAGTTGTCAATTCTTACTTTTATGGATAGTTTACAAATTTTAGTTCCAAATGGCGGGTATATCAAAAATTGTTAGTATACAAATTTGTTGATGTTGTTTGGTAATTATGAATGTTAGTTGTAGATTTTTTTTATTGTAGTAGACCTAGGTTATAATATTGTGAAACCGAAAATTGATTTGGGGAAATAACATATTGAGAATGTTTCGAACTGAAATTTATAAGTTAAGTGACAGTTCGTGATTTTAACTTGATTTTATATTAGAATATATACATAATTTAACTGTATATTTTTTAATATATATTGTTTCTTATTAAATAATTCAGTTGATAATTTAATTGTATAATTAAGTTGATAAAATCAATTAAGTTAATATATATTTTAAACTTGATTTTATATTAGGATATATTATTTCTTATTTAATATATATAGTACGTACTAGGTAAAAATAAAGTATAACATGATATTTGTTTGAACTTAAATATCCATTGCTTGTTAGTTACTTTTGTGTGTGTTTTGTTAGTTACTTAATTTGCGTCGATGAATCAAGTGGTTGGATCTGTTGTATGCTGTTGTAGATATTGTGTGGACAATCTGTTGGGTTTTGTTGATAACTGTTGGTATTTGTGAATCGTCCTTGTGGGATGCTTAGAAATAAGCGGAAAAGTAAAAAAAATAGGGGACATTATGTCGAATTTTTTTAAAATTTTATTAGTTTGAACTAAAGTAGTGTTGATAATCACCATATTTTATATTTCGGTTGGTCTCCTCCCTCAGGCGTAGTCGCATGGCACGACACCCACTACCACCACCGCACACACCGGACACCACCCACCTTCTTCTTCTTCTTCTTCTTCTTCTTCTTTCTTCTATTCTTCTTTCTTCTTCTTCTTCTTCTTCTTCTCTTCTTCTTATTATTCTTCTTCTTCTTCTTGTCTTCTTCTTTTTGTCTTCTCCAGTCCGTTCGTTCTTCGATTGATAAATGTGAATCGTCATCAACCCGATAGGTATGAGACCTCGTCATCACCTCCCGACTTCTCAGCTTTGGTAACTGGTGGTGCTTCTGGAATTGGGAAAGTTATGATAATTTAACTCTATAATTAAGTTGATAAAATCAATCAAGTTGATAATTTAACTGTATAATTAACTAAAGTAGTGTTTTATTAGTATTAACTAAAGTAGTGTTTTATTAGTATTAACTAAAGTAGTGTTTGATTAGTATAGGTATGAGACCCGATAGGGTGTGGATGTATGTTGAGAGAACCTTTGAGAGGGGTAGAATCTCTACCCAATGGCTGAGGAAGATGGAAGAGTTTGTCTCATTCGCACTACAACACCCTGAATGTATGGAAAACGGTAAAATTAAGTGTCCTTGCGACATGAAAAGGTGCAGAAACAGACAGTACCTCGAGCCTGCTGTCGTTAAGCTCCATTTAGCTAAGAAAGGTTTTATGTATGGTTACTTTGATTGGATATTTCATGGGGAAGATAACACACCTATACAAGTTAATCTCACTACGAGTACCACAACGCCACGTGAGGTACAAAATGTTGAAATGATGGAGCAAATGATTGCTCATGCTGTTGGTGATGTTCCAGAAGAATTAGGGGATACATCTACTTTAATGCCGGAGGTTGAGGAGGAACTAGAGGATGCTCCCAATCCAGAAGCTAAGAAATTCTTTGAGTTAATGGAATTTCTAGAAGAAAGTTATTCAATGGCACTCATAGCGTGTTATCTATCACAGCTGAATTGATGTCTATTAAGAATGACTACCAAGCACCCCAGGGATTGATTGATCGAGTCTGCAAAACTTACCACGATCTTTGTCCTGAGAACAATGACATTCCAAACAACTTTTATGAAGCAAATAAAATCATGCGTGGTCTAGGTTTACCCTATGAAGAAATTGATTGTTGTTCGGATCATTGTATGATTTTTTGGGGAGAAGATAAAAATCTTGAAGTTTGTAAGTTTTGTGCTTGCCCTAGATACAAGCCCGTCAAAGAGGGTGCAAAGAGGAGGAAAAGTAAAGTACCGTACAAGAAGATGCAGTATTTTCCCCTCATTCCAAGGCTGAAGAGGCTATACGCTTCTCCTGCAACGGCTACAGATATGAGATGGCACGCTGAGCACAAGATGGAAGATGACAATATGTGTCATCCATCTGACTCAAAAGCTTGGAAGCACTTTGACGAAATTCATACTGATTTTGCTTTGGATTCTAGAAATGTCAGACTTGGGTTATGCACTGATGGTTTTCAACCATTTACAGCCTCTGGAAGACAATACTCTTGCTGGCCAGTTGTTCTTACACCTTACAATTTACCGCCTGGGATGTGTATGAAAGATGAGTTCTTCTTTCTTACAATTCTTGTTCCTGGGCCTAAAAATCCTAAAGGAAAAATTGATGTGTTTTTGCAGCCTCTCATAGCTGAGTTACAGGAGTTGTGGGCAGGAGTCACAACATATGATGTGTCTAAGAAGAAAAATTTTGAAATGCGAGCGGCGTTGATTTGGACTATAAATGACTTTCCAGCATACGCAATGTTATCAGGTTGGAGAACTGCTGGTCGACTGGCGTGCCCCCATTGTGCTACAGATAGTGATGCATTCACACTACGTTGTAGCAAGAAGCAGTCTTGGTACGACAACTCCAGAAAATTTCTTCCTGCAGATCACAAGTTTCGTGCTGATAAAAAATCATTTCGGAAAGGGCACAAAGAGACCAAATTTGCCCCACCTTTTAAAACTGGTGATCAAATACTGACAGAGCTGAACCGATTGGGCTTAATGAAGGTCACTGAAGTTGGTTCGGCTGAAATAAATGCTCAAATTGCTAAAACAAGTGGATGGAGCAAAAAAAGCATTTTTTGGGATCTACCATATTGGAAAGATTTGTTGATCAGACATATTCTTGATGTGATGCATTGTGAGAAAAATGCGTTTGAGAACATATTCAACACAGTTCTCAATGTGAAGGACAAGACAAAGGACACATTTAAATCACGCCTAGAGTTGAATGATTATTGTCACCGTCCAGAGTTGGCACCAGATATATCTTTAAACACGTTTCCAAAGGCAAAATATGTCATGGACAGGGACAGTATTCGGATCTTGTGTGAATGGGTAAAAAATATAAAGCTCCCTGACGGATTTGCATCCAACATTGGGAGGTGTGTTGACATGGCCAATAGGAAAATGTTTGGGATGAAAAGTCATGACTGTCATGTTTTCTTGCAAAGGTTGATGCCCATAGCTTTTCGACATCTACTTGATCAAAAGGTGTGGGAGCCAATTACTGAGTTATGTCTTTTTTTCAAGGAGTTGACATGCACGTCAATTTCAGAATCTAATATGCAAAGGTTGAATGGTCAAATTCCGGAAATCTTGTGCAAATTGGAAAAAATATTTCCACCGAGCTTTTTTGACTCAATGGAACATCTCCCCATCCATCTTGCATTTGAAGCGAGTTTATGTGGTCCAGTGCAGTACAGATGGATGTATCCGTTTGAGAGGTAAATTATAGGTCAACTGAACAAAGATATTTTATATTGTTATATAGTGTTTTCAATGTAGTTGATGTAATTGGTCGATACATAAACTACGATACAGGTACTTGGGCAAATTAAAAAAGTTCATCAGAAATAACAACAAGGTTGAGGGGTCGATTCGTAACGGATACCTTTTGGAAGAGATCACTAAATTTACAAAGTTTTATTTCGTTGATGACGGACCAGCATACCCTTACAAGCTTGGTAGAAATGAGGTGATTGTGGAAGACGTTGACGAAGACCCAGAAAGATTGTCTGTTTTCAAAACGTTGGGGAAACCAATTGGCAAAGGAACTAGAAGATTGTTGACAGGCCATGAGTTAGATGCTGCTCAGTCATATGTTCTTCTGAATTGTGCAGAAATGGAGCCTTACTTTGAGTAAGAAACTTATATCGAATATATTCATTGGTTTACATAATATTCATAATTGTGTTGACTCTTGCACTTGTATATGTCGTAGAATGTACGAGAGTCAGCTACGGCAAGCGAACCAACACTGAATGCGCAGACTATAAACCTTAAGATGGAAAAGGATTTTCCACTTTGGTTTCGTTCACATGTGAGGGTTTAAGTACATTATTGACTACATCATTATATACATGATTATGCACATTGACACTAACTTGTTATGTTACAGTCAAATGTTGTTTCCACACCGAACAAATTTGTTTGTAGTTTGGCACAAGGTCCATTGAACATGGCAGTTTCCTACTCGGGTTTCTATGTAAATGGATACAAATTTCATACAGAATCTTATTCACAAGAACGAACAACATATAACTGTGGTGTTTGCATTTCTGGGACAAACTATGCTGATTCGGAGTATGATTATTATGGGGTGCTGAAGGAGATTATTGAACTAGAGTATCCCGCTTTGCCGGTCAAGAAAGTTGTAGTGTTTAATTGTCACTGGTTTGATCCGGAAAAGAGAGGAGTACAAATACATCCTCGATATAAACTGGTTGACATTAATCATACAAGGAAGTTTAACAAGTACGAGCCATTTGTGCTAGCTAATCAAGCTGTTCAGGTGTATTATTGCTCATACCCGTCGAAGAAGAGAGATAAGAAAGACTGGTGGGTTGTGTCAAAGGTGAAAGCGCGAAGTGGTTTGGACATGCCAGACTCTTCAACAAATGAGGAACAGGTTCAGCCACTGCAAGAGGAAACCGTTGATCATATGGTGTTATCACCTGTAGTCGATGACGATGAAACTTTAGTTTTAGTGGACATACCAGATGACAACATTGATGAATAAATTAACACTAGACAACAACTACGATGTATGAGAACATATAATTATTGACTTGTCCATTTTTTATATTATTTGATTACATCTTATAAATCTATACGCTTGTTTTTGGTTGTTCACAGTGATGACAGGTGGTAGAGGTTACTTTAAATCCGGGTGGTCGTTCTCGAGAATGCTTGGTAGGGGTAGTTCATCATCTGCAGCGAGAGATTCTCAGCAAGCTGCAGATGATGCAGGATCGGGCGAGGGTCTCATTCTGGTGCTCCACGACTTGCTCGTTCTCACTGTCTCAGGACGAGCACCGATGGGGACCCCGTACTTTGACACTCATCCGCATGCTCATCAGGGCTCCACTTTAGTCCCTGCTTCTCAGGATGTTCAGCACTACACTCCACCTGCCCACACACCGGCTGAGACACCTACCGATACTGCTTCACCTTCACCTGCGGACACACCGCGTAGCTCAAGCTCGTCACAAGCTGCTGGGGTTGTTGATCGTCGCACCTTCATCACCATCGACGGCAGGTAAGTACACTTATGTGATTATACAACTTGATATTGTTTTAATAAAGCTTGTTTACCAACCATTGTTAATTACTTGTCATTTGTCTTTGAAACTACAGGGATTTGGAGCCTAGTAATGTAGTCAATCGTGGAATACTCCCCTGTTTCGAGACAAGATGGTTTGCCCATGGCTATAACTGGGAGTCACTGGGTCCGGATGGTCATCGTTTTTATTTTGAGGAGTTTAAGGTATGTAACCATTCATATTTTACCAATGTGTGTATGATGTTTTTTGTTTTTGCACTTAAACCACTTTGTTAATATATATACAGAAGCGCTTTCGTGGGATCCTCGATTTGAGACACGGGTGTATGAGATTTTTTGTGATAAAGGTAGACAGAGATATTCTGACACACTATACAAGATGAAGACAGGGAGAACTAAGAGGAAAGTCAGAGATGATATATGGGACGAGTGGCAGAGACAGTGGCAGACCGAAGATTACAAAGCAAAAAGCCAAATCAACTCCAGAAACAGAAGGAGTGAGCACACACCTGGTGGCGGTATCTCCACCCATGCTTGCGGATCACGCACAATGAAGGGGCATAAGAAGGTCTTGGTAAGTTTTTTTGATAGTGTTGTTTTACATTTACCTAAAGATATGCTTAGGAAATATGAATATGGGTGTGACTACGGGTATGATTATGGATGTCAATGTGTTTGTGGACTATGAACTGTGAACTATTATTGTTTTCTGTCTGTTTAATATGTGGGCAAAATGTATAAAAACAGGGGAGGTTATGTCAAATTTTGCGTAGAATTTGTATTTTATATCTTAATAAGCATTTTTTTAGACTGAAAAAACAGGTGTGGAGCCTGATGCTTACACACTGTTTATTCACACACATTCGACCAAGGATGAGCATGGTAATAGTGTGCCAGTATGTGCGAAGGCGGAGGACATTGCTGTAAGTGTTTTTATACATCTATTCTGCATAAATGTTTGTAATACATTTTAATTTTATTGAATAATGAATAACTTCATTTATCTTTGTTTTGCCATTACATAGTATGAATATGAGCATCTTGTTGAGGCGTCAACTCAAGAGGCAGTGAACCCAGATGATCCATCAGCCCAAGGGACACCCACTGACCCCAACCAATTATTCTACAAGGCTGTCAAAGGGAAATCACGAAAGCAGAGGGTCTACGGTGTGGGCGAGTTAGCACCTGTCTATTTCCCTGACTCATTTCACACCTCTGGCAACAGCTCAAGTGACCGGCTACGATCAGAGTATGATTGAGTCGATGCAGTCAAACATTGAGCGAAATGTGCTTGACAAGATCCGCGAGACTGAGAGGGAGAGCATCCGGCAGGAGCTACGTCAGGAGGAGATGCAGGCTATGATACGAGAGCAGATCTCTCAGATGTTTCCCTCTCAGACTCCTAGTCTGCCAGGATGGGGTCCGTGGGGAGGTGCAGGTGGTGGCTGGTGGTGGTGGCTCAGGTGGTGGCTCCGGTGATCAGTTGGGGTATCGTGCTGGGGATGGTCATGGGTGGGAGTACGGACGTTAGATAGATTGTTATGGTTTGAGTGACATTGCAACATTAAGTTTTATTTTCAGTTGTTTGAAATGCTAATTGTACGAATTTAACAATTATTTTGAATTTGGTTAGTACAAAAAATAGTTTATTTTCAATTATTTTGAACAGGTGAAATTTATTGCTTAATTATAGGTGAATAAAAATGTTGCAGTTGATTATTGTTGCAGGTGAAATTATTGTAGGTGAGAACAAATTAAAAAATATTCTGTTTGGAAAAAAACAAGTTAGCGACGGAATATCCGTCGCTAAACCGTGAAAGCACAAACCCTAATTTCCGCGCTAATTAGCGACGGACGAAGTCCGTTTCTAATCCGTCGCTATTCATTAATTTAGCGACGGAATTATCCTTCGTCAATCTGTCGCTAATTAGCGACGGATTAAACAATTCATCGCAACACCTGATTAGCGACGACGGTTTTTGCGACGGAACAAATCTGTCGCTAATTCGTTTAGCGACGGATTTGTTCCGTCGCAAAAACCATTTTTTCTAGTAGTGATTGACAGGAAGGCAGTCTCTAATGGAAACATGAGGATAGTAAAGTTGTTTCATAACTTGAGCCACCAGAGACCCCGGGACCGTAAGTAGTCTCCAGAGTTGTTTAACCAGGAGAGCTTTGTTGAAGTTTTCGACTTCTCTGAACCAAGTCCACCTTTGTCCACCGAATCACACATTTTTGACCAACTGATCCAATGGAGAGCCTTTTTATCTGTTTTTCCACTCCACCAGAAGGAAGCAAAAGCTGAATTGAGCTTCATAATGATGCCCTTGGGGAGCGTAAAAAGAGACATGATATAGTTGGGGATAGACTGGAGAACACTAGAAACCATGATGGATCTAGCTGCTTGGGCCATGGGTTTCGTCCAACGAGATATTCTTTTACGAACGGACTCCACCAGATAGGTAAAAAGATCAACTTTCCTCCTTCCTATCTTAAGGGGAAGGCCCAGGTATTTGGAAAAGCAAGGAACCTCTTGAACATTCAGCAAGGAAGAGATATTTCCTTTGATGGTGGGAGATAATTTTTTACTGAACACTAATTCTGATTTGAGATGGTTTATTTTGTGGCCTGAGGCTTAAGGAATTTAGTAAGGATATGATTGAGGTGTGAGATGTTAGAGGGATTGGCTTTACCAAAGAGGAGAAGGTTGTAAGAGCATCACTTCCACACACTGCAGATTAAATTTGAAGAATAGAGTGGTGAGTGGCTGATTTGACCGTGTGAGTGGAGTGTCCAATACACTCTATTTTATATTTTCTCTTAAAAAAGTTAAGATTGAATAATAAAATATAATCACGTTACATCGAAAAATATACTAATTTCTCATCATTCTAATCAAGTTCAATCTTCAGATTTAATACACTAAATATGCTCCTTAAATATTTCCTTCCCCAAATAATAGCTAACCTCCTACCGTTAGCTTAATGATCAAAACCCAACAAAAAGAAAATAATAATAATAACAGGAAAGCATTAAGGACCTAAAAGAATTAAAAGGACCTATTCTTACTCTGCAGATATTCTTACTCCGCAGAAAACTAACGAAAGCATTACTCCAAAACTAATTAACAAAGCAAAAACCAAAAATGGTTTTATCCTCTTATCTCCTGATCATCATAGCTATAAATACTCATCTACCGACCCAAATTAATTAACACAAGTACGAGTTTCATCAGCTTGTATATATATTGATGGTGCGTTCACTTTGGGCTAACACTTGACTATATCGAGAATTCTATCTCATTATTTTGTTTCTTTGTTAGAACCAAGCAGATTTGTTTGATTCTGGGAAATCTGTTTCCACTCCTTTTCCTCATTAAACACCAATTTTCTCAATTCATAGTACGTGTGTCAGCATAGCATAGCAGCATATACATATAAGTAAATTAATGGCCGTCCAGCAACCACCTACGGCTGACATATGTGATGCGCACTCATCCCTCCTTGGAACAGGTGAGTTTGCGTGTCCTACAACCAATCTTTCAAAGCTACGGAGGCCGGAAAGACTTCTCCGGTCAGGTAGTGACCCTCAAGCTGTTTGAAGATAATATATTGATCCCGAGATCCTGGAGCAGAAGGAGGGCAGCGCGAGAAGAGTATTAGTAATTGACGGTGGTGGGAGTCTCCGGTGTGCACTCTTTGGGGGTTACTTGGCCAAAAAAGCAGAAAACAATGGCTGGGCTGGAGTGGTGATTAATGGGTGCGTCAGGGATGTTGATGATATTAGCCGTTGTGATATCGGGGTGAGGGCACTGGCTTCTCATCCGTTGAGACCAGCAAAGAAAGGGGTTGGGGAGAAACATGTTGCCGTTAATATTGCTGCTTCGAGGATCAGTGATGGTTGGTTGTATGCTGACAGTGATGGGATTTTGGTCTCGCCTGCTGAGCTGTCCATTTGAAATTTTTACTATATAACTCATTTATGTGATCAACTTACATAGACATCAACTGACATCAAGTTGTGCAAAAGAATGGGTCGATGAGATGAACTGTGAATGTAATATTAATTGTATTTGTCGAAATAACGAATGTAGTGGTATTAATTGTTGATCTACGCTACGATACAGACTTTTAAAACTTGCTCAATTGCACAGCAACACTTCATTGCATATCATCAACACTTCTGTTGACTCCTACTCTAAAATTTTCGAGCAAACCATGTACAGAAAAGAAAAAGTCTTTACATTACATGACAGACTGGTACATGGTCAAACTGTGCAAAATGCATCATAACAATCACGAGAGCATATCTCATTACAGTCCCAGTCTCAGGTACCGACAACACCATAACTCAAGATCTTTACATAATAAAGTAAGATCAAACGACCATTTCAGCCTCCCTGAGACTCTCTGGGATTCCCACTTCCAATCTCATGGTGGGTTTATACTGCACTGGCACCTCAGCCCCAGCCTGTACACATATCTCCACCACAGCCGGTGCCTGACCATAGAAAGCCCTAAGCTCCCTCTGCAGTGGCGCGCCTGTCACGTTTGGCACATGCCACACATACCTCGGAGGAATCAAATCATTGATAACCGCAGATTGCCACCCGTGCTGCCCGTTCCTCTGCTGGTGCTTATGAGCCCCACAGTTCTGAGCTTTGTGTCCCTTTGGACCTACGTGAATCTCAGGACAGTACCGCACACCCTCACTTGGTACCTCTTCATCAACCGGTTCGCCCCTATCCTCATCCTCTCCCAGGCCTCCAGTGTTTCCTCTGCCAGGGATAACATCTCCTCCCTACTCGTTGGTACCAAAATCTTGAATCTGTTAAAAGTGGTGGTACCTCAGGTTTCTCTCTATTGGATCTGGGTCTGGCAAGTGGGTCTCATCAGCGTCAATGAACTCATTCCTGCTTATGCGGATAATGGGCAGTCGTCTCCGTTTAGCAGGGTATTCAGGGATGTCAATCCCAGCTTGGATGCATAACTCGACAACAGCCGGGATACGAGGAATGGTGAAACGCTCCTCGTGGTTGATTCGCCTCGCAAGACGGTCATATAAGTGGTATGATTCGACTGGTGGAAGGATATCTTCAATACTCACATCTTTCGTCCATTCATGGAGACCCCTCCGTTTTGAAGCTCCTATTCCTCTACATGACTTGAAAGGGTGACCCACTCGCCCAACGTGGATTTCATTGCACCACCTGCAGATGAGAGAGACAAGTTCCAATGGAGAAAGAAGGCTCTATCAAATGAAATGTCCAATGTCATGTAGGCCAAAATGATTTCCTGGTCCTGATAACATATTCATAGGATTACTGATGAGTAGTACTTATAGCAAAAGGAAAGCATCTTAAACTGCTGAACCCTGCAAATTCTCATTACTCTCCATTCTGAAATGTTCAAGTCCGTGCGTACTAATAATTAAATAAGTAGCTCACAGATGAAAAACTCGTCTTTTATTCTTTTCACAAACAATACTCCTTATTTCAATATCTAAAAGATCAAAAGATAAATGGGTACAAGAAATTACTTGCAAGCATGGACAGGCACCACTTTTAAGAGCCTCCTGAGATTGTTAATCAGAGTAACTCTTGCATTCAGTACATCATATGCAACTGGAATTAAGCGTTTGATTAACAGCCCGTTCTTTGGTGGGGGTACAGGTCCCTTAGGTTTGCCCTTCCTACTCTTTGCTCTTTCTCTGGCTGCTCTTCTTAAATCCACAATTGGTACAGGAAAAGGCTTCTTTTCCTTTTTGGAAAAATAACGTGGTAATCTGCATTTTGGGGAACCTCATTCCTAAAGACCAATGAAGAGATACGGGATGACCTGTGAGGTTGAACCGTATGTGCTGGCATATACAAGAGTTCATCTCTACCAAACTGCAAAAGAAAATAGAAAAACTTGAGATACGCTGTTACAAGATGATATTATAAGCACACATCAGCACAGAAGAACTGTTGCCAGTTTCACAATTTCATTTATTGCTCATTTACCACATTTACCGTCTTTACGCCTGTCTAGTCATGAGAACCAGACAAATTTAATTTATAACCAGTAGCCTACATTTTTCTTGCGGAACTCACAATTAACCACAGGAAATATCTCAAGAGAATGACAGCCATATGACTTCAAAACTTTCATTTGAACTCAACTGTTTGTAGTACACGTTTTTGTTTTTCCAATATTAGAAAATCAGTACACACGAGATGAAGTCAATAGCAGAACATTGTGAAGTTGAGCATATACTTATAATGATGATCACAGTAGGAATCCACATAGTAAAATGAAAATGGCAGAGAAGTACATTTCTTATCATGTAAAGAAATTTATCAAAGCACTAACAAGGCAGCACCACAGATAGCCCTATAAAGACAAGCTTCAACTCAAACCTATGCTTTCCCAAATCCAACTTTCTACGTCCATCCTTCATTGCAAACATCCACATATCAGTAGATAGTATGCGACCTACCTTCAACGAATGATAAAAACCCAGACTTTGATGAAGATTACAGTTCCTTGGTGCTTTTCTGGCATTATTTATCCTTGAAGAAGTAAATCCAGGAAATAAGATATTTTCCTTGCAAGCAAGACATATTGGTAGGTGAGGCAGAGTTATACCTGAAATGCAACCCAATTAAAGATTACTGAATAGAAATAAAACGACCAACTTCCACAAGTGCATATCACAATGGGTTTCTAATTAACCAGCCTTTATACAGGCTCAGCATGTTGCCAATCTTAATAGCTGTTCTCTCTTTTTCAAATCATCCCTCCGCTAGAGATAATGAGGTTGGGGGAGCAAATAACTGAGTGACCTTCTAAATAAAGTATGAACATTTGAATGATAAACATGTACAAGCGAATTCAACACGATAAAATTGAAAGTTACCTCTTAAGCTTGCTGAGCCAATTGGAAGCTTCGGTAGCACTGATGGCATCAGCAAAGTCTGATCAATGGAAAAGTACAGACATCAGTGGCATGTACCCAAAGATTTGTAAGCAAAACAGTTTGGAAGCTGAAACGACACTGTATTCCCATCTGCGTTCTAGTATAAATCGGCTTCGTACAATTGCCAAAAGACTACACACAGAAAAGCACAGAGAAATGCTACTATAAGTATCACAGGTTCAAGCATGAAAGCAACAGAGAAACCAAATTTTACAGTGAATAAATATAACGTGAATGTAAAAACCATGAGGATTGTTGGTCAAGTCATTGTCAGACTAAGATAGTCAACTAGTTCAAATCGCCTAGAGTTGTCAATAAAAAAAATAATGGCGCCTTGCAGAAAATATAGCAACCGCCATAAATGGCATTGCTTCTGGCGAATTTGAGGCTACAACCACCAAATAAGCCAAAAGGTCATTTGTTCCGCCAAGCTTGAACAAAAGCACAAGTCCCAACTCCATCATAAGGCAGCAGCTGAGAATTACTATCAAAAGACACAGACAACCACCACGAATTTGAAATAAAAGCCATAAAGAATATGGCTGAGCTGTCACCCAGTACACCGTGTGGTTGAGGAAATGAAGTGCCGAGTATGAGTATAGGGAGTTAGAGCTGACAATGGGTTGGGTTCGGGTGAAACGGGCCCGTCACCCGCTAAGGACCACCCGAACCCACGGGTGAAACGGGTTCTAAACAGGTGAAACAATATTTTTAACATTTTTCTTAACAATACAAAAGCATAAAAACTAACACAAGAACATTTTAGTTTCCCATGATAAATTTTAAGTTCAACATGTCTTGGCTACACCCACATGTAGCCAAAGATAGCTACATTACATGTATATGTAGTAGACGAAATATGTACATTACACCTATAAAACCTGTATATTACTTATATAATAAATATTATACACAAAAATACTATTTTCAATATAATTGTTTATTGTACAGGTTTTCCTTATTCATTGTACATGTTTTCATTATTGGATGTACAGTAAATATAGCTATCTTGGCTACATATACTTGTAGTCAAGAATTTTCATTTTGAGTTTAGTCACATTTGACATCATTGGTTTATTGATTATACAATAAAAAAAAACATATTTAAAAAAAATACTAACATATAAGAGTCTAGACTCTAGAGAGGGGCATCCTCCAAACAAAACAACAATAGAGACTAACAATATCAAAACAACATCCATAAACTTAAGCAACACCAAGTGTTCAAAATAGCAGCAACACGCCTCCAATCCAGCACCAAATTAACAGTAACATCAAGTGTTCAAAATAGCAGCAGCACGCCACCAATTCCAGCACCAAATTAGCAGCAACACCATGTGTTCAAAGTAGCAGCAGCACGTCACCAATTCCAGCACCAAAACAGAATAATAAGCAAGGCAACTTGGATTTAGAAAAAAGAAATGTGATACCAAGTGCAGACAAATATTCTTCCACACTTGTGCATAGAATATTGAACATTTGACTCACAAATAACAATACCAGTGACTCCAATAGTAATTCTTCCACACTTGTGAATAGAATATTGATCATTTGACTTACAAAAAACAATACAAGAAGATAAAACTACTCATACTACATATTAACGTGTGTCCTCAAATCATGTATGGATGATTGACTATAACAACAGAGAAGATACGAGCATATGTCAACAGCAAAGATGGGCATGCATTGAGTCATTTGATCAGTTCATGACGGCCATAACAAGGCTTGAAATAGGAAACCAAATTACACCTTAATCGGGTCATAATGCGGCTACAAAAACAGAGACACCATAATGCATAAATGGAGAAAATAAGGCAAGGAAGAACAGCTTAAGAGAACTTAACTTAAGCAGAGAAACCAACACAAAATCTACCACTTAATTAGAGCAATAATAACAGCAGCACAATGGCCGAAATTGACCATAACGAGAACAGTTAGCTGGAGCAGAGAAAAAACCTGGGTAAAAATGTGAGTTTAAATCGCACCAAATATTTACACTCCTGTCAGATATTCATCTCAAATCTTCCGTTCACCCAAAATAGGAATCAGATGCAGGAAACTCAAACAACACTCACACCAAAAATTCATAGGCTAAACTGACTTGCACAAAACCAATATTTCAGATTTTTCGATTTCATTTACCCAGAAAATGAGCTTCAATTAGGTTCAGAAGCATACTTTAGAATTGTAGAAGGAAAATCAGGAGAGAAGATAGATAAACTCGTGGTTGTGGGTTGCAAACGCACCTGGCTTTCTTCACCCGAGCGCCTAGTTGCGTCGCGACAGCTCGAGCTTCTTGCTAGTGGTTCGCAAACTGGGTTAGCGAACTCAAGCAAGGATGACGGTGACAATTGACTATGGTGGAACTTTGGAAGAGAGCGTGTTTTGATATTTTGAATTTATCGAAATACTAAATTTGTTGAATTTATTTTTTAGATTTTAACCGAATTATTAAAATTATATTTTGTTTAGATTTTATTTTTGATTTTATCTAATTCGGTTAATTGAATTATTCAATTCTTTTTTAAAAAAAAGAATATTCGTTTTCCTAATTCTAGTCTTGACAATTAATCAAACACAAATCATGAATTTTGGTTAGTTGAAATTCAAACTAGCTAAAATTTAGATTTCGGTTCAGTTTTCAGTTTTTCACTCACAAAAATTTTAGATAACGGTTAATTCGGTTTTGGTGTTAATTTGGATAATTCAATTTAAAAAAAAATAATTGAAATCCAGTTTTTTTAATAATTTAGATTTCAGTTAACCGAATTATCCAAATGCTTACCGGAAAAAAATGTTGTTGTGTGATGTGAATCTAGGGTTTGGGAAGAAGTTGCTCTCGCATCTCGTGTCCGTGGAGCCATGACCAGATAGAGAATAGTGATGGAAAAGATTGAAATTGAAACGGATGGTCTCGCGGCCGCATAACACTAATCAGATTTTGTTGTTTAAGGTTTTGTTTGGGCATCAAAAAATATATATACAGTAAACGGATGACGGGTCGGGATCTAAATGGGTGATGGGTCAGATGAAGGGTGGAAAAATGACCAGAATCTGAACCTGACGGTACACACTTCAACACCCCTAATTATTGGAGTGTCGATCGAAATAGCAATTGAGAACACATCCCAAAGGAACCCCAAATTCCTTTGGTCGTCCTTCACTCTAGCTTGTAAAGAAATAAAAGGAACTCTCACCGATGGCAACTGCAGTGGAAGAACGAGAAATAAACTTAGTTCGCAGCAGCCGGCAGATTCACAGAACATTCAGACCAAAGACGCAATTCTCTTTCGAGAGCACAAATGAACACAAGTTAGGATTGAGAGAGAGAAGAAGAATAACCAAGCCTGTGGCCAAATTACATTAGTACCCCTGTTCTATGCCAGCCGTCCATCACCCTTGTAACTTGTAAGTCCATATCAACTGCAAAGTGACACAAATATACTAGTTTTATCAAAAAGTATATTAATCTTTCAACCCTATGAATGAACAAAACTTTACTGGCTGATCTTTTATAGAAAAATTATATATAAAATAATAAGATAAATTTTATATATAAAATTTTAAAGCCTAATCAGTGTTTTGGTTCAATTGGATAAAGTGGGTGGTGGATAGTTAAAGTGGTTAACTCCATTTTAGTTGTTCGGGAAGCATCTCATTTAATTTGTTGATTCCTAGTGTAAAGCTCCAATAATTATCAGCTAGTAAGGATTGACAAATTGCAAGATAAATAAGAATATATATAGGCTTAAATTTAATGTGCGCTAGGCAAGATTGGCAAATTGCATGTTAAATAAGAAATATGATAGATTCAATGCGCTAGCCAGATTGGCATAAAGAAGTGGATTGAAATTTCCGAGTTTTTCATGCATGGATGAGCAATAGAAGGACTACTCGCAACATGAAGTGCAAGAAATTATCTACCTCTTGGCACGCGTGAAAAATAGGGTCTCAAACAAGATGGACAACAGACTAGGCGAGGACTACCCAATACAAGAGACTGTCAAGGTCATGATTCATATTAACCGAGACAATTAATGTGCCACCACCAAATAGATTCAATGGCATTTTACAAAACGTATTGGGATGTTGTTAAAAATGATGTGGCAGATCTCGTGTTGCAGGTACTTAACGGGGGAGAGCTCCCTAGTGAATCGTTTGAAGTTGTGGATAATTAAGATTACATCCCCTTACTAGTGTGCTTTTGTGTGGGGTTGTCTAATTTCCAATTTCTATACTATGGCTCATGAGGTTATGCACAGTGTGAAAATTCAAAAGCAAGAAAAATAGATGCTTGGTTTGAAGGTCGATATATATCATGAAAGCTTACGCCAAAGTTGGAGTTTCACTAGTAGAAAAATGGTCTATCTCCCCTAGTGTAGCAGTTGTAAAAAGAACCGCTGAGATAGACCATTTTTAAAAATCTGCTAACCTATCTGTTCTTACTTGTAACCCTAACTGGCGATCGGAGCACTGCTCGCGCCTCTATTCTTTTCACTCATGAAATCACAACCCTAACTGGCGACGAACTCTGCGCCATTCTTCATTTCTTCTATTGGTGCTGCCTCACTCCCTCACTGTCTATCCTCTTCACTCGCGATTTTGCAACTCTAAATGGAGCAAGGAGCATTGCCTCTCTTCATTTGTTTTGCATCTCCGCCGCGCCTCTCTTCTTTTTCTGACCATTCGGGCGCAAACTAGGAGACCAATCCGGTGACGAGTTTCTGGAAGGAGGCCAAGAGACAACCAAGAGGAGTTGGAGGCCGGAGATTCCCGTAAAACGTAGGGAAGGTAGTTTCACTTTGATTTTGTTTTTGTTTTGTTAGTTTTGTAGCAAATTTCAGTACAATCCAAATCGAAAATTAGGTAAGAAATCATCCCCCCCCTTTTCCCCTTTGTTTTCTATCGGCAATTGGAGCCGATTTTTCTTGCGAAAACTTGTACGAATCCCTCGCTACTATGTGCGAATACGGTATTGTGAAGCAATTTTTCTTTTGCGAAATTCTTGTACAACTTTGGACTTTGTGTACTAGACTTTCAAATCTGAAAGTGGGTTACTTGTGTTGCGAAAATTGGAACCCTAAAATCAATTTAGGGTTTCAAAAATCAAAGAAGAGATTTTAGGTGTGGCAAAAATCGAATTCATAAACTAGGGATTGAAAAGTGAAATTAGGGTTGAGAAATTGATTTTGGGGGGGGGGGGGGAATCGATTTAGGGTTCCAAAGATCAAATTAGGGTTTCTGAAAATAGGGTTCTTGCAATTGAAATTAAATTGGGGATTTTTAAATCCAAAATTAGGGTTTCAAACTCTAATTTGGAGAAACTTGAAATTAGGGTTCCTACATAGAAATTAGGGTTTCAAATTTTATAACTAGGGTTCCAATTGAAGATCTGAGTTCTGGAAATTAGAAATTAGGGTTCACGATTAAATTGGGCAATCTGGAAATTAGGCTTCCAAATTTAAAATTAAAGTTTCTGGATAAATTGATTTGGGGCAAAATGGTGAATATGAGAAATTATGGGTGAAAATGCAGTTTGAGGAAATTGGGGGCAAAATTGTAGATTTGAGAAATTCTAGGGCAGATTGGTATTTTTGGGAAATTTGAGGGCTGAAGTGAAAATTCTGAATGTATAATTAGGGCTTCTAGAATTGGTTAGTTAAATTGGTCAAAATTGGAATTGGAAATTCAATCGGGTCAAAATTAAGAATATGGTCAAAATTGAAATTAGGGATTTTGATTGAGTCAAAATTAGGGTTTTAAAATTGAAATTAAATTGGAATGTTAAAATTGGATAATGAAAGTCAAAATTGAATTGGGCTTAGGATTGGTCAAACCTGAGTCAAGACTCGCTTGAATGGTCAAACCCGAGAATTAGGTTAACAAATTAAAACATTATGGGCTAGTTTAATTTGTTATGTTAAATAAAGGGTTTAGAGATACTTTGAAATACCCCTAACCTTTAAAATATAATTAAATGATCTATTAATGATCTAAAATGATTAATAAACATCTAATTATTATTGGGGAACAATCTAAAAGATCTCAACAAGGCAAAACACGCCTTAAGATCGGTAAAGCCGAAAATGTGCCTTAAGACACCATAAAGATTGTGTGACCTCAAATAGGATCCAAAGTGGATTCCTAAGTATTATAATGAAGTAAGGAACACAACAAAACCGTTCTCAAGGAGAACTAAGCTCAGGAACACCCTGTGACACAAAAATGTGCACTAAAACACCTTAAAGCACGTTTTTGTGAGATTGCCTTTTAAATTGATTTTTTTAATGGGCTTAAAAATTATAATTATCCTTAAATATGATATTTTATCATATTGTATCATATTAGGAATTTAATTCCAGAAATTTACGAATTTTTACAAATTAATATTAAAATATTAATAAAACCCTAAAGTGGGGCCCGTTCGAGTCAATATTGACCAAGTATGGTCAATGGTCAATTAATTGACCCAATTGACCAAGGATTTCGACAGGCAAGGAGGAGAGGAGTCAGCATAATCATTGTTAGACAAATTAGCTACCTAATACCAAATTTGCAATAGTAAAAGTTACTTTTATTACTTTTCCAATTCAATTAAGCCTTTCCAATCATTCTTCTTCACTCACCTTGCTTCCCAGCCGATTCCAGCATCCCCTCACCTCTCTTTGCTTCTCCATTTTCGTGGTTACACAGCCAAACTCAGAGGAGAACAGCAATCACCATTGGTAAGCTTATTAAGCTCTTAAATGTTCATTTTCTTCACAATTTCTTCCTCTTTCAATGGAGCAAAGCATCAACCACTTCCATCAATGTTCTTAGGTTGTTATGGAGGTTAAATGGAGGGTGTATCTCGGCATTAACAAGGGAAGAAGGTGGAGAAAGCTAATCTTGTTCTTAAGGTATAAAAATGTGCTCTAAGCACATATCTTTTGATTCCCTTCAAATTCGGTTGTGAAACTTTGTTTCTAAGCTTATAATCTTCATCTTAACATACTTATCCAGTTGGTACATCAAGAGCTTCGAAGTATAACCAGATCCAAGCCAAAAACACCATTTTAGGCATTTTAAACAAGGTAAAGATTAGCTATCTTCTAATCTGAGTTATACCAGTTTAAAGCTTGGTTTTAGTAGCTCTTTTAACACTCTTTTCCTACTGTAAATACAGGCCGAGATTAACCTTGTATACCTTGGTGTTCTAAGGTAAATTTTACCTTGAAAATTGACATTAAACACTTCTTATGGTTAGATCTTGCTTGGAGACTAATCATGCCTTAATTGCTGTTTGAAAACATGTAAACTAAGCTGTGGAAAATAGATCTCCATACAGCCGTGGCCAACAAGGCATATACAAGGATAAATCAAGGTATAAACACCTTAAACTTATGATTTTTATAAATTTTAAGCATATATATATATATGGCCGAGAGTGAAGTTACATATATAGGTCATATTGACCTAAAATGGAAAAAATGGCTAAGATAAATTAAGCTAGTCATTTAAGAGGTTTAATTAACATAATGGTCAAATTATGGCATTATGTGGAAAAATAATTAAACTAAGGTGAGGCCGAATATATATGCTATATTTTGAGACATTTATTGTGTAATTTATTTTGCAAGTTCAAGGTTGTAATAAGGCCATGAAATACCCCAAACCTTGGTATGTTGTGTAAATGTCAAACTATGGTATTTAAAGGCTAAAAAGTGCCTTAGAAACATAAATGAACCATTTAAACCATGGTAAAACACAATAAAACACATAAAACACGGTTTGAGCAAAAACATGCTCTAAGCTTGGAGTGAACTTGGCTAGGACCCAAAGAGCCTACCAAGATTTGATAATATAAAATTATGATTTTATAAGGCTAATTAAGTCCTTAGGAAACCTTGGTAGACAATGAAACCAAACAAAACACAAATAAATACCTTAAGGTCAATATGGGCTAAAATGTGCTCTAAGCTTGGGATGAATTTGTATAAGACCTAATGGTCATACCTATACCTTATTTATATGTTAATGAACATATTAGACCAATTACCAAAGAAAACCAAGCTTGAAAACAAGTTAAAACACAAAATGTGCTTTAAGAAGTCTTAAAGCACGTTTTTGAAAAATTGTCTTGTAAATGAGTTTTGAATGGCTAAATGTCCATCATTACTCTTTAATTAACATGTGTACTATATAGTATCACATTTGGGTGGCTACATCAATGGGAAATCAAAAATTTCACTTCTATGTGCCTTGTTTTATGAATAGTAACTTTATAAGCTAGTTTGTAACATATAATGTTATAAGTGATTAAGTTGGTCAACAAAGACCAAAACACCCTTCTAACTAAATGGTGGCCGGTTTTTATGAAGGTGAGTCACCACCATGTAAAAAGCAATTAAGGAAAGGAAGGGTAGGAAGGTAAAAAGGAGAAAATTACCTTTTAATACAAATATCTTGTTAAAGCAAGTTCTATCTTCATTTCTCCTTTCCTCCTTCATTTCACACGTCCCCAACCTCCCTTCTTGCTCTCTTTTACGAGCTGATACAGCAACACCAACACCACCATTGTTTTCCATCTTTGAATGCTTGTAACTCCTAGCTCCATGGTTCAAATTCAATTCCAAGACCACCATTCTTCTAGTTGGAGCAAGCTCTACACTTACCTTTTCAAATATTCAAGAACTCAGTTTTGGTGCCAAGGAGATTCACCATTGATGGAGCTTGAGCTCACCTTTTCACATATTATTGTTCTCCTTTGCTTCTAGGTAAGGAATCTCAAAGAAAAATCAAGTTTCCTCTCCTTTTAGTACATGGCCGAAAATTCACCTCACCATGGTGTCTTTACCTTGCTTGTTTTAGCTTCATTTGAATCTCCCAAGGGCTTGGTGGAGTCCTCTCTTGATATATATTCAAGCTCTCTTTCCATTCCAAGGTAAAACAATCATTTTAATACCTTAAGATAATATATGTAACTAGGGTTTATATGAGATGAAACATAATGCTTGAATACTCATTCTATTATTGTACATTGTATAGAAGTTGGCAAACAACTAAACACCCCACCGGTTTTACAAGGAAACAAGAAAGAAGTTTGTGAGGGAAAAGAGGTAAACAAACTATCTCAATGTAGTTTAAATGCCTTAGGAAAATGAGCTTGATTTGCTTAATAAAATACCTAAGGAGCCAATGGCAAATGAGCTAGTAAAATGCTCTCAAGGAGTTTATTAAGGACATATGTATTGGTGTATGTATTTGCAGGTCAAAGGCATTATTTATGTGGGAAATTCAGTGTTTAAGGATTATGCAATTTAAGGGCCTAAGAGCCATGTTATTTAAGGGCCTAAGTGCCAAGCAAGTTTAATTATGCACTATATTGTGATGTAGTGTAAATTGGGTGAAGTTTTGTGAGTGATAATGTTTTGATGGATCTAGGTGTTCTTGAATGTTTAGTGGTGAAAACTATGAGCTTTGGAATGGTGAGGTGCTAAGAGAACCTATGGCAAAATTTGTAAAATGTATAAGGAGTTTTAAGTGCTTAAATGAACTTGGTTGAACTAGGAATAGTTAGGAATGGATACATGTTTACTTTGAGAAGAAAACAAGTGTTAAGGTGATTTAGAGTGATGCAAGGATTTAGGTGTTATCTTGGAAGTTTCTAGGAATTCAATGTGTTTTCTAGGATATTAAAGTCTTGAAAAGTTTGTTTAAGTTTAGGTTATGTGATGTTCAAGGAGGGAATAATGTATAGAGAAGGTTTTGAGAAAGGAACTTTAAGGAGTTGTGAAAGAGAAGATTTGGTTAGTAAGAGAAGATGCTTGGGAGATGATGTCATGATGGTGAGGAAACACTTTGGTATAAAGGTTATTAAGGATGAAACACCACTTGAAAAACTAGGAGAAAACATTGTAAGTGTTGGAAATTTTGTGAATATAAGTAAAGGTTTAAGGAATTAGAAAAACGAGTTTGTGAGTGTTTAAGGATATCCTAAGGTGTGTTTGAAGTGCCCAAATGAGGTTAGGGTATACTAGGATATATGGGGTGAAGTTTGGAGTTGAAGTAAAAAGGAAAACAAAGATCTGGGGCAGACCGGACTTGCGACCGGACTTGCAAGTTCGGTCGGGCCCAGTTTACCCTGTGGGAAATAGTTTCTGGAATGGACCGGACATAGGACCGGACTTACAAGTCCGGTCGGAGTAGAAAAATTTTGACGGAAATGTGTTCTGGAATCGACCGGACTTGGGTAAGTCCGGTCGGACCAAAAATATGGTTTAAGGTTATGAAATGATATGTAATGATGGGGATTGATAGGTAATGATGTTATAAGGTTGTTAAGGACATATTAGGTGAGTTTTAAATGGCAATTAAGTGGGTGAAAAGTTGTATCAAAATGTGAAAGTAAAACAAGTTAAAATGTAAAGTTATGTAACTAAGTTAACGGGGAAAGTTAAGCATTAGACATTAAATAATCAAGCAAACCCCGATGTTAATAAAAACACATGTGATGTTAACAGTTGTTCGAGAATCGCTCGAGGAACAAGTGGACGTGGTAAAGTGGACTCCGGTGACAGGTATGGTTTTCTTGCACCTGGTCCTACCGGATTACACGGCTTGTATTGCCAATATGTTTTCTTGAGTGTTTGCACCTTGTAAGATTAAAACATGTAATGAGTTATAGTAATTCATTTTGTGGCGAATTTGGCCTCCGATACCATTTAACCTCAAATATGTGTTAAACCTTAGCTAACCAAAATAGGAACACATGAGTGATCGGTATTCGGAGTTGACGGCCCAACCTTGGGAACGTGCTAACCACGGCTATGTGTGAGTTAGTGGATATTATTGTTGTATGCAAGTGTGTGAACCTCCCTTGTGTGTTAACTCGGTTATGAAACCGTATGGTGTGTGGATGTGGTAGGCTCATAATGGATCTCTAAACTTATTTATAAGTGTATATGTAAATGGGGGGTGAGGAGTCGGTTGTTGGCCACGCGTGTGATGGACGGGAGTCGATATCATATCGGTTCGGCTCTCTTGGTGTATGTATAGGTGGTATTCCAACTTGGTTTCTACTTCCCTTAGCTATCCAAAGCTAGTTACTGACTCACGTCGGGCCAGGGGCATACGTATGTTATTTCGGTGTGCTTGGGATTACTATATCCGACACACCTTGGGTATAAGTTAACCGTTCTATATAACCGGACGGTAACGAGGTTGGGTAACGAGCTTAACATGGGATTGACAAAATCCCTAAGCTCACATGGTATACTAACTATGGTGGATGGTTCCTTGTGAGAACCGATTTTATGGTGTTATGTAATGTTATGGTGCTATGCAAATTCCCTTGCTGTGCTATGGTATAAATATATATATTGGATGTTTAAAATGAATGCGATGTCATCAGTGGCGTCGAAACAAGAAAGTGTGTTGTTATGTTTATTATGTGAAAAATAAGATATGTTGTAGGATATGGAATGTGTGGATCATGGAAATGAATCCCAGTGTGTGACAAGAGGCGTTAAGGATAACCCGATTAATGGGTACATGTCGTTCGTTAGGAAGTGACTCCGTTTTAGAGGAGAGCCACTCTAGGGTTAAGGAATCATTGGATGGTTGGTTAAGTGTGGATGTTGGTTATAGGTTGGCCCATTGAGGCGAAATATTATGTGTTGTAGGTTTTGGCTTGTATGCATGATTTAAATATAATCAACTGCATGCTAAGATGACAATTAGTTGTGCGTGGCCGGTAGCATGTGGGCTGCGGGATTACCATACCAGCAAAGGTGCTGAGCCCCTTGGGGGCCACCCTTTCTCTCCTTTCTATTTCAGGTACAAGGAGTGGAAGCCGTTCGAGAGTAGGACGGGGTAGATGTTCTACATGGGTAGCCATTTAAATGGCGTAAGCATTGTAAGCGTAGTAAGACCGAAATTGTTATCGGCATTAGTTTGTAAATAATCGGTACAGTGTGAATGTATGATATATAATGAGAAAATGGAATGAGGATGGTATTGTGTAGTTGCTCGGGAATTTAGTCCATCAGACCGATACAAATGTATATGTATTAGCCTGTTAGCCACGTGGGTGGTTAACGGCGTGTAACCCATTGATTAAGTAATGTGATGAGTTGAGATTCCGCTGCAGATCGATGTTAAGTGTACGGTGGTGGTTGGGGTGTTACAGGCCATGTCATTAGGCCATTTTAATTTAATTTTATAAGCTTATTTAGTTTTTATGCTTATATAATTAAGTTGGGGCCAAATCGTAATACTGGGAAATATAAAGCCGGGGACTAATTTTAGAGGAGTTTAGGGTTTTAAATGAATTTAATAAAAATTATAACATTTTAAAAGTTTTGGGTCAAAATTGTAAAATAGAAAAGTATGGGGTATTGTTGGTAATTACCGAAAGTTTGAGTCCCAATGGTATTAGAAGTCAAAGTTGACTATATAGGAGACTTTGACCAACTTTGGAGAATTTTAGAAATTAAAATACTACCTTATAATAAGATACTTATTAAATTGTAAAAGATTTATAAGACTTGGGGTGGCATTGTGATTTCCGAAAACTTGGGGGGTACTAAAAGGAGTTTAGTACAAACCTTAGGTTATTAGGAATTTAGGAATTGATTTGGTTAAATTGGAGTTAATATGAATTAAATAAGTATAATATAAGGTATTTCATATATTGTTACAAATGGGTAACTATGTGGTAAAATCGAGATTTAGAGAAAGTATAAGGTAGGAATAATGTTTATAACCTTTTGGTATAGTTGGTGATTTTGGAATTATATACAAGGCTTTATAAGGACTATGTAATATATGATTTTAATGGAATTAGAAAACTATAGTTATAAAGGGGGAAATTGGTGATATAGAAGTTAAGTGGTGGAAAAAATAATAAGAACCATGGGGTCTGTTCGGTTATTTTGAGAAAATGTAACCATGGGTTATAGTATATTAAGGAATAAGGATTTAATATAAGGTATATACTATAAGTGTAACAAGGAATAAATTTGGGGTTGAGTTGAAATTATGGAAGTGTTGGTGGGAATTAATTAATACCGAGAGTTTTAAGGGCTGTTTGGTATTTATTAAAATATATAAACTATAAGTTACAATTGTTTTAATGACATAGTTGTCAAATTAGATATGTTATATAACTATAATAACATGGTATAATTATGTGGAGGATTTGTAAATAATTAAGGAACATAGGTGCTGTTCGGAAATATTAATATTTTGAATGAACTTTATAATATGGTTTTAAGTTATAAGAATTATAACATTGTAATATAAGAGGTATTCATTAAAAAGGATGAATATATTTATAAGAATTGCCATATAAGAAATAGTTCCATAAATACATACACATAATAAATATGTGTTGTGGTGGAAAATATAATATGGTTTAATGACCATATATTTTCATAATTAAAATGACATATGATAAAAGGAAAAGAATTACAAACATTGGATATGGAATGTTAGGAATGTACATGTGATAATAAGGATGTAATGCAAAGTATTGTTTACACATTGAATTTGGGAAAAAGGAAAAAAAAAAAGAAGAGAAACAACCTTAGAAAAAAATACTAAGGTGAAATGTATGGTGTATGACAAGAATCATACATACAATATAGGAACAAGCTATATGATGTACAAACATACATTTAGGTTAAATGCGATAACAAAAAGCTCAACTATAAAGTATTAAATATACGAGACAAGACTACGCTTGTAATATAACACTTTTCCAATCTCGAGTTAAACCTAAAACCCGACAAACATTGAATTTAATAACGGGGGTTAACGGGAGGTATTAGTGACGGTACGGGGGTAACCGTAGAATTTTGTGTTGTTATACAGTATGCTAAGTAAGTGCATTATGTATTGTATAGAACTGTTAGAGAGACGCACGGAGCATAGGATCTTGCTGATTATACACACGTAATACTCTAGGGTGAACGGTTATGTATTTATGTGGCTTGTTGTCTCTGAGGATTTCCTCGTTCAGACATGTGTGAAATCATGGTTAAGATTGAATGTCTGCTTGTGTGAATTAATATGCCTGAGTTCTATATTAATGCTGCTTATAATTTTTACTGTTGCACGATAACAGTACTGTTCGTATATATGAACATATTATAAAACGGACTAGCGGCAATGATGCTATCTTATATGTGTAATATAAGGAACGTAAGAAAAACGTTGTAGCATTAAGACAATAAGATACATATATTATATGAGACTTTGTAGAATCCTACTGAGCGTGAGACTAGAACAGACAGAATACGATGATGATAAACGAACACTGTAACTCAGATTATCACTCAGAACACGTATCAAACTCGATACAAGATTGGCACGTAGTATGTTCACCACACTACTTATACACGAGATCTAAACTCTCAACACGTTAAGAGAACAATCCTCTCTTAACACCTCACACGGAAAATATGCTTCTCAGTACGAATTATGTTTCAGTACTATACTAATCTTTCTCCTGTAAACATCTCTCACTCGAGACTTATGCGGCGCTTTTACTTTTGTTTTCACCTCCCTCTCTAATGCTTTCTTCCCCTTCAAAAACCCCCCTAACCCTAGAGTTACAATCCCATATATAGATGCCGACCCATTAATTACAACTCATAAATCATAGATATTATTTATCTTTTATAGATAGAAAAAAGCCGTTTAAGATATTCTTCTTGCTTAGATTATTTCCTCGGTTATGGACTGGCGCGTGGATTTCTTTATTTCTTCTTCACGCTCATCAGTCTGAAGCTGAGTTTGCCGATCAAAATACATCAACAATTTCCCCCTTTTTGATGCGGCAAACTGTTGAAGTCTTGAACCTCTTGCATTAATTCCCCCTGAATCTTGTAATGCCATAGCTTCGCAAGAAAGTCCCATCTACTGTTGGTATTCCCCCTTAATCTCACATCTTTTTCTGCTTGCCCTGTACTTAGTGTAAAACTCACAACCTTTTGTGCATTAAATGTGATATGACAGCAAGTAAAAGAATAAAGAGACAAATAACCGAACATAATCTCTACATATGTGATTCGCATCATAAACCCACTTGTACCAAGTATCAACAGACAGAGTAATGGAGATTCAGTTCGAGAATTTTTAAAACAAATATACTAGCCGTAAGCACAACACAAGTATAAACCTGCACCACTGTTTGTGCATAAATTTGTTAAAGACTTCCTAATACACTTCCCCCTTTTGCCACATCAAAAAGAGACAAAAGATAGCAGATATTGTAATGAGCAGAAGGGGAGGGGTAGGATGCAATCCAACTGAAAAAATACTAAAATTTATCAGATTGTTCAGATGTTGAGTCATCCGCCGACATCAAGAAATTAAGTTTGTCCTCCAGAATCTGCATCCGGTCCAGTAAGCGCTTCTCCATTGCCATCATTGAGTCGAGGACTGACTGGATCAGAGAGGCGGTGGAGGGAAGTGCATGGCCAGTCTTCTCCTCATGTTGCCCTGTTTGTTTGAATTGCCAGCCTGACGATGTCAATTCCAAGCCCATCTTGGAGAGTGTTGCGACAGCTAGATAGTTAGTGGGTTGAGCAGTGAAGAAGTAAGCATCATCTTTAACAAGATTGAAATGACGAAGAACCTTTGTAAGCCAGAAGGGGTAAGGAATGGAGGGCTTGGAGCTATTCACAATAAACCGCAAGTGAGATATGATGAGTCTTGGCAAGGAGAGATGAATCTTTTTATCTAAGCACCACATCAATCCTAAATCCACGGGTGTGACCTTATCACGCATATCAGAGCGTGGGAGTAATGTCTGATAAGCAAGCAAATGGAGTAACCTTGGTAATACATCTAGGTCTCTCTGTGGATAGTGCTTCAGTCTAGAACTAGCACGAGTCAGGCCAAAGTGTTGCACAACGTCAGAGTGTGGTGCGACATCCACCTTCTGAGTATTAAACTCAGCTAAACCATCCAGAGGGACATCAAGAATCATAGCAAGCCATGCAGGAGAGATTATCATTTTTATTCCAGCCACCTCAGTCTTAAACTCGTATGGTGAAACGAATTCTAAATTTAGAACAAACGGAAAGAGTAACTCTGGGTAGTAGGTGGTTTCAGAATTAAATAATTTGTCCCAACCTTGAAATTTAACAATTTCCTCCAACGATTCCAGCGAGTTCTTGCCTAACCAATCGCAATCAACCAATTTTCCAGGAAGAATATCGGATTCAAGCATCGAACGATTAAAAATGGGTTTCTGTGGAAAGGTACGACCTGGGTTTTGCGTCCGTTCTTGATGAAACTCCTTGACCTTGGATGCAAAAGGACGACGTGGCACAGACTTCAGCCTCTTCGACGATCGCTGTTGAACTACTGGAGAATCACCCTCCTTGCGCTTTGGGTTCACCGAGGAAGCATCGTCGACTCCCGGAGCGGCTTTCTTTGCAGGTGTGCGCAACCGACGACGTGTTTTAGCCAGAGGAATGTCGTCCTCAGTAGGAACAGCAGAGGAATCTTCATCGCTGACAATAGTGGTTTCTTTTGGAGTTGGAGATTTTGCGTCGGGTGAGGGTTTTGAGATGGAATCGGGGACGATTGTTTGTTGGCTATAATGCTCCGGTTTTTCAGTAGCAAGAGGAACAGCATTCTCATAAATGAGTTGTTCGAAAGAATCCATGGCTGAAGGAAGAAGGAAGGGGAAAATTTTCAAGAACGAAGCTCGAGAAGAGCAAGAGTTGGCACTGTTTAAGAGACTTCGGGAGGTGTAACCAAGTGAGTAAGCAGTAGATGTTTTAAGTATGCTGAGAATGGGAGAGAAATAGAATAAAAATTTGTGTGGGGTTTTTTTATTCAAAAATTAAAGCTAAACTCCTCCGTTTGAAAATAAACTCAGTTGAGAGATCTAGACTGAGTCTTTCAGAATAAAACCTTTAGAAGATTAGGAAGATGAGCACATTTATCTACAAAGATATCACCCAGCATACATTAGGAAATAATGACTCCAGTCTCCTGATATTATTAAATTTCCTTCAGTGAACATACCACAAGCAGGGCATGTGGATAATTTGAGTGAATAAGCCTGTGCATAATCATAACTTCCTTTGAAACTACAAGAGGTGAGAAGTATAATCATATTCCATTATACCTTTCATCACCACAGACTCATACTCACAGCTGTGAAAGACATTATGTGTGTTATTTAGTAAACAACACCTTGACTTTTTCTCTCCATCCATGTAGCGACTTTGGGTCAACTTGTCCAGAGTAATTACCCTTAGAAAGTTAGATGATGAAGCATCCTTGAAGACTTAATTATCGAATGAAAGAGGCCAAATACGTGTTGTTTGTGCTGTGAGCAGAGGAATCTCTTGCCTTGTTTGTTCCATTGTATTATAAAGCCACTGTGATGTTATAGCATTTAGTTTTAGTGCATACCCCAACATGATGCTTGTGAGACACATTCAGGAGATTTATACGAAAGAGGAGAAAAGATGCATACATCCAATTAATGTATATTCGGAAGACATGCTGAAGTAAATAACATACTCATCTTAATAACCTTCATAACGTTGTATCCATAAAAGACTTGGTATAGAATACTATCATCCATGAGTAACAATCAGAGATGTTTAGAGTAAAAAAAATAAAACAAACCCACAACCGAACAAAATAAAAGAAAATTAACAAAAACAAAACATCTGATCTATCTCTCACTTGGTATCTACCATGCCAATCTCAAAACGAAGTCGCTCAAAAGTCTCTCTTGGTAAGGGCTTGGTGAATATATCGGCCAACTGTTTTTCTGTGGGACAATGAACGAGAATAACATGGCCATGTTCAACGTGATCACGAATAAAATGATGACGGATGTCAATGTGTTTGGAACGTGAGTGATGAACCGGATTTTTGGTTAGCTCAATTGCACTGGTATTGTCGCAATAGATAGGGATAGGAATGAAGAAAAGACCATAATCCTCAAGCTGCTGATGAAGCCATAAGATCTGGGCACAACACGCCGCCGCAGCCACATACTCAGCTTCAGTCGTAGACAGAGCAACCGAAGCTTGTTTCCTAGAAGACCAAGCAATGAGATTAGAACCCAAAAATTGAGCTGTGCCCGTGGTACTCTTCCTATCAGTAAGAGAGCCACCAAAATCTGCATCAGTATATCCAGAGAGTGTAGGCAACGAAGTAGCCGTGTATAGAAGTCCAAGAGATGATGTCCCTTGTAAGTAGCGAAAAATGCGTTTGACCGCTTTGACATGAGGTGTTTTGGGATTAGATTGGAACCGAGCGCAAAAACACACACTTTGCATAATATCAGGCCGACTCGCGGTAAGATAGAGAAGAGACCCTATCATCCCCCTATAAATAGTAGGATCTGTAGATTCTGCAGTGGGTTCCAGTCCCAGTCTGAGAGTGGTTGACATCGGAGTGAACATTGGTTTACACTCATTGAACTTGTATTTCGCTAAAAGCTCCAACGTATATTTAGTTTGGCTGACAAAGGTGCCATCAGCTGTCTGTCGAATCTGCAAGCCAAGAAAATAAGTTAACTCACCCATGTTACTCATTTGGAACTCTTGAGTCATTACGGTCTCAAACTCCTTTGTTAGCTGAGGACTGGTGGATCCGAAGACAATGTCATCGACATATATCTGAACCAGAAGCTTATCCACCCCGCACTGTTTGATAAACAGTGTACGATCAACATGTCCACGTACAAACTGTTGACTAACAAGGAAAGTGGTCAATCTTTCATACCACGCCCTTGGTGCTTGTTTAAGCCCATATAATGCCTTTTTCAACCGATAGACATGAGTAGGATGGATAGGATCTTCAAACCCCGGGGGTTGAGTAACATATACCTCTTCCTTGAGGTGTCCATTTAGGAAGGCACACTTAACGTCCATCTGGTAGAGTGTGAACCTATGTAAAGTGGCAAAGGCTATGAGCAATCGAATAGCCTCAAGTCGTGCAACGGGAGCATAGGTTTCATCAAAATCCAATCCCTCCTGTTGGTTATACCCTTTGGCAACTAGTCGAGCTTTGTTTCTGGATATCTGACCATTTGAATCCAGTTTATTACGATAGACCCACTTCGTTCCTATAATGTTCTGATTTTCGGGTTTTTCAACAAGTTCCCATACCTCATTTCGTACAAACTCATTCAACTCCTCATGCATTGCATTTATCCAGCTTTCATGTTCTAATGCTTCCTTCACAGTTTTTGGCTCTATTGTTGATACAAATCCAAAGTAAGCACAATAGTTTTGTGCATTCGACCTGGTTTGTACCCCTGAGTTCAAGTCTGACAAAATATTGTTAATCTCTATACCCGGGGCGTTACGGGGTGTCAGACGACGCATGACTCTGGCTTCCTGGTTCACTACTGGTGGGATGACAGTGCTCTGGTGGTGTGGCTTCTAAGTCGGAACCGATGAAGGAAGAACTTGAGTTCGTACCACTTCTACCTCTGAATCAGTTTCGGAATTATTTTCCATGAGTACATCATCGGCCTTACACTGAAAGAGATCTTTTATCTCCTGATGACTGACACGTCCTCCAAAGTTATTCTCGTCAAACGTAACATTTGCAGACTCTTCAACAACCAAGGTGCGTTTGTTAAAAACCCTATAAGCTTTACTGCTCATTGCATAGCCGAGAAATACTCCTTCATCACTTCTTTTATCAAACTTCCCAAGTTGAGTCTTTCCATGATTGAGGATATAACACGAGCACCCAAACACTCTGAAATGTGATATAGATGGTTTGCGCCCTTTGTACAGTTCATAGGGAGTCTTGACTAGAATTGGCCGAATCAAGGCTCGATTGAGAATATAACATGCCGTATTTATCGCCTCCCCCCAAAAACTTGGTGCAAGCCCACTACCATTTAGCATCGTACGAGCCATTTCTTGGAGAGTCCTATTTTTACGTTCCACCACTCCATTTTGCTGAGGAGTTCTGGCTGCGGAATAGGTATGTGTGATTCCGTTGTCAGTACAGAACTGGGACATCTTCTGGTTTATGAATTCCGTCCCCTGATCAGTCCTAATAGTCTTGACCTTATTCTCCGTTTGAGTCTGAATCTTAGCAAACAGACTAATAATCTCAGAATATGTATGATCCTTACTATGAAGTAGAACCACCCATGTGTACCTTGAGTAATCATCAACGACCACCAGTATATATCTCTTACCAGACCTGCTCTGAATCCTCATTGGTCCCATTAAATCCATATGAATCAACTCTAGAGTCTTGGTGCTATTGACCGCATGAGTCGAAGAGTGCGAAACCCGTGTTTGTTTGTTCAGGGCACAATCAGCACAGATAACATCATGACTTATCCTTCTTTGTGGTAACCCATTGACTAACTCCTTTAGTCTCAATCTGTTAATCAACCTGTAATGAGCATGTCCTAACCTCCGATGCCACAAAACTTCATCATCTTTAGCTGTAAGACAAGTTAAGTCTTCCTGGTCGTTCACATCTACCATGTAAAGATTTCCTACTCTACACCCTTGTAACAGTACCTCCTGTGTAGCCTTGTTACGAATTTGAAATCCATTAGAATCAAAGATAACCTCCGAGGGACCTTTGTCGCACACTGTGACACGCTTAACAGATCATGACTGAGACCTTCCACCAAACTGACTTGATCAATACAATTCTCTTTGCCAATCGACCCTACTCCTATTATTCTCCCTTTGCCATTGTTCCCAAATGTAACTTTTCCTCCTCGATGTTCTTCTAAGGAATTGAACTTCTTCCTATCTCCACTCATGTGTCGTGAGCACCCACTGTCCATCAGCCACCAGTTCTCACATAACGAGGTAGCCAGTGCCTAAACACACCCAATTACTGTTTAGCTTTAGGTACCCATACTAGCCTAGATCCTGTTTTACCTAAACTGCGAATGATAGTTGTTATTACTAGCTCTAGACTGACGTGTATTGTCAACAAAAGATTTTCTATAGTATAAATCCCTACAAGAACCAACACTATGACCGGGTTTGTGGCAATATTGACACAAAAATCTTGACTTAAGAGATCTTTCATAAAAGACTTTTTTTACTGGAGTATAAACAGGTGTAACACTCTTCTTCTTCCCGGTTAGCATCTGAGTTAAATCTGCTTTTCCAGTGTACCAAACGGGATTCCGTGGTGTTGCTAGTTCTTTTTCTCTCCTAACCTTGGACAAGTTATCCTCTAACATCTCATTTTGCTTTCTTAAGTTCTCATGCCTCTCTTGTAACGTTTCAAATTCAGATTGAACCCAAGCAGGTAAACAAGCAACTCTCTCTTTTATCGGTTTGACAAACTTAATAGTAGTTTTCTTTATCCTGAGATTCATTAGCAGACTCTATAGGAATATCTAGGTTTGACAGTCTAGATTCAAGCAGTTTAATCTTAGCCACAGCAGTTGTTAACAAGCTAAACATTTCTTTCTTTGACAAGGTATTGAATGCACTTTCTATGAGTTCAGGACTTACCTCGTCTGCTTCTAGGATCTCTTGCCATCCATCTTTAGCCATCATGCAGAAGTTCCTATCTGATTGTACGCTGACCCTTTCATCATCTTCAACCACCGCAGTCATGCATACTTGTGCTACCTCTTCTGTCTCTGAGTCTTCATCTGACTCTTCTTGTCCCCACGCTGCAGCTGCTGCCTCTGTGAATTTTTTGATTTTGTCACGAAATTCATCCTTTGTCTTTAACATACAGTCCTTCACCACATGTCCAGGCTTGTTACACCGGAAACAAATAATTTGTTCCTTCTTATACTTGAATCTGTCAGTTCTGGACCCAGACCCTCTTCTTCCGCCGAAGATCTTCCTAATTCCGTTAGCAATCATAGTAATCTCTTCATCCTCGTTAGCATCATCATCTTCTTTATCGCTTGATATCTTCTTCGCCTTTAGTGCCAGATCCTTACTAACACCGAGTCCAACTAGTCCACCTTTCATCTTGCCTTCGTACACTGTTAGTTCAGACCCCAGTTCTTCAAAGGACAATTTTGATAGATCCTTCGTAGACTCTAAAACGGTGGTGTAGTTCAACCACTCTTTGCACAAACTATCCAAAACCTCTCGTTTATTTGAGCATTATCCAGAGTTACACCGACCGTCTTAAGTTCACATAAAATTTTATCAAATTTTTCTATTGCCTCCGTAATTGTTTCTCCCTCTTCCATCTTAAAATTATCAAGCTGCCTCTTGAGTTGTTTTCCCTTTGCTTTCTTGACTGAATCTGTCCCCGCGTAAGCCGTCTTAAGGAATTCCCAAACCTCTTTTGCGGTGCGCAAACCTAAAACTTTCTGTTGGTCCGAGTCTGACAGGGAAGACATTATAACTCTCCTTGCTTGTCGATTCTTACTTATCAATTTGTTATCATTCTCCCCCCAGCTAGACTTTGGCTTATCCTTGGTAACTCCTTCTTCAACATATTTCGGTTTTAAGTCTCCTTCAGTCACCACATCCCAAAGTTGAAGATCAATTGAAATAAGTTGATCCTCCATCTGTTCACACCAGCTTGTATAGTTGAACTTGGTCAACTTAGGTGGCTTGACACTGTAGGTATTCATCTCGACCTACCCTGAGAGATTTTTCTCTGAATTTAGGGTAACCTTGCTCTGATACCAATTGAAGAATCCTACTGAGCGTGAGACTAGAACAGACAGAATACGATGATGATAAACGAACACTGTAACTCAGATTATCACTCAGAACACGTATCAAACTCGATACAAGATTGGCACGTAGTATGTTCACCACACTATACACGAGATCTAAACTCTCAACACGTTAAGAGAACAATCCTCTCTTAACACCTCACACGGAAAATATGCTTCTCAGTACGAATTATGTTTCAGTACTATACTAATCTTTCTCCTGTAAACATCTCTCACTCGAGACTTATGCGGCGCTTTTACTTTTGTTTTCACCTCCCTCTCTAATGCGTTCTTTCCCTCAAAAACTCCCCTAACCCTAGAGTTACAATCCCATATATAGATGCCGATCCCATTAATTACAACTCATAAATCATAGATATTATTTATCTTTTATAGATAGATAAAAAGCCGTTTAAGATATCTTCTTGCTTAGATTATTTCCTCGGTTATGGACTGGCGCGTGGATTTCTTTATTTCTTCTTCACGCTCATCAGTCTGAAGCTGAGTTTGCCGATCAAAATACATCAACAGACTTATATACGGAGCATTGGCCTCTTTAACGCCGCTCTCGTATCTAACACTGGATCCTGAGTCGACATATCAGGATTGGACTAACGACCTTAGTCTGTTTGTTAGGAAAAATAATAACGCGATGCGATGGTATAGATAAGTTATCAAGAGGATGTGGCTCTTGCTGTGAAAGTGATCCATTAACGAATAGGATACCGTGTGGTAACCGTAAGTATCAGGATAAATTTCCAACGAATACAGATTGTTCGTAGGAGACTCACCGCTGGAGTGGCTACTGCGTGGGTGACCCGCCAAAGAGATGGGTAACTTAGAGACACGTCGTTCTAACGAGACGTTGTCATCAGACATGATTGAACAATTACGAACGACTATATTAACTCGTACATTAGGCGAACATTATTGGGCTGCATGCCAAAGACGAGAGTTCATACTCGTTTATAATTCTCGTTACCATCGCCTTGTTGTTCATTGGTTGTGCTTGTGGTTATGTGTGGTATGTTGGTGGATTTGTTTGAACAAGCCATCGTGCTCATATTGTGTGTTGTGAACTGGTTGTGTCGAGTCACCGTACTCATGTGTGGATTGTGGTTGGGTGTCTGGTCGAGTGAGTTGCTGAACTCAATTATGAATTATTAAGTGTTTGTTGGAGTGGAGTCTCTGTACTCATATAAGCGCTGTAAACGCTTTCAGTGGTTTATTACAATGCGATGTGTGAAGCCGGGGGCTTGTTTGTTATTTGAGATTACTGCAATATATATTGTTGCTTTACAGTTTCAACATTGAACTATTTGTATGGAAACGAATTGCATACTCTCGACCAAATAACTGAATGGTCCGAGGGTGCATGACAGTCAGGTAATAACATACTCAGCAGGGGCTGATTCCATACCACAAACTACCATTTTTGCAGGTATGCAACTTCCGGTGTCGGCAAAGAGAGTGACGCGCTGGGTAGTTTGATTACAGTTATTTAAACATGCACTGTTGCATTTTAATACGAACCTAGAAACATGTATAGGTTTTGGATACGTAGAAAGCTCACTGTGAATGTATTTTATATTGGTTTTGGGAGTTTAGATCTATCTCTTGTTGTCACTGCGAGAAAATGTTTCGTATTTAAGAGCTTATCAGGAAGCACGTTATTACTCGTATGGGCGAGCAAGAACGGTGACCAGTAGTCAATTGTTGAGATTACCGCTGCGATTATATTGTTAAGTAAGATGATTAGGAGCCGAATAGAGTAGGGGTGTTACATACTTAGTGGGTAAAGAATCCTAAATGGGTTAGGTCCAGTAAGAAGAAGAAAATAAACTAGACATTAATTGGGATTAACCCAAGTTAGAGGTAAATGGAAACACTAATATTGAATTGGGTCAATCTTAAGTAGTAAACTTGTAAGTTGTGAAGGAGATTAACAAATTTTAGTAAGGGATCAATTGATGGATTAAAACGATTAAGAAGATTAAGGAATTGTTTTATAAATGCAGTATTAATTTGTGAAGGTATTAAGGTTAGTATTAAACATACGAGATAATATATATATTGGTGGGTTGAAGACTAGGAGGATATGATCGTATAGGTTTGTGTGAGATTAAAATTTATGGGAACATACATATATGGATATATATATATATATAATTGGAGGATTGGAACAATTGATCTAACGGTTTAGAATTATATAATGGTGGTTGAATTATTAAGTTATAATTAATGGAGAAATGATATAATGTTATAGATAACAATAACAATTATAAGAACAAGTGTGTCTATATTAATGCATCAAGGTTAAGTGAATAAAAGTCGCTTAGCATGATAACACTAATAGAAAGTAGGAGTTACATTATACTACATTAAGTATGAAAGAGCTTAATGGTGTGCCTAATGTGGTGAGGAATTATGAGAATAAATATACACATGTATATGTAGTTGGTAAGTTTAATTAAGAGGAAAACGTATACGAGAGAAACGTAATACGAGATACCGTTGGGACGAGTGTAATAAATAAATGACATTCTCGATTGATCCAATTATAGGATCAGGATAGTCGGGACGATAGTCGAGACGACAACCGGGAGTTAGACGAGCTTCTTCTCCGGTGTACGGTATGGTTTCTTGCAGTCTACTTGCTACCGAGGTTTACCTTGATTTGTGTGCTGCTTGTTTATATGCAATGACTAAACAAGATAAAATCATGAAAATGGTTTACTGCATTTCCCTTCGTGTTTCGTATTGTGCTAACCCGACTTTCACTAGTGGAAAAAACGTTTTATAACACGGTTGTTTTTCTGTATATAACACGGTTAGCAAGCGTGTTATATGCTGCGGTCGTATATTGTTCTTGATTTTACAACACGGTTGATAACCGTGTTATGTACAGGTTTTACAACACGGTTTTTGATTCCCAAACCGTGTTATAAATGTGCTAACCACGCTACTTTTTTTTGCGCCAAAATAGTTTTATAACACGGTTCTTCCTATCAACCTTGTTACCTATCAACCGTGTTATAAAACCAATTTTACAACTCGGGTTTTTAAGAAAACCGTGTTATAAAACCTTTTCCCACGAAGATTCAAATCGTTTTATAACACAGTTCATTCTTAAAATCGTGTTATAAAGTCTAGTTTTACAACACGGTTACATGAAAACCGTGTTATAAACCTTTTCCCACGAAGATTCAAATCGTTTTATAACACGGTTCATTCTTAAAACCGTGTTATAAAGTCTAGTTTTACAACACGGTTACATGAAAAACCGTGTTATAAAGTGGTTTCCCGCAATAATACAAAGTTATTTTATAACACGGTTATATATACAACCGTGTTATAAATCTTGGTTTTTTTTAAATATTTTTTCTGTTTTGTTATACTGCTTCACAACCTACAATTAACAATCAATCCTGTCTATTACACATGACACATTCAATGTGTACAGCCACACCAGCTTTCAAAAGAGCCACTGAATTCATTTGCCATATATATACACTTTGTAACATTCACCAAATTCGGCAATCGATCTCTTGTACAAGTACTACAAAAAGAATTACCACCTACTCTATACTAAGAGCAATCCAAAAGTGTCAGTTCCTCTTTTATAATGTCCACTTCCTTCTAAGTGTTGTTGTCCACAAGATTGTCAAACCAGTCATACGCCTAATATTTAAAAACAATAGAAATATTAAAACAAGTTTATATAGTTAATAAGTGTTGAAGAAAGAAACAAAAATAGTACTACATTTTACATACCTGCCGCTAGAGTTGTGTAATAAAATATTGTGTCATTAAATATTGTGCCAATTCTTCTCTCACGAAGTCAAGGTCCTTCGTAGTGTAAGTACAACCAACATTGTGAAAGTATTCATATACCTAATATATGAAACAATAGAGATATTAGAACAAGATTGATATCTAAGAAGTGTTCCTTAATCATAAGCAGCATAGTAGTATATGAGTGAAACCAAGCAACATCGGATTAAAAAGGTAGCATCAAAATCACTTTTAGTAGCAGCAAAATCAAATGACAAGAGTAAATTCATTACGACAAGTATCTAGAGAATAGAACACGTAAACTCATGTGTGAAGTATCGAGCAAATCGTAACAAACAAAAACTAAACTATAAACAAATAACATAATACCACACTTTACGTACCGCGTCATCACTTTTAGTAAAATTGAGGTGTATGTTGGTGCAGAAGTCATACATGTACCTCATCACAAAATAGCCACATCTCACACAATCCATTTGGCGAGGACACAACACAATATATAGCGGTGGATCAGAAATTAAATATATTCAAACAGCATACTAAAGTGACAACATATAATGCAGAACAAACATTCATACTTCGAAGTGACGGATCTTCAAGTCAATACTACTGGGATTATCATCATCACCAAGTCTAACCTACTTATAAGAGCTGTAGAATAATGATTAGACAATTATATGTCATTTTTGTAAACGTAAAATCAAGAACTTAAATTGACAATTTAGCAAACGCTTCTATCACATTTACACAGCAATTCAAAAGCGAAACTGAGTAGCGATTCTGGAGCATAGCTGAGCATAAATTGCACGTTTCAGATTGCAATAATAATGGCATTAAACAATGTATAATAGTGCATCAATATTAGAGAAATAGTTTTATCACCTCTATATAATAGCCAAAAGTCATAACCGACACCACTAAGAGACTAAAACTGAAGCAAAGTGGCAGATTGTAACAGCAATTAAAACATATAAAGAGGTGGTATTATCCATGAGGCAAAATCAGATTCACTCAAGTCCTATTAAGAGTCAATATACAGAGGCAAAAACTGAAGCAAAATTACATCACTCTTGATTGGAAAAGCTGCTGAAAAAAGACTACAAACAAGAGCTAAAATCAGGTACTAAAACGGAAACATTCGTGGGTTTAAACCAAGTGTAACTGACACCATTAAAAGAGAGTAAAACTGAAGCAAAGTGGTGGATGGAACAGCAAAGAAAGAAATAAAGAGAGGGGTATTATCCATGAGGCAAAATCAGATTCACTCAAGTACTATTAAGACTCAATAACAGAGGCAAAAACTGAAAATCTTATATCACTGGATGATTACATAGCTGATAAGGTCAATAGGCCTAAGTATGATGAAGTCTATTTAAAATGAAAATTTCTTTGATGTCCTTTATCTCTTATACGTTCACTAACTTCCTCTTCTTTCTAAATCTTTGGAACACGGTTATGTTAATTTTCCCATCTGATTTGCTTCAGTATAGAAAAATGCAAGTTCTAGCTATGATTACTCACGTTTTCTACTGCTCGGTAATGTAACTATAATTATGTTAACAAAATTGATTTCCAGTTGTGCTTTTACCGTTTTACAAGCTTCTGAAAATTACGTGTAATATGGTTATCAAACAAGTATGATGAGATCACATACTTTATCTTCTTCAATTATTTTCTTGGATGGGGTAATGATATTCTTCATTTGTCTAAAAACTGCTCCATAATTATTTAACTATAAGTTGTGATGTTGCTTTAAGCATTCCATGTTAAGCACCATACTTTTACACCCATAAAACAGATATAAGGTCATTCAAGATTTTGCTTCATATTGATTTCCGCTGTAACAAGATTTCATGTTAATAAATAGATCAATCAGTCTATCTTTGAAATGATGTTTTACTTCAGTCCTATTACTCAAAATTTACAACAGTTTCAAATCTGTGGGCCCAGTTTGTACTTCATTTGCATTTTCTACACTTTTGACCTACTAACACAGACTCTTGATTTACTGGTAAGCTATGTGCAAACAGATTTCTTGATTACTACATATACTGCCTTCTGCACTATTACTTTGAATTGCTACTATGTACCTTAAATAGTAATGATAGTAGCAGCACAAATCTTTTTGCTTCAGTCTTTTGTAAAAACAAAGATGACACTACTACTTACATGACTTGTGTTAAAGAATTTTTCAAAACTGCAAAAAGGCTTTGAGCTACAGATATAGTGTTCAGGAGGGCAGCAGAAATGACATGTTTGATTTGCTCTCAATTTCACTCAAAATTGTGATCTTTTGTAAGCCTGCTTCTATAAGGTTTAAATTAAACCTTTTACAATCTGTTTTTCCTACATGCATTACTCCTCTGATTACTGTCACAGATGGGTTTAAAGTGCATTTCTCCTCAATATCGTGTCTTATTACTCTAAGGGCATTCAGCTTGTTCCTAACAACTGCTTTAAACTACCACAGAATCTTTGTTTCTCGATTTAAGTTTTGCCTTGACTAATACTTCATGCTCTTTTCTCAACTATTTTGTTGCTGTTAAATGTCTCATTTCTAGTGCAATATTTTGCTGCACCGTAAGCTCTCCGAATTCCTAAATCTTCTTCTACTCAAGTGCCTACTTTTTGTTCTATCTTGTCATACTTCTGGTTCAGGATTCTGGCTTTGTTTAAAGTACCTACTCTAATGCGTTCTTCTAAAATCTTGAAATCGCAAAGGAAAAAATATATAGATTGATCATGCTTCAGCTTTCTGCTCTTAAATTTCGCTGTTGTTCAAAATTTCATATTAAGACATCATGCCTTTTCATATCTTTGAGCTGTTATGGAGCAGTTTTAATCCTCACCACACCGAGCTTTTTGCCCACTATCATTTTAACCCAAATGAATGTTAAGATCCTTCAATCACCCAATTACATACCGAAATCCTAAATAAAGAAAAGAGACAGAGGAGAGTATATCAATTTTACAGTTTCAGTTTCTTTTCAGTTCCTAACTTCTGTGTGAGAATAATTCTGTAACATCACCGGGATGGTTTTGGTTGCCTCGGAGTTATAATCCCGATTAAATACTTGAGCTATGTGGGGTAAACATAAAACAGAATCAAGAACAAAAAGAAAACAATAGAGGGTAATGAATCAGTCTCAGGTTTCAGGTTTTCTAGGTCTGTCCAGTTTCAGTGTTAGGCCATATCTGCAACATCAACCAAACTTTTGTGGGTTGTTTTGGGTTTAGAAACTTCCTAGCACACTTAACTAAGTAAGAAAGTATGTTGGTATAAATTGTAAGGCAGTTAGAAGAACAGATAGTGAGCAAATAAGAGAATAGTTCAGGTTGTGATTCCAGGTTCTGGAATTCTCCTGTTTCAGTTTCAGTCTTTAGTTTCTGAGTTCTTGTTTCTGTATGAACAGGCTTCAGAAGGAGTAACCGCATTGTTTGAGAGTAAGATTATATCACAACACTTGACTAGGAAGCTAGGAAACGTGAGGGGAAATTGGAAAAAAATCAGATTGATGAACAGACAGAAAAGAAACAGAATGAAGGTGTATCAGTTTATAAACTCGGTTCCTGCACTCTCTTGTTTCAGTATAAGATTTCACCAGTGGGAGTAACAGAGTGGTTGTAGTTAGTTTTGAGTTTAAATAATAGCTGGAACATTGAATCAAGTGAGCAAATGCTTAGGAAAAAAATTGAGAAACAGATTAACAATGAAACAGAAAGACAAACAGAGAATAAAACTGTAATAGATAATAGCCCAATTTTACAGATTTGAGTTTCTGGGTGAGAGTTCCTTAGAGAGTTATCTAAGTGACTTGGAGTCTGTTGTTATGGGTCTGTTGTGAGTTAGAGACATGGTTAAAAACAGAAAACCAATCAAGTAAGTACACTGGGATAAATTCGGAGACAGATTGGTAATAAACAGAATAGAAATAGAAGAGAAGTTATCAGGCTGTGAGATTTTAGTTTCAATTCTGAAACTCTTGTGAAAATTCCTACTAGTCAGTGCTGAGTCTGCAACTCAGAAGGTGTCGATGGCCTGAGTTCAGAACTGAGGACGAACAGGGAGAAAGAAGGGAAGACCAGAATAGCATAAAGGTAGAACCTTTATTATAATCACGTATAACAATGGTTACACAATCACGTAATGCGAATACCAACCTCACGTCAAGAACACTATCTTGACATAACTCACACGTAATTTGAGTTCTGAACTCAAGTTACTTACAACGAAATCAGCAGCAAAACTCTCTCTGAATTGACTCTATAATCTCGCTATCTCTCTCTGTGATTTTCTCTAAATTTACCCTTACTGTTGTACTCGCAAATTACATTGTATTTCTTATTTTCTCTTTGTGTAAATCCACACCCTATGACCTAGACTTCCTTCCCCTTATATAGAGACCGTGTGAGAGTTTATCATTCAAGATTTTATCTTTAACAGCTAGATAAAATCTTGTTAAATATTCTATCTTCTTCTCTGTTCGTCAGTTCAAGACTAACGAGCTTCACTTCAGGCTAGTCTCAAAACGGGCTTCAGTATTGAACTGAGTTTGCCGATCAAAATAACATCAACAGTTTCCCCCTTTTTGATGCGGCAAACTCTGCAAGTCTTGAACTTCTTGAACTGATGAATGTTCCCCCTGAATCGTTGTATACATTCAAGACTAATTGGTAAACTCTGTAAGTCTTGAACTGATGAATGTTCCCCATGAGTTGTAGAGTGCGTTCAAGACCACTTTCCCCCTTTTGCCAAATCAAAAAGGAATTAATTCATAAACCTTATGGATTGGAGGTAGTGATGCGTCATGGTCAGATCACTGGGAAGGAGATGATAATTCTGAAGGAGGTGAAGTGCCTTCTTGACGAGTTCGGTAGGGCCGACTTGACTTTGGTACCCAAACTTGTTTGATCTCAGTTGTTGACTCAGACTTAAAGTGATTGATAGGAACCCACCTTTTAGTGTGCGATCTTTTGATTTCGAATGAGTTCTGCCTTGATGATTTTTCACGCAATTGTTTTTTCAACAATTTGGGACACCATCTAACCTTGTGTCCTAGCTGATGGCAATATCGGCATGAGTGTAATCTTGGCTGATGTCTCGCAATTACAGTCTGTAACTTCTCAGTCATAGACTGAGAGAATGTCTCAGACTTATATCCTAAACCGCATTTGTCTGAGTTATTATTCCGCATCATTTGCTTCAAATTCGCCTTCCCGGTATACCAAGTTGGATTAGCAGGAGTCTGAAGTTCTAACTTTCGATTTGCCTTGACTACCATGTCTGAGAGTGTTTCGCATTCTCTTTTTAGCGATTTGTTGCTATCCAAAAGAGAATTTATCTCTTCCTGTGCCCAACAAGGAAGAGTAAGAATCCTAGTTTCCAAAGGACTAACAAAGTTAATCCTTGGCTTATCTAGACTCTCAATGACACGATTTTTGTTTTCAGTCGAAGACTGACTCAGACTTTTCACCTTAGCCCTGAGTTCTTTAATCTCAGTATCATACTGATTCTTTAAGGATTTTATCTTAGAGAGTGCAGAGGTTAGCTGAATAAATATCTCTTCTTTCTCGAGAGTATCCTTCCAGATTTCCTTCTCCTTTATGTTATACTCAGTATTGATGTCATCATCTTCGTGAGCAATTGCCGTCAAACACATCTGCGCCCACTCCCCGGGTTCTAAGTCTGTATCTGAGATATCCTGTCCCCATACAGCTGCAGCTGTATCTGTGTGTTTCTTAATCTTCTTCTGAGAATTTTCCTTCTGCTGGAGAGGACAATCCTTGACAACATGACCAGGCTTGTTACACCTAAAACATGTGTTTTGTCCCTTCGTTGACTTACTCTGTTGGCATGACCTTTGTTTTCTACTACTCAGCCTCTGTATTATGTTCATAATCTTAGTGATTTCCTCATCTACGTCACAATCCTCATCTTCTGATATTGTGGTAGTATCACGTGCGTTTAGAGCCAGATCCTTAGTTTGAGTAACAATGTTACCTCTCATCTTACCTTCGTACACCGTCAGTTCTGATCCTAGCTCTTCGAAAAACAACTTGGATAAATCCTTTGTGGACTCCAAAAGTGTGGTAAAATTTAGCCAGTCTTTACCAAGGCTATCTAGAAATCTTTCGTTCACCACATCATTGTCAAGACCTACCCCGACAGTTTTGAGCTCACACAAAATCTTGTCAAATCTCTCAAGTGTTTCAGATATAGTCTCACAGTCTGACATCTTGAAGTTATCAAGCAGTCTCTTGAGCTGTTTGCCCTTAGCCTTTTTAATCGAATCTGTTCCAGCATATGCGGTTTTGAGAAATTCCCAAACCTCCTTAGCAGTGCGCAAGCCCAAGACTTTCTGTTGGTCTGAATCTGATAATGATGACATGATAACCCTTCGAGCTTGTCTGTTCTTGCTTATCAACTTATTATCGCTCTCACTCCAACTGGATCTTGGTTTTTCTTTGGTGATGCCATCCTTCTCAATTGTAGGCTTCAGGTCACCTTCTGTCACTACGTCCCATAACTGCAGATCAATAGAGATTAATTGATCCTCCATCTGTTCGCACCAACTAGTGTAGTTGAACTTTGTCAGCTTTGAGGCTTAACTAGTAGGAATTCATCACGATCAACCTGAAGAAGTTTCTTCTGCGTCTAGGGTTACCTTGCTCTGATACCAACTGAAAATTCCTACTAGTCGGTGCTGAGTCTGCAACTCAGAAGGTGTCGATGGCCTGAGTTCAGAACTGAGGACGAACAGGGAGAAAGAAGGGAAGACCAGAATAGCATAAAGGTAGAACCTTTATTATAATCACGTATAACAATGGTTACACAATCACGTAATGCGAATACCAACCTCACGTCAAGAACACTATCTTGACATAACTCACACGTAATTTGAGTTCTGAACTCAAGTTACTTACAACGAAATCAGCAGCAAAACTCTCTATGAATTGACTCTATAATCTCGCTATCTCTCTCTGTGATTTTCTCTAAATTTACCCTTACTGTTGTACTCGCAAATTACATTGTATTTCTTATTTTCTCTTTGTGTAAATCCACACCCTATGACCTAGACTTCCTTCCCCTTATATAGAGACCGTGTGAGAGTTTATCATTCAAGATTTTATCTTTAACAGCTAGATAAAATCTTGTTAAATATTCTATCTTCTTCCCTGTTCGTCAGTTCAAGACTGACGAGCTTCACTTCAGGCTAGTCTCAAAACGGGCTTCAGTATTGAACTGAGTTTGCCGATCAAAATAACATCAACATCTTGTGTTCTATGTATATTAACTTCTTAGGGGTTGGAACCTTGAATTAACGCTAAGTTAAATAACTAGAAAATCTAGGCATAAACCAGGAACTAAATTCGTAAGCAAACTTAATCAGAGAAGCTCAGTTCCATCTCAGTTTTTGTACCTTCATCAGTTTCTGATTTTAGATGGCTAGTTCCATCAGTGCTGTAGCAGATTGTCTTGGATCTGCCTTGGGGGCTGAAACCTAGTTTAATCACTTAACTAACTGGGTAGAAGAAGGTTGGGGGAAAATCAAAATGTCAATTCATGAGTAAAGAAAGAGATGGTGGAAGAGATATCAGGTTGTATGTTTCAGGTTCAATTTTATTTAGTTTCTGTATAGTTGAATTACAGAGTTGTTAAGCCTTGTTTTAAGTTTTTTTAGGTTTAAGACTTCCTAGAACACCAGACTAAGTGGGTAGCAAACCTTAGGTGAAATGGAGAGTGATTAATAACCAAAGAAGGGAGGCCTAAAGAAGAAATACAGGAACTAGTTTTTCAGTTTCCACAGTATAACAGTTCTGTAAAATGAATTTCCAGCAGTAATAACAATATTGTTTTGAGTTATCTTTGGGTTTAAAACTTCCATAGTACATCTAGCTAGTTGGGTAAAAACTTTGGGAAGGTTTGGAAACTGATTTATAACCTAAAGGGGGGTTTAGAGAGGAACTATACAGAACTAGTGAATACAGTTTTCTACAATTTTTGGTTTCTGTAAAATGAGCTTTCAGAGGTGTTAACATCACTGTTTTGAGTGGTCTTTAAGCTCAAATCCTTCCTAATACAATTATCTAGTGGTGTAAAAGTTTTGAGAAGTTTTGGAAACCGATCAACGAACTAAATAAAGACTTGAAGAAGGGATATACAAATAATGTCTTCAGTTTTTCAGGAATTTTGCTGTCTCTGTATAAGAGTAAGACAGTTAGTTTAAGAGTGTTAGAGAGGGTTAATAATGAACCCAAAATACTTCTAAGAGAGTGAACTAGGCTGGTACATTCGTTGGAAGTTTAGAAATCAATTGAATAACCCAACATAAACAATAAAGAAGAGATGCACCAATATTGCTCTCAAAATTTTCGATAACATGTCCCTTCTGTATAATTGAGTTACATAGGGGGGTTAAGAATGAATAGTCTGAAGTTTTTTAAATATGATGAATGTGGTGAAATGGTGATTTTGAAGAGTATGGGATTTGAAAGGAAATGGAATCAGATATACATACATTTCTGGTAGCTAAAGCAAGGGTTGTAAAAACCTTGGGTGGTATTTTACTACAAGGTTTTGATGTTATCATAAATAGAAACATAACGCTGAAGTTTATATCAGCTATTCTGAGGCTAAAAGACTTCAACAACAGGTTTAATAGCAACAAAAAAGTGATTTAAGTTTATCCATATCAGATTTCAAGAAAGTATAGTTGAAAGATTTAGAAATAAAATAGTTATTTTAAAACTTTGATTAATTCTAATCACATCCAACTTAAAGTATAGTGCACGATCTGGAAACTAGATTTTCTATCCCTCGGGTATAGGTTAGTTGGTTAGTTGCTTGATTGATTGCTTGTTTGTTTATTTTTGAAGATGTAAATAATAGGCATGGGTAATTATGCATGTGTATATATCATTAATGGTCAGCTAACTTCACCAAGTTTATCAGCTGTAAAGATATTTATGTTTTGCCAGATGAAAGAAGCTAGTAGATAGGGCCTAAAACTACTTAGTTGTGTACTACTAGTGAAGAGGGAAAAACCCCTAAAACTACTTAGTTGTTAAATAATTTCTTAATCTAAATCAACTTTGCGTTAAATTATCATCTTCAACACTCTTATATGCGGAGGTAATTGTTCATAAATACGGTAGTATTAAGAAATTGAGATGAGCATATTGTTGAGTTAGTCACTTAAAACACATTGTGTTGGGTGTTCATTTCTTCTGATTAAATTCAAACTTTGAAAAAGTGGTGAAGATGGTGGATTCTGGGCTGGTTTAAAATAGATATCAGAAATTGTATCAGACACTGATTAAAAGGATTAATACAAGAGCAGTAGGAAGGTAGGTCAGATCAAACAGCAAACAGTAGAATGCTGCTGAACATAAAGGATAAAATACAAGCAGCAAAGTCTGAAAAAACTAGAAGAAAAAACGCATACCATAAATTACATACCGGCGGAAGATACTAGGAAGAGATACATACCTGTCAAAGATGAAGAAATTGTGAATCGGTGGATTTTTCCTCTCCCGGTTGCACTCACCAACAAAAGACAGTGTTCGTGTTGCTCTCCGCAAGACAATAAAACAATTGTAAGTAACGAAACACCCCAAATTCAACAGCAGGAGTACAGCAGAAAAGAACAACAGAGGAGATAGCTCATGGCTGTACACTTGGTGAAGACCTCTTTATCGGTGGAGAAGGAAACTGATGTGTCTTACACACTCTTAAAACGTCGATTATATATATAAATCACAACGATTCTGCAACTAATGTCTGTTACTAAGTTTTGTGGGTGAGTTAATTGATTTCTTGAATTTTGTTTTCAAGCCCGCATCATCCTTTTCAGGGGGTAGAAGATTAACTAATATTTAATTCAAACATAGATAGTAATTAGAGCATAGAAAAGATATTAGAACCCTAAAAGCACAACTAAAGTTCGCAATCGATCGAACAAAGAGCTTACTTAATCGTCGGAAGAAATGTCGGAAAAAATTAGCACCGCCACAGATTCTTCTTCCTCTTGCAAGAGTTTCTGCACTGTGTTGAACAAAACAATGAAAAGCACAGGAATATCAATACCATGAGCATGTATTTCCTTGGTCGCCAGTTAGGTTGCAAAAATACCGTGAACAAGTGGATGAAGGAAGTACAGAGCAGGCGGTGAAAGCTTTGTCAGAGGCGAATGGGGCGGTTAAGGTCGCAGTGACGGTGGTGGATGTGGTGGCGATTTGTGAGCTTCAGGAGAAGGCATAGCAAAATTGAGTTTGTTCGACAATACTGGCAGTTTTGCGGGGAAAGAGTGGGTTTTGTGAAATTTTATTAAACCTTATAACACGGTTCGATGATAACCGTGTTATATAATAGGACATATAACACAGTTTATTTTAAAACCGTGTTGTAAAACATATACAAATTCTACACAGGATCCTAAACAATTATACAACACGGGTAGCAGTGAACTGTGTTAACAAATCAAACCTTATAACACGGGTAGAGGAAAACCGTGTTATATAAATAAACATTATAACACGGGTAACGAAGAACCGTGTTATAAAACTATTTTTTTAGTGTTAGATTATTTTCCTTACATAGTTTAACACGGTTGAAAGTTGTAATCGTGTTGTAAAAGATTTTATAACACTGCAACATGATAACCGTGTTATAAGCTCAGTGTTATAAAATCTTTTTTCTACTAGTGTTTCCTTTGAGCTTGCGTACTACCTTCGATTAATAATCAACGCATGTAAGGAACATAAAATAACGGTTAGAGATTCATAAACGTTTCCCCGCATATGAAAATGTCTAACATTGGACAATGGTGTAAGAACATGGAACGACTTCCTAATATTGGTTAGTTAATATCCGACAAAGATTTAACTAACAAAGATTGTTTATGCGAGACTTTTACTAATTGGTAACTTGGGGGTGAGGAATCCGAGACTGATACCGGTCACGCGTGTTTGGTTAGGAGGTCGGTATCTATATCAGATCCGACTTCCATGTGAGACTTGTCTACAGACTTGTCGCCTAGAGTCAACGAACCGACTCAGTTTCCTTGGATTATAGTTCGAGGTGGGAGGCCAGTTATTAAGTATGGCGTGGTGGGATCGCCTATATCCCAGCTAACTTAAGAAGTGTTGTTTATTTAAGCCTTGGAGTTTACACGCACTGGCTAGGGTTATTTACAACCCGACTAAATAAACAACTGAAAAGATATGAACTGTCCTAAATAAAGAAAAGTTGACATTATATGAGTTAAGGCCGAACACGAGAACTAAACAAATTCTCAGGCTTAGGAAAGAAAGAAAACTAACTCACTTACTCGGTGAACTTCCATTACGACATTCGATCTATTTGAGTTATATTATTGCATGATTGTTTTGTTGTATGCTATCGTACTTCGTATTATTGCATGGATAATAATCAATTGCATGTTTACGACCAATTAGTCGTGTGTAGCCCCGGTAGCTCGTGGGTTGCACGTCTACCATACCAGCAAAGGTGTTGAGCCCTTCGGGGCCTACCATTTATTTTTTTCACGTACACAACCGAAGTCGATACTTGCTTGAGAGTAGGACGGGGTAGAAGTTCTTTTATTTATTTGGACTTGGTTTACATGGGTAGTTGTATTACACTCATGTATATATGTAGATAAGAAAGAACAAAATTTATATTTGGATTTATGAATTGTATTAAACTCGGTATAGTTTGTGGATTATGGCTCATGTTGTATATTAACTCGGGGAATTATCCAGTTAGTCAGAACGTAACAAGGAAGTTGAATAGGTCTTGCCAGTCACGTGGGTGACTGATGGCGGTAACAACATAGGAGATTTGATATTCCGCTGCGATTTCAATGGAGACGACCGAGAAGATTAAATAGTAAGTGCGCAATTAGTAGTTGGGGTGTTACAATCCCATACTTGATTGTCGCTTTGACCTAGTCCCTCAAGTTCCACGGTCCTTGAGACCCCGAGGACAAAGGTTCGAGGGGCGGGCATCGGTTAAAGGGCACGATGCGTTGGACCTGGCCGAGCTGAGTTACGTCAGCTTGTGACTCGAGCGAGGGCCGAGTTAACAGGTGTTGTGAAGGACATCAGTCCGGGCTGATGAGGACAGGACATGCCTTGGGCATGCACGTTGCCAGGGTGGCTTGGTAGCGACTCCATTAGCATGAGCACGTTGTGCTCAGTGTTGACCCTTAGGTCAGTTAGCGGGTGTTGTGGAGGGCATCCGTCTGGGTCTGATGAGACCGGGCATGTCTTTGGGCATGCATGCTTCCAGTGTGGCTTGTTAGCAACTCCAGAGGCATGAGCACGTTGTGCTTAATGCTGACCCTTAAGAATTGTTTAGATTATCACTAATTATCACTAACCAATTCTCCCATCTTAATATGATTCATGAGTAGGGATGGTCTTTACACTATTGTTGTAGTGTTTCAAATATATACTATTTTGAATGTCAAAATATCATATTTGAGCTACATTATTTAGTTATCTAACAATTATTATCTATTTTTACTATATATAAATATTTTTTTTTTGATAATTTGGGCCATTGGCCATTTTATTAATAAATTTTCGGACCGGTATAACGGGCCTCATTAAAACCTTCGCAAGCAAAACCCAGTGGGAAAAAGCCTGAGAAGGAAAAAGAGTACCCACCATGTCCTAGTACAGCCCTAGAAGACAAATTAATAGAGTTGGGGAATTTAAAATCTACCCGATGACCACACTGGTCATTGTACATAGTCCTTTAAGGCGACCAGATCAACAAAGATATTACACGTTAGGGGGAACCTATGCCACCATGTTTTAGTCCATCGCCAGATACCTAGTTTTGTTTGGGAAGCCACTCGTTCTACCTTTAATACTTCACCTTGGAAGATCACTTCATTACGGTGCATCCAGATATAATATGCCCCATAACATAAGGTAGATCTCCAGATTCTTCTTGCCTTGGTTGAAAGATTAACTGCAAACCAGTCTTGATAGATGTCGGAAACTGAGTCTTTAAATGTAAATTGGATGTTCCACCACCTTAGCAGGAGCTCCCACACTACTCTGATTTTCGGACATAGGAACAAAACATGTTCCAATGTTTCCATTGACCTATTGCACCAAGGGCACAAGCTTTGTCCAAGGGGGACCAAATTTCTTTCAAAAAGCAACTCTCTAGTAACGAGTCGCCTCATAACTGTGAGCCATAAAGTGACTTCCACTCGAGGCTCACACAAACCCCTCCACAATAGGCTCAAGTTTGGCCCGCCTGCAACTTGAAGATTAGATCGAATAGATGCATGTAATATCATGTTCACGTACCTGGATACGCACCTGATGTCCCCGACCATCCATGCACAATTATCTTCATGGTTAGCCGAAGAGGGGGGCTGGAGCAATTCTGTTAATTGCGACACCATCACTTGTTCATACTCAAATAGTGGTCTTCTCCACTTCATCTCCCAATACCAACAGTCATTAAGCCACCGCCCTTGACCTGCTACTGGTATATTTTCACACTCCGTTAGCTGATAGAGTCTCGGAAACACTCCCTTTAAAACACCTATTGCACACCATCGGTCATGCCAGAATAGAGTATCTTCACCATTACCCAATTTAATTTGTAAGTTCTCCTCAAGGGTATCTTGTATTACTAAATTTTTTGACGTGGTTGTGACTATCGAAGACCAAATACCCGGAATCTTAGCGGTAGCACTATTTGACTCGCCCATGTGTAAACCATCTCGAAGCTGATGGATAGATTGCACCATTTTCTTCCACAGCGGCCTGGAATTTCTCGCATAGTTACATCGCCACTTGGCCAAGAATGATAAGTTTCTCATTTCAAGGTTTGAGAAACCCAAGCCTCCCTCTTTCTTCGGTTGAGCCAATCTATCCCACGCTATCGGAGTAAGGAAGCGGGGTTTATTCTTTCCCCAGAAGAACTTGCGCTGCATGGAGGTTAGCCTCTTTCTCACCTTTGATGGTATGACAAATAGGCTAGCATAGTAAGCGGATAGACTCCAATACCGATCTTACAAGCACGCCCGCCCGCCTTGGACAGACTCGTAGCCTTCCAGGTAGCTAATCTTGTTTCAACCTTATGGATAACCGGCTCCCAAGTTGCCTCTTTTCTAGTGTTTGCTCCCAAGGGGCAACCAAGGTATGTTGTTGGCAGTGTACCAACTTGACATTTGAAGATATCTTCTACCATGTTCTTCTCACCATCAGTGGCATTAATACAAAACGCCACCGACTTTTCCATATTCAGCTCTAGTCCGCTCATCTCAGAAAAGAAGAGGAGGATTCTATACAGTTGGACTAGCTCTTCTTTTCTTAATTGACAAAAAAGCATAGTATCATCTGCAAACTGTAGGTGGGTGATCCGAACTTGTCTTGCCCCAATTAGTAGGCCCGAAAATTTTCCTTGTTCCACTGCTCTTTGTATTAACCAATTTAGGGCTTCAACTGTAATAACAAAGAGAGAAGGAGAAAGGGGGTCACCTTGTCGTAATCCTCGATTAGGGGTGAAAGGTTTTGTGGGCGATCCATTTACTAGGATTGAGATCCTCGCTGATGTCACACATTCTCTCATCCATCCTCTCCATTTATTTCCAAACCCCATGCGCTCGAGCATTAAATCTACGAACTCCCATGAAACGCAATCATATGCCTTCTTGAAATCTATCTTGAGCAACAGCCCTTTCCTTCTGGTTTTGTTTAGCCATGTTATCACCTCATTTGCAATGAATGGGCCCTCAAGAATATTTCTACCTTTTATGAACCCAGATTGAGTCTCATGAATCAATTTCGGCAGGAATGGTCTGAGGCGGTTGCTTAGCACTTTGGCCACAACTTTATAAATGCATCCCACCATGCTTATGGGGCGGTAGTCACTTATGCGTGATGGATCTTGTTTTTTGGGCACTAGGGCTATCCACGTGGTATTTGACCCTCTCTCAAGATGTGACGTGGCAAAGAATTTGCGCACATCATAACTAAACTCTGCCCCAATGATGTGCCACATTTTCTTGACAAACATCATGTTATAACCATCGAACCCTGGGGCTTTTGAGCTTTCACATTGCTGAACAGTTTTTCGAATTTCTGCTATTGTTGGCATGCGTTCAAGCTGCGTCGCCTCTTCGGTTGATATGATTTGTATCAGGTGGACCCATGCCAAAGGACTGAGCTTCTCGGAACAAAGCCATGTAATATTCTACTATATGCTTTTTTATTTCATTCGGTGTTTCTAGGATCCCTTCGTCACTGTGCAGGCATGAAATTATTTTCCTTCGATAATTAATAGTTGCCCGACGCTGGAAATACCTTGTGTTTCCATCTGTCTGTTTGATTAACTTCTCTCTGGACAGTTGTTTCCAGTGTATGGCATTTTCCCTTTCGAGCTTCTCCAACTTCTTCATACACTGTATTCTATCATGTTCATTCTGATCATTGACCCCTTCTTCTTCCATCTTCTTTTCCACCAGTCGCAGATCTTGTTTTACGTTACCGATTTTTTGTGTTGTGGCACCAAATACTTCCTTATTCCATCCTTTTATTGCTCCTTTTATTTTTCTCAGCTTTTGCAGTGTAGAGCCATGGATCAACTTACCCCATTCTTCCCAAACCAGGCCTTCGAATCCCGGGTGTTCTAACCACACATTCATTGATCTAAAAGGTTTTGGGCCCCAGTTGATCTTCCCAGTTTTAACAAATATGAAGCGGTGATCCGAGATTGACCACTCTTTTGAGCCTAGTTTTGCATCAGGATACCGTGACATCCATTAATGAGTCACAAAGCTCCTATCTATTCTGCTCAGGGAGTTCCTCCCTTTCCATGTGAACTGTGCATCTTGTAGCCTAAGTTCAATTAACTGCATGCTGTGTACCCAAGATTTGAAGTCCCGCATACCTCTCGTGTATTGTGAGTTACTGGTCGGGTTCCTTTCTGATGGATGTAGTACCTCATTGAAGTCACCTAACACTAGCAGCTCAGGGGTGCAATCTTCCTTGAGTGCGACTACCTCATCCAGGATTACTCTTCTTTCATTTGTGTCGCAAGGTGCATACACCATGATAACCGTAGTAATGAGTCCTTCCTCTCTTGATTTTATTTCTGTCAAAATCCACCTTGTTCCCTTTTCTATCCTTCTCATTTCCACTGCTTCATCATCCCAAAGTATTAGTAGTCCCCCCGATCTTCCTTGGCTTTGGACTTCTTCCCATGCAAGACATGTCTTTTTCTTCCCCCAGAAACTCACTACTTTCCGGGCAGCAGACCCACTTTGTTGTGTTTCGACTAGTCCCAGCAGTGATATGTTTAAGTTTCTTACTTCCTCCCTAATCTTCCTCTGTTTATCTTTTGATCCCAGTCCCCTTATATTCTGGAGGCCTACCGTCACCATTCTACTTGTTTGTATGAGATTGAAGTTTTTGGAGAAGGTTTACCTTTGTTTGGGCAGGGTTTGGCACATGGCAGCCAAGCTCCCTCAAGAGGTTCATGCATTTGTTTGCCTCTTCTTCAATGTTTAATATTCGTCCTTGCTCATCCCTTGCTACGGAACTTTGCTGCTCTGTAATTGGTGCTGTATTCTGAGATAAGTCGAAAGGGATTCTGATACCTTCCTCTTCTTCTAGCCCCGTAATGTCACCTCCAATGGATTCGGATATGTTACTCATTGGTTTATGCGTGCTTTGCATGGGGGTTTTTTGTTTCTCATTTGACTTCTGCTGTATTTCTTGTTCTAGCCGCAATATTAGCTGTTGTGACTTCTCGGAGCTACCCCTCCGTTCTTCTCCTATCTCCTTCTGTGTCTGATTACTTATTTCTTGTCGATTTGCTTCCTCCTGTGTTGCCTGAATTGTTTTCTTTGGTGTAACATGCCTTTCCAGGCTGTTTGATTTGGTTCGATGCGGCTCCTTTATGGTTATTCCTTCATCCTGGTCGTCTAAATTCGGAAGTATCATATCCCTTGAATTAATTACACTTATTCCCGTTTGAGGGGTATCCATGATCTGCATGGAAGTTTGAGACAGCACCGGTATATTACTTTTGCCCACTACTCTCATCGATTTGTTTATTGTCTGTGGGGTGGTCATGCCTTCTGTTACTGTCTCCTTCGGCTCCACTACTACCGTTAAAATATTTCCCTGCATAGCAGAAAGTGAGTCGCCACCATCTCCTGTTTTATCGGTATCCTTAGTTAAACCGGCCACATTATCAGGTAATGGGTCACTATCATCCCTTAGATTATTTCCCATGCCCATCATTGGTGGATCTTGCTTATTTAATTCAGCTTTCCCATCTGCTTTTTCTTTAAGTAATTCTCCTTGGGATTCTAATTGCCGCATCCTATTCGTGCACTCAGCTAACTCAGTCGCACTGCCTTGTGACTCCCTTTGAGTCTCCTTGTACTGATCTCCGCCGCAAGCATTCTGATCAACAATGTTTTGTGGGTGTCCTATGCTATTTTCTTCTTCACTTCCGGCAATTTGCAAGATGCTATCACTGCCATCTATGACTCCAGATATTTGTTGATTAATGATCTCTACTATGCTTACCGGAAACTGATGTCCTTCAACAAAGGCCATGATTTTGCAGTTTATCATTTGGAGGGTAGTTGTTTCTACCTGTGTGCGGATCTCCGCATTTTCGACTAACTTATCTTCCTCCGTTATTCGTATTACATCTCCCATAGTCTGCGCTATCTTTCGCACATTCGTTTTATTCCACGCGTGTAATGGGATTCCTCGAATGACGACCCATGTTCTTCTCTTTTCGACTTGGTCATGTATTTCCCACCTCCTGATCTCCACTATTTCTGGTGCTATACTCTCCGTTTGAGCTTGTGCCATTACGCTTGCCACTTCATGGGTTGAGTTAAAAACCATTAGGAACTTCTTTCGTGAGAACGCTAATAGTCCCGACATGTTTGGCCATCGGTGTTGGAAGGCTTCCATAGCTTGTTTTGCTGATTGTTCCTCAATTACCGTGACTACTACACCCTTCCTCAAGGAGGCTATCATTTTCTGGTCTGGCGCAATGGTTAATGATAAACGTGACGTGGCATGGTGTTTCATCTGGTCTCCTGAATTCTTTTGCTCCTTTCGAGCCCAACCTATTTGGTACCTTTGTCTGGACTTCGACTGCATTTGATTAGGTAGTTGGTTGTTGCCTTCCTTGCCTTCCACCTGCCCTCTGGATGTATCCCTTTTAATCCTATTTCCTTGGTATTCCATCCTTGCCCAGAGTTTACTCCCGTTGATGTTACAGCCCTTTATTCCATCAATCATTCTTCTCGCTTCTTCTACGTGCTTGACATCAACAAAAGCACATGCCTTGTCGCTAGAGTTTCGTTTCTTTCTGCTAATATACAACCTAGACCATCGGGCAAAGCGTTCTAGTAATTTTCCGAGTTGGTATGTTGTTACCTCCTGCTGTATATTGTCGATGAATACTGTAGTCGGTCTTCTTTCTTCAGATCTTTCCTGTTCTGCATCTCGTCCTCTTCTTATTGGTAGATTTCTCTTCTGCCATGTATTGGGTCTGTTGTAGAAAGTACTTCCATGCTCGTCACTCCTTCTGGTGGTCCTCTCTCTCCATCTTAACTTTTTTCGTAGATATCGTCCCTCATCCTGGTTTCGATACTTCTGTTTGTATTGGTAGTATCCTCGTCCCTCATCCTGGTTTCGGTATTTGTGTTAGTATTGGTAGTATCCTCTCCTATATGTTTGGTCGATTCTTCCCAGTGGCGTATAATTCCTATCTCTCCTCATAATGGGTTATCAGTTTAAAACGTGTGGTGGTTTCTGGTGTATTGGTGGCAGTGGCTGGAGCGGCTTGTGGTGGTTTGGGCGGTTCCTGCGTGTAGGTTAGCTGGTATATATAAATATACTCCCTCCGTCCTGAATTGACCGTCCTGTTTGTTTTATGGCACGTTTTTCCACTTCAATATTAAGCATATAAGATAAAATAATTTTATAAAACTAAATTTTGTAACATATAGTTTATCATGTAAGGATTAATATGCAAAACTTAAATTTTCAAAATTAATTTATCTTATATGTTAAAAATTAAAGTCAAACGACATGTCCAAATAGTAAACAGGACGGTCAATTCAGGACGGAGGGAGTATATACTTGTATTTTTCCAAAACCCTCTGGCACGTTTCCCCACATTTCCAACATAAGTCCGCCATTGGTCTTGATGCAAACCAAGCAATATCTCAAGAGAACAATACTTAAACTATGATTAGTTGGCAAGGAACAATTATTTGGTGATCTGTGTAATTAATCTGCATGAGGTGGAATCATTTTGAGTGGGAAAAGAATAGATTATCAAAATGGATCTAAAAAAATGTTGTTCCAATTCAGTTTTTTGATTCAATAAATCATTCTTAAACGTCCTCCACGCATGTATTTCTGACTGTATCTGCAAAGTTTTCTTGAGCCCAAATGAGATGAGACTAGTGAAAACCGCTGCCTCCAAAGTCCAAACTCCATTTTCCATCACGCGAGTCTCGGCGCGTGGGACAAACCGAACTAGCCTTTGGCTTCCTCGGCAATACGTTAACATACAGCCACCCTTCAAATTGGGAAAAGTTAGCGCTTGCTCCCGCTCGCTACGATCATGCTACTCTCCCTTCTCCGTCGCACCCTCAGCCTATCAGTGCACAGCTGCACTCCAATCCACCTTTTTCGTTCGGCTAATTGATAGTATAGTATATGTCCCACTAATTTAATTTATCATCCTCCTGCTTTCGTTTCCCGTTCTATTTCCCCCGATTGTTCAGTGATAATGGTTGAGCCGGTAAGGTTGGAATTGAGTCGGAACGCTTCCGAGGAACGATTACTTGCAGCTTCGAAGTCCGCCGTAGAAAATGGCGGGGATCGGTCTTGGCGGTTGAACTTTGATGGATTCCAGTTCTCCCCCGAGTGCAAGGAGAAACCGCGACGTAAAATCCATGACTGCCTCTGGGTTATAGGTAGAGTGCCCCGGTCCCCGCGCCCTTTTCCGACGGAAAACTCCCAGTTTTGTGTTTGGTTATTGATGATAGGATGTTCCATATTTGCATGTGGGCGTGTTTTATGGTTTGTCCCGAACCGAATGTATCTGATGCCTTTCTCTAAACAACAACTACTACTTTTGTTTCGATGGTTGATGTTCTCTGATTGATTTTTCCTTATCAGGAGGTTTGTTTATTCGCTATATATTAGCGGTTGATATTATAAGCCGGGCCATGCATGTTGTTGGAATCTATCCTCATCTTTATTCCGAGCAAGATATTAATTAGGTACTTGCTGTGCTGTTGGTTGGAGAGTATTTATGCTTTCGAAAGGGTTGTTTGCTTTCTTTGCACTTTCTCTGGTTGGTTAAGAAAATGAATGGTGTATCATCATTCATCAGAACCTTTTTTAATGAAGAATGCAGGTGTGAACTTTTGACTTGAGACCAGTATTTTTATTAGGTTCCATTCCATGTGTTTGTTGGATCGACTCTCACTCACTTCTGCTATAAGATATGTAGTAGACATGGTTATGTTGCTTTCTACTATACTATATATACTGTTTGAGAATATTTTGATATTGGATGTCATAGTTAATACTACCTCCGTCCCGTCATAACTGTCCTGTTTGCTTTTTGGTACGTTTTTCCACCTCAATATTAAACATATAAGGTAAAATAATTTTATAAAACTAAATTTTGTATTATATAGTTTATAATATAAGGAATCATATGCAAAACTTAAATTTTTAAAATTAATTTATCTTATATGTTAAAAATTGAAGTCAAACGACATGTCCAAACAGTAAATAGGACGGTCAAGGTGGGACGGAGGGAGTATAAATATGGATACAGTACTCACACCTCACCTCTGTATATATATATACATATGTGTCTTGACTGGCCTTTGATGATATATATATTGACATGGGGCGGAACATTGAATAAGGTAACAGACGTGATACCGACGATGATCCAAGGTTGCTGAATGATTTCTTTTGCATGAGCTCTTACATTTAAGGCACACGCACACCCAAGCTAGATTCTTATGGTTCATTCAGAGGAGCTTGTTAATATCTACTCATGTATGCATTTTAAGTGGTGGAGAAAGGAAGGAGTCCTCTAGATGGCTAGTTGTGACATATGTTACTTGATGGCAGGGTTATCAGTTTCCAGCTTAATTTTGTTCAGATTCTCTCTGGATATGGTTGGTTATTAGTCTTCTAATCAATAATTGTTTCTGATCTTTGATTCTATCAGGACTGGAAGACAACGTGGCTGAGTACTACCAGCAGCAAGTAGATATGTTGGAGGGTTTTAATGAAATGGATGCTCTGACAGAACGAGGCTTTCTTCCAGGAATGTCAAAGGTAGCTAGTGATTGGGTTTTCCGTTTTCATTGCATTTTTCTTATAGTTTGCAGCACAAATTCCTACGTTGATAACAAGTTAAAGAGACACCGATTACAAATTTTCTTCACATTTGCATATGATTGAGTTTTACACTTTCACTGCAGGAAGATCAGGAGAAGCTGGCGAAAAGCGAGACACTTGCCATTCGAATGTCGAACTTGGCTAACATCATCCTTTTTGCTGCTAAAGTCTATGCATCCATAAGAAGTGGTTCTCTTGCAATTATTGCATCGACATTGGACTCGCTTCTTGATCTTCTTTCTGGTTTTATTTTGTGGTTCACGGCGTTTTCCATGTCAACACCTAACCCATATCAATATCCAATTGGGAAGAGACGTATGCAGCCACTGGTTAGGAATGATTCACTTGTTACACATGTTCAGTAGTGTTTATGCTAAGTTATTTCTGGAGAGACTAACTAATAGTAGGAAGGAATGAATTTCATTTCTGACTTTTCAATTTTCCTTTGTGAAATGATGGATGTGCAGGGTATTCTTGTCTTCGCTTCCGTAATGGCAACACTCGGCTTGCAGATTATTCTAGAGTCCTTACGGCAACTTATTTCCAATGTAATCGACTTCACGGAATCATCCATCTCTTTAATTGTCAAGGATACTGCTCTACTTAATGTTGCTCTTTTGTTTGTTTGCCTGAGCTGTTGGTTCCTTCCCGACCTCACATATTATGTTTTTTTGTTAAAAAATCAATTTGTAGGACAATGAATTCTTGTTGACCAAAGAACAGGAACAATGGCTTGTAGGCATCATGCTGTCAGTGACACTAGTTAAACTCCTGTTGGTTTTCTATTGCCGCTCCTTCACTAATGAGATCGTTAAAGCTTATGCTCAGGATCACTTCTTTGACGTCATCACCAACATCATTGGCCTTATCGCAGCACTTCTTGCCAATTACTTCAGTTACTGGATGGACCCAGTTGGCGCCATCATCGTAACTGACTCACCACCACTCTTCATTGATGAATAATGTTGACATTTGCTATAACAAGTCAATTAATATTGTCGCCTGCACTGCATGCAGCTTGCTGTTTACACGATCAGGACATGGTCGATGACGGTGTTGGAGAACGTGAATTCACTTGTGGGAAGATCTGCCACCCCAGACTACCTTCAGAAGCTCACTTACCTATGCTGGAACCACCACAAGGCCATAAAGCACATTGACACTGTCAGAGCCTACACTTTCGGATCTCATTACTTTGTTGAAGTGGACATAGTCTTGCCATCCGACATGCCTCTCCAAGAAGCTCATGACATCGGTGAAACCTTACAGGAGAAGCTTGAACGTTTGCCTGAAATCGAGAGGGCATTTGTGCATCTTGATTATGAGTATAATCACAAGCCTGAACACACTCAGGCTGCAGCGTTTGATTGATCATTGATGTCAGTTTTGAAGGTGGTACTTATATGACAATTAACGTATATGTGATGGTTAATAAGCTAGCAGCGCTTAATTTGTCTTGGGTTTCTACGGATAGCTAGGAAGTATGTTTAAGTGAATTTGTGAACATTAATGGATGTGGATTCAGGCCGGGTTCGTGAAAATTTTATTTCAAAATATCGACAGAAATATGTTGCCAGGTTTGCACCATGTAGTGGCGAGCTTAAGCTTCTTGCGCCTCGCGCGGTGAAGCAGGAAATCGACAGGCATCAATATATGCGGATCTTGTGTATCACGCATCCCAAAAAATGGAAGCTGCTGCACATATCTTGGACCTGGCAGTACCTTGGTGAGCATGTCAGCCAGCTGTGTAGAAGAGGGGTTATAGACAACATCAACCAGACCGCGTTGTATCTGCTCACGAACAAAGTGACAATCGATTTCAATATGCTTCATTCGCTCATGAAAAATAGGATTGCGCGCAATATGAATGGCAGACTGATTGTCACACTTAACCGGAATCGGAACTATGTTGTCAACACAAAGTTCAGACAGTAGTCGGGTGAGCCATGTGAGTTCGGCAGTAACCCGACGGAGAGAACGATACTCTGCTTCTGCACTGGAGAGAGAGACAGAACCTTGCTTCTTAGTCTTCCAAGAAATGGGACTATGACCCAAGAAAATATAATACCCAGAAACAGATTTTCGGGTATTAGGACAAGCAGACCAGTCAGAATCACAATAAGCAACAAGTTGTAAAAGGGAGGTTCCTCCTCCAGTAAGTGTGAGACCGTAATTTACCGTCCCCTTGATGTAACAAAGGGTATGAAGGGCGGCTTCCATGTGAGTGTCTGTAGGGCGCTGCATAAATTGACTCAGATTTTGAACAGCAAAACTGATGTCGGGTCGTGTGTTGGATAAATAATTAAGCTTGCCAACAAGCCGTCGATAGACAGTAGGATCTGATAAGAAGTTCCCTTCATCTGCCAACAAAGGTTTGCCCACTATCATAGGGCCTTGCACAACACGCCGCTTTTGACACTCAAATTCTTCAACTAGGTCCTGACAATATTTGCGTTGTGACAAAATGTAACCGTCTTTGGTAGAAAGAAACTCAATGCCCAAGAAGTAATGAAGTGACCCCAGGTCTTTAATCTTAAAAGTGTGATCCAAAGCATGCTTGATCTTATTAACCTCATCTTGACAGGCGCCCACAACTAGGATATCATCCACATAAACTGCGAGAAACATTCTTCCATTGATCGTGTCTTTGTAAAACAAAGAGTAATCATTCTTAGATTGTTGGAACGAGAGAGTGTAAAGAAAAGTGGCCAACTTGGAGAACCACTGTCTCGAAGCCTGTTTAAGCCCATATAAAGATTTTTTCAACAAACAGGCTTTGTTTTTGCCAGGCACTGCAAGACCATCCGGAATACGCATGTAGACTTCCTCATCCAAATCACCATGAAGGAAAGCATTATTCACATCAAGCTGGTTAATGACCCATCCCTTGTTGAGAGCAACAACAATTAAAGCACGGATTGTTGTCAGCTTAACAACAGGAGAAAAGGTCTCTGTGTAGTCTAACCCATGGCGCTGGGTAAAACCTTTGGCAACGAGCCTTGCCTTATACCTTTCGAGAGTACCATCAGACTTGAGCTTAACCCTATAAACCCACTTGCAGCCGACTACCTTCTTGCCACATGGTAAATCAACAATCGACCACGTTGCATTCCGTTCAAGAGCTTGCAACTCATCATCCATAGCCTTACGCCAATGAGCGTGCTGAGAAGCATCTTTATAGTACAGAGGTTCCCTCATATCAACAGAAGAACCAACCTGAGCATTAGACAATAGTGCCACACAAGTCGCTGGGGGAAGATCAGTGAGACTTTCACAGCCTGAGATAAGGTTGACAGCAGAATCTTCATTTCGGTAAACCCTGTCATCGAGAACATCTCTGAAAGCACTGTTACAGACAAAATCATTCAAATAACTAGGTCTATGTGACTCTCTAGCAGAACGACGAACCGGCACAACTGGATCCACAGGTTGTTCAAGTGAACTCTCCTGTGGTGCTGGTACTAATGATTCGTCATCAAAAAGAATAGGCGTAGTATCGGAATCCAGAATAGGAGGTTGTTCAACTTGTATCGTGCTAGCAAAAGGAAAAACATCCGTATGAAACCGTACATCTCTGCAAACTTCCACAACACGAGAGTTAAGCCCCAAGACCTTGTGTCCCTTTTTCCGGGGCGCTTCACCAAGATAAACACATGCCTCTCCTCTAGGACTGAACTTACTATCTTTAGGGACAATCGTTTTGTAACATAGGCAGCCGAAAGGCTTAATGCTATCATAATGAACCTTACCCCCATGTAAGAGAACAAAAGGGGACTCTCCTCCTAACACCTTGGACGGCAATCGATTGATTAAATAGACAGCATGTAAAATGCATTCTCCCCAATAAGCAAGAGAAACATTAGACTGGAAAAGCAAGGCTCTGGCTGTTTCTAGAATGTACCTGTGTTTTCTTTCTACCACTGCATTCTGTTGAGGCGTATGTGCACAAGTGGTTTGATGAATGATTCCTTGTGTAGCAAAGAAATTGATCCCGTCATTAGAGCTTCCCAGTTCCTTTGCATTATCAGACCGTACAATTTTAACTCTCGCATCAAATTGTCGTTCGACCATTGTGATGAAATTAACTACTGCTTCCCAAGCCATACTCTTGTGCCTCAAAAGGTTCACCCAAGTTGTTCTCGTAAAATCATCCACAAAACAAACAAAAAACTTGTATCCGTTGTGCGTTTCAACTTTGAACGGGCCCCACACATCGACATGAATCATTTCAAAAGCACGCCGAGTTTTTATAAACGAATCATCAAACGGTAAACGCTGAGCCCTACTCTTGTAACAGATATCACAAGCATAGTCAACAGAAAAATCTGACTATTTAATCAAACCCTTTGAAACAAGTTTGCGAAAAGGCACATGCCCAAGTTTAATGTGTATTGCCTTAGCCTTAGGAGAAACAGAAAAACTGTGGCCCACTTCTGAATTGGTAGCCTTATTACAAAAAGAAAACGGGCTCTGCTTATTCACGCCCTTATCCCGACACCGATTTGAGTTGCTTTGGCCAAGTTTATTACGGCCCAGCTTGCTCGCTACCGGTAGGCCCGAATCAACGTCGGCCTGATCCATGGTTGAGAGAACACGCCCTTCTTTAGCTGCATCTGCCTCCGATAGATCCAGAACAAAAAGGCCGTGAAACTCTCGCCCAAAAGCACTACTCATCCCTGTCGACTGGTCCTGCAGAAAACAAAGACGACGGTCGAAGATCAAAGCACAACCACTATGTTCTACAATCTTCTTCACGGACAGCAAATTAAATTGAAATTCCGGAACATAGAGAACTCCCTGCAGCTGCAATCGATTGCTCAACCGAACATCACCAACCAGGTTTACCGTATATGGAGTTCCGTCTGGTAAGAGTACCTTTTTTCCATTACGTAAAACCCTTAGGGTTTCGAAAACAGATTTAATTCCGGTAATATGGTCGGTAGATCCTGAATCAATTATCCACCTCCCTTCGAACAAATTACTGGAACTGGTAAGACAAAACTCTAAAGTTCGATTACCTAAGAAATTGCTGTAGCTTAAGTCCTCTGATTTCATGGTTGTGCTTCTGATCATTTCCGAGAGTTGTTGCATTTGTTTCACCGTGAACCCACTGTCTGAGCTTGTGAGTTCAGTTTGTTCTGGTTCCTCTGATTTTACATTGTTGGCGAAACTTCTTTTCCTTCGGGAGAGAATGTTTTCTCTGCCATGTAAGTGGAAGCAATCCGCTTCGATATGCCCATTTTTCTTGCAATGACTACACTGTAACTTATGGTAACATTGCTCACTAAGGTGACCAACCTTTTTACAGTAAGTGCAGGTAATCTTCTTTCTGTCTGGTTCAACTTTGTTATGTTCGAACCTTGTGGATTTTCCTGCCTGCGCTTGTCTGTGACTGTAGAATGATGTGGCTTCTTCAGATGAAACTTGCTTTCCCCTTTGTTCCTCTTCTTGCATAACCAGGGAGAAAGCCTTCTCCAAACTCGGTATTTCTGATAAGGCCAATATCTGACCTCTGATAGAAAGATACTTTCTGTTGAGCCCCATTAAAAAATGGACCAATTTTTCCTCATCTATAGCTTTTCTGATAGATTTATTGATGTTGCAAGTGCAACTGTTGCAAGTGCAAAAATCTGGTGGTTTGGCTTGCTCCAATTCTCCCCAGACCCTTTTCAGTTTGTTAAAATATTCAGCTACTGACTCATCTGCTTGTTTAATTTCTGCTAGTTCTCGTTTTAAAGTATGAATAACAGCTAGATTACTATGTTGATACCTGGAACTGAGTGAATCCCATATCTCCTTGGGGTCATCTATGTATCGAACACTGTCGAGCACACTGCCACCAAGCGAATTCTTCAGCCATCTAACCACAAGTGAATTCGCTCTTTCCCAAGCTGAGTACCGTATCAGATCTTCTTCATCTGGCTTCTTAACTTTTCCAGTAACAAAGTTGTACTTGTTTTTGGTTTTCAGGGCGGTCACCATGTCAAACCTCCAACCAAGGAAGCCGGTGCCTTCAAACCTCTGGACAAGACTCAGTCCTGGGTTCTCTGCAGCGTGAACAAAGATTGGGTCGTTCACATCGATGACTGAAGCAGAATCCTTCTCCTTTCCATTGCCGCCTGAAGCTGAATCCTTCTCCTTTCCATTGCCGCCTGTCATGGCTGTGACCTTTGGATGAATTAAGCTTCCTGAAGCTCTGATACCATATTAGAATTCTAGGTTAGTTTAAGTGTAAATATGGCTATTGTGTAATCGCCATTGACGTTATAGAGGTGTGAAACGTAATACTTGTGCAAGCGGTTTGCTTTTGATTTTGTCAATGAAGAAAAGTGTAGTATTGTTGTTTTCAACCCTACGTTTCTAATGCTTATATAAAACAAAAGATATAAACTGATTTGCTAGAAAATCTCTAAGAATCTCAACTAAACTAGATGATAAAGAAACAAAATAACAACTTAATAATGTAACCAAAACAGGCTTGTGGGCTAAAAGCCCAACTCGCCAATACCGCAGGCACGCAGTGCATTACCTGGAAGGAGTGTTGTAAGCTGATAGTCATAGGATGTTTCTTAAATCAAACAATCGGGTCATGCATGTTTATCCAACTAACATCTTTGGGAAAGTATGTAAACATGTTTGAAGGATTCAAAGAAAGGCATTAAATGAACTTGATTTCATGCATATTGTGGCTTTGGCACAATCGCTACTCATTAATTTAGCATTTGATTCTCTCCTGTCAAAACATTATATCTTATTTATATGACAAATGTCTTGTCAGTATATTACAATATAGATAATTAATAATTAAATTAAAAAGGGCAACATGTATCCTTACAACTTAAGTCATGCTTGTGGAAATAAAATTACAACAACAAATAAACTAATTATTTTACAAATATGATACTTTAATTAATTTACTCAAACTCGAAATGATTGGGCCTTAAGAAACAACAGTGACCTCAAATCTTTCTGAAATGATTCATGCAAGGAAGAGTTTTTTTTTTTTGAAAAACCGGTGGAATATATCAGAGTAAATTACTCAGAACCCCATTCAAAAATGGGCATAATACAGTTAACCCCCTTGTGTTTATCATAATTATTGGTAACCACCTTGAGGTTATGGTATCTCTGACTATGAGCCCTCAAACTATAACTTTGTTATCAAAACGTTAACTACATGCTGACCCATAAGTTTAATCACATTATTAATGCCTGCATGGACAACAAAACTGCTTAATTAACATCATTTAACTCTCCCTCATCTTAATTCAGATGCATTTTTTAGGTAGGGTTAACATTTTCTGGACAATAAAAATGTTGATTAAGCAGTGTTTTTTGTTCAACATGTCATTAATAATGTGATCAAGCTGATGCATCAGCACGTGGTTAACGTTTTGATAATGAAGTTACAGTTCAGGGGCTCATAGTCAAAGATACTGTAACCTCAAGATGGTTACCAATAATTATGATAAACACAAGGGGGTTAACTGTATTATGCCTAATCCCCAAGGGGGTTCTGAGTAATTTACTTAATATATTATATTAAGGTGTATATAACCTACTAACAAAGTCTGGAATGGAATCCGCGGACCATTTAGCAGCCTCCCGTGTAGTACGGGCTAAGTTGGCTAAACATGTTAGTTCTTGGTATGCTAAACCAAGTTACAGAGTGAAACGAGGGTACAATTGATAAAATGTGACCTAAAATGAGTTGTACTTGAGTTGGTAGCTTGGTAGTCGCCTCCCGTGTTAGATAATCCACTATCTGTGTACAATCAATCAAAAACCGTGCCGAAGTGTGGCCGTCTTGTAGGACTCCTTGGACCGCCAGTTCTAGAGCCATAGCCTCTGTCTCCATTGGTGTGCATGTTCTAGTCTCCCCTTTGTACCCCGCAACCTAAATATTACCATATTTGAACCCAACAAAAGCCATACCTACATGGTTATATGTATCAAGGCTCCCATCAAGGTAGACTTCGCACATATAAGGATAAGTGTGGCGTTGTTGTAGAGATGCAGGGCAAGTATGCTATATGTGCAAGAGATTATCAGCTTGGCTCCAACCATGGGCGAAGGATGAAACTCGGGCATGAGCTAGCTGACAAACCATAAGCGCCATAGAAGTTGGATGAGCGTTGTTAGTCCCATTTAATAGTAGTAGTATATATAAGTGGGAAACATGTGTTGTATTGATTGAACCCATCGGATGAATGATGATTAATGATTGAAACTAACTATTTCACGGGTCAGATATTATGTTCGGTAATTTCTTAGCTACATGCAAATGTAGTTATAGATGGCTACATACTTGTACATTTGTACGATTAGTAAATAAAAACTGTACGAATATATATATGTAAAGTTATCATTGAATTATGATATTACTAAAATTCTATTAGATGTACATACTAACTTTTTAAACTGTACAGTAAACTTACCAAATCTATACTTTTACACTATACAAACTGTAATTTTGAATGTAGTCAAAGATAGCCAAGGGCGGAGGTAGAAATTAAAGTTGAGGGGGGCATGAATAAAATTAGAGATAAGTTGGGGGGGGTGAAATACCCCAAACCTTGGTATGTTGTGTAAATGTTAAACTATGGTATTTAAAGGCTAAAAAGTGCCTTAGAAACATAAATGAACCATTTAAACCATGGTAAAACACAATAAAACACTAAGACACGGTTTGAGCAAAAACATGCTCTAAGCTTGGAGTGAACTTGGCTAGGACCCAAAGAGCCTACCAAGATTTGAATATAAAATTATGATTTTATAAGGCTAATTAAGTCCTTAGGAAACCTTGGTAGACAATGAAACCAAACAAAACACAAATAAATACCTTAAGGTCAATATGGGCTAAAATGTGCTCTAAGCTTGGGATAAATGTGTATAAGACCTAATGGTCATACCTATGCCTTATTTATATGTTAATGAACATATTAAATCAAACCAAAGAAAACCAAGCTTGAAAACAAGTTAAAACACAAAATGTGCTTTAAGGAGTCTTAAAGCACATTTCTGAAAAATTGTCTTGTAAATGAGTTTTGAGTGGCTAAATGTCCATCATTACTCTTTAATCAACATGTGTACTACTTAGTATCACATTAGGAAGTCTAGATCAATGGGAAATCAAAAATTTCACAAATATGTGCCTTAATATGTGAATAGTGCTCAAATAGTGCTAGTTTTGACTTAAGTCAACTTTGATTAGTTAAATGGTCAACAAAGACCATAAATATCTTTTAGAATGAAGGGGGCACGTTTTTTAGAGTGTGAGTCACCATACCAAGCCAGCCAACTAAAGAAAAGAAAAAGAAATAAAGTAAAGTTACTATTTACCTTTATAAGTCAAAATATCTTAACAAAGCATACCTCTCACCTCCTTTCTTCATTTCCTCTTGTTCCCACCGTGTTCTTCCTCCATTCTCCCAACCAATCTCGTTCTTGCTACAGCACATCTCTTCTCCAACTTCAATTGCTCACCAAATGTTCAATATTGCTCCAAATCAAAAACTAAGCACATATTTGTCTTAGTTGAGTCAAGGCCTTTCATCCTCTCTTTTCAAAATTTCAAAAGCTCATGTTTGATGCCATGAAGAAACTCCATTGAAGGGGGAAAGTTCTGTTTGAAGAGCTCTTTTGCTTCTTCTCTCATTCAAGGTAAGGAAAATCAAAGAAAATCTAGGTTTCCTTCATTTTTGTGTATAGCCGAAAATTCACCCCTTAATGGTGCCTTGTCTTGCTCTCTTCATAGCTTAATTCAAACTTCAAAGCACTAGGAGGAGTCCTATCTTGCTACTTAACCAAGCTCTTTTCCGAATTCCAAAGGTAATCATCAAATTTTGGTGTTTTAAGACACATATGTAAACCTTGGGTTTAACTATAAGTTTGGGTATTAAACTTAATGCTCATTACCCTTATATGTGTAATGGTTAGAAGATTGACAAGTGATAAAAGCTCCTTGCCGATTTTCAATCAAGAAAGAACAAGAGAAAACAAGTGAGAAAACTTGGAAAACAAAGAGGTAAATGACCTCTCATAATGTATTTTTATGTACTAGGAAATTGAGCTATACTTGCTTAATAATTAACCTAAAGAGCCAATGGGAAATGAGCTAGAAAACTATCCACAAGGTGGACTAAAAAGACATGGGAGCATTGTTGTGTGTATTCGCAGGTTGAAGGCATTTAAATGTGGAGATTCAGTGTTTAAGTTTAATGCAATTTAAGGGCCTAAGAGCCATGTTATTTAAGGGCCTAAGTGCCAAGCAATTTAAGTTTATGCACTATATTGTGATGTAGTGTAGTTTAAAGGTTTAGTTGTGTGTAAAGAACATCTCTTGTGAAGGTGAATGTGTTTGATGGTTAAAGGATGAAAAACCATATGTTTGTGTATAAGAGCGTGTATTAAGAGATTGAATGTTCTTGATTGTCTAAAGGTGAAAACAATGTGTTTTGGTGTGAGGTGATACAAGAGAAGCTATGGCGAAATTTAGTTGATAAACAAAAGAGTTTATGTGTTGTAATGAGATTTTATGACCTAGAAGGTACTAGGAATTTTTAAGTGTTAAGATGGTGAAAGAAAGTGAATTAAGGTGTTCTTAGGTGTTAAGATGCCTTAGGCATAGTCTTGGAGATTTAGGGAACTAATGGATGATTTCTTGATACACCAAGGTGATGGTGGAGGTGTCGTAAAGTCTTGTGCAAAGTTTGGTGAACAATGGAAGTGTAACGCCTTGTGAAGGTTTATTTATGAACTTGTGGGAAAGACTTGAGGAGTGTGTGTAAAGGGGATGAGTGTAGTGCAAATGATGTTTAAAAGGGGGGTTATAAGGTAGTGAGGGAGTACTTTGGTTAGGTGAAGTTTTAGGCAAGAATACAAGTTACAAGTGTAAGAAAAAAATGTTCTAAGTGTTAAGGACTTAGTAAAAGTTGAGTAAAAGTTTAAGGAATTTTTGGGATGTTTTGAAAGGGTTTAAGTGTGCCCAAAAGATGTTAAAACATGTGGGAGAACATGTGTAAAGCATAGGAAAAAATTGGGATGAATTTGGAGTTCATAAAGAGGAGAAAAGCACATTAGAAAATTGGTTCTGCAGTGGACCGCCCCTACGGACCGCCCCTGTGGGGAGGTCCAGTGCAGAGAAGTGAAAAAAAAAGGGAACGTGTAGCATCTGTTGTGGACCGCCCCTGGGACCGCCCCAGAGGGGCGGTCCAGACCAGAAATGAAGAAAAAAATTTGTTTAAGGCTCCTAATGATGGGGGATTGAATGGTAATGGTTTTAGATGATGTTTAGGCCTTGTTTGGTGACATGTAAAGGCCTTAAGAGGTGTAAACAAGTATGAGGTGTAATGAGAAGTGATTAACTTATATGATTAAGTTTAAACTACAATGACTTAGTGGTCCAACATTAGGGAGTGATGATGGTTAGAAAGATAAGCATTAGACTTTAAACAAGCATGTTACTCCAATGTTAATGAAAGTAATTGTAATGTTATCAGTTGTTCGAGAATTGCTCGAGGAACATAAGTGGACATGATAAAGTGGACTCCGGTGACAGGTATGGTTTTCTTGCAACCTGTGTCCTACCGGATTACACCGGCTTGTATGCCAATATGTTTTTCTGAGTGTTTGCCACCTTGTAAGATTAAAACATGTAATGAGTTTATAGTAATTCATTTATGTGGCAAATTTGGCCTCCGATACCATTTAACCTCAAATATGTGTTAAACCTTAGCTAACCAAAACTAGGAACACATGAGTGATCGGTATTCGGAGTTGACGGCCCAAACCTTGGGAACGTGCTAACCACGGCTATGTGTGAGTTAGTTGGACATTGTTGTTATATGCAAGTGTGTGAACCTCCCTTGTGTGCTTAACTCGGTTATGATACCGTATGGTGTGTGGATGTGGTAGGCTCCATAATGGATCTCTAACTACTTATTTATAAGTGTATATGTACTAATGGGGGGGTGAGGAGTCCGGTTGTTCCGGCCACGCGTGTGATGGACGGGAGTCGATGTCATATCCGGTTCGGCTCTCTTGGTGTATGTATAGGTTGTATTCCAATTTGGTTTCCACCTTCCCTTAGCTTATCCAAAGCTAGTTACTGACTCACGTCGGGCCACAGGGGCATACAAATGTTATTTCGGTGTGCTTGGGATTACTATATCCGACACACCTTGGGTATAAGTTAACCGTTCGATATAACTGGACGGTAACGAGGTTGGTAACGAGCTTAGCATGAGATTGGCAATATTCTCTAGGCTCACTATGTATACTAACTATGGTGGAAGGTTCCTTGTGTGAACCGATCTTATGGTGTTTTGAGTTGTTATTGTGCTAGGCAATTTCCCTTGCTATGCTATGATATGTTTATGTTAGATGTTTAAAATGAATTCGATGTTATCATGTGTACGTCGAAACGAGGAAAGTGTTGTTGTGTTTTGCTATGTGAGGAATGTGATATGTTGTAAGATATGGAGTGTGTGGATCATGGAAATGAATCCCAGTTTGTGACAAGAGGCGTTTAAGGATAACCCGATCTAGGGGTAAGTGTCGTCTATTAAGGAAGTAGCTCCATTAGAGGAGAAACACTCTAGGGATAATGAATACCATGAGTGACTTATCAGGTAAGGATGTATTATCCGTTTGTTGAGCCCATTGAGGCGATGTGTTTTGTGTTGTGTGTTTACAGTTGCATGCATGATTTAAATGTAATCAACCGCATGCTAAGACGACAATTAGTTGTGCGTGGCCCGGTAGCATGTGGGCTGCGGGATTACCATACCAGCAAAGGTGCTGAGCCCCTTGGGGGCCACCCTTTTCTACCTTTTCTATTTCAGGTACAAGGAGCTGGAAGCCGTTCGAGAGTAGGACGGGGTAGCTGACTGTACATGGGTAGCCATTTAAATTGAGTATGTACTGTAGGCGTAGTAAGACCGAAATTGTTATCGGCATTAGTTTGTAAATACTCGGTACAGTGGGAGTGTTTGTGTATAATAATTGTTGGAAATGGGATAAGGATTGTATTGTGTAGTGCTCGGGAATTTAGCCCATCAGACCGGTACAATGTACATGTATTAGCCTTGTTAGCCACGTGGGTGGTTAACGGCGTGTAACACCAACGAATTAAGTTATTTAATGAGGTGTGTATTCCGCTGCAGATTGTTGTTATGTGTTTGTTGTTGGATGGGGTGTTACAGGGGGGTTTGTTAAAATTTACAAAAATTTTTTTTACACAATAATCTTATTTAATTTAGCAAAGTTGGGGGGTGTTTTATCTATAATTCTTAGCTACAACTAATAGCTACATCCTAGATAAAATTTTGTAATTTAAAAAATTGGGAAGGAGATATAAGGGTAAATTTTGTAATTTAGAAAAATTGGAGGGATATACGGAGGGAGTACAAGCGTGTGATTTGCTTTTTTTCTTTCTTTTTTTTCTATTTCTTTATCTTTATCACAATACAAAATTTAAATGGTTGTAATTTTTAATATATAAGTCCAAAATGAAAAAAATTATATCATTGTTCATCTAAATTCAAGCTCTTCAAAATAAGACCAGTCATGAATATGTTTTGACAACTTTTGAAAAAATTATTTTTACATGTATACGATGATATTTTAATGTGAGGATGTATGTACATATTTTAATGTGAGAGTGTACATGTTTTAATGTGACGATGTACATGTTTGTATGACCATCTGTACAAGTTTTCTCCCTTATATGTATATAGATTTTAATCTAAGAATGTACATATTTAATTATTTGTACAGATTTATGTGACCACCTGTATGTTTTTAATGTAAGGATGTACAAGTTTTTACGTGTGGATGTACATGTAAAAATATTTTTTTTTAAGTTGTCAAAACATATCCATAATTGGTCTTGTTTTGAAGAGCTTGAATTTAGATGAATAATGATATAATTTTTTTCATTTTGAACTTATATATTAATAGTTACGACAATTTAAAATTTTTATGATAAAAAAAGCTGAACTTGCGCGTGAGGATGTGACGTGGGCATGGTATGTAGCCATCTTGCTACAACCACCCTTAGCCAAGATAGATTGGTGTTTTATACCCACATATTCCCCTATTGACTCGGTCACTGAAGATAGCTGCATAAGCTTGTAACCAAGAATGATTAGTTATCTTATAAATCATTTCAGTTACTTGTAAGTACAGTATAAGTTACCTTTATAAATTATTGACACAAGTTGAACAATAATATAAAGCTGGAACTCTTTTGTGAACTACTTAGGCTGCGTTCGGAGACGGTCTTTTTGTGGTATAAATGTGGTATTTTTGAGTTTGACATTTTTGACAAAAAAATACTAAACCGCCATCTCCGAACAACAATTTTCAAAACAGCCACAAATATACCAGCACAAAACAACCAACAATTTATGCTGCAAATAATGAATACCGTAAACAGTGGCGGAACCAAAAAACTGTAATTAAGAGGGAGAAAATATTTTAATAGTATTATTTAATATTTAAAAATTAATTTTTAATAATTAATTTAAATTTTCAATATTTATAATTATATTTTAAAAATGATATTATATATTGAATTTGACACAATTAAATTAAATTGAAATATAGATTAATATATATAAATTAGTTTATTTATCCTTTTTTATTTTTAGTTTTTTTATAAAGATTGGTATATCAATTATAAGTATTCAACTTGCTAAGTAATAATTAATTACAATACTGTTTGTACAAACTATTATGGTTTGTCAATATATCAAAGTTATTATATGTTTTATACCGTGCTTAATAATTAAAAATAATTTTTATGCTAATATACGTTATTTTTTATTTCTTCTTGACATATCCAGTATTAAATTTAAATTTATGTTTTTAAATTTTATTAAGTAATTTTAATTGAATAAAATATATTGTTTTAACTACAAATAGGTTTAAAATAAATATTTTAGCAACAATTAAACAATATATAATAATAAAATAATAAGTATATTTGTACATATATATTCGCTTATGGTCAATTATTTTATTATTAGAAAGAATTGCCTTTTCATTTCAATGATATTATTTATTCCATTAAAAGTTAAAATAATCTTAAGTATTAATACATTTGAAATGTTATATTAAATACTAATATATAATCTATAAAATTATATTTTTATATAACTTCTAATATATTTGTTCTAAATACATGGTTTATTTCTTTATTTTTTCAATATATGTAAAAAATTTATTTATAAATTAATATATATACATATTATAAAGTAATTGTCACTAAAATATTAATAAAGAATATTAATTATTAAAGGTTGTAATTGAATATCTACATATATTTTAACTTTATTAACAAAAAATTGTTTTAAAATGTAATATAAAATTTTTAATTGTAACAAAGAAAACTGTAAACGCACTGCATAAAACTAACTTATTCAAAACAGCCAGACGAAACCGCCACCTGCCGAACACTAGTTTTCAAAACAACCACAAAACAACCAGCACAAAACAACCAACAATACCACAAAACAACCAACCAAAACAATCATACCAAAACAACCACAAAGCCGAACGCAGCCGTAGATGCAAATTAATGCGAACGCTGAAAATGTATTTAAGTTCAATTGTCGTAAGGAATCCAACCTTAGCATAATTTGTTAAGTAGATTTTACTTTATCTTTTGATATGTTTATTAATAGTTTAATTTCAATTTTTTAAAATTTTATTTTGATAAATATGTGCAAAAGTACTTCAACTAAATGCAAGTTCTAAATTATTATGGGAGAAACCGATTTCATTTCCGTATTCTCAATCTATTAACACCAAAACAAAGTATTGTCGATATATCTTAACCAAGGTTTTCTCGTCATTATTTTTCTTTTGCTACAGCCTACAGGCAATTAGCAGAATGAGCAATTAGCAGACTTGTTTAGCGTAATTCGCAGTTCAACTGGTAATTATTTATTCCTCTTTCTTTTATTTTATCCCTTTAGTTTAATTTACCGGACTTTCTGTTCTGTTTGTCCCCCTCCTCGCTCGCTCGCTCTCTCAAATCCAAATCCAAACCCAAACCCAAACCGGCGGCGCACACACTCCTCGTCCCGGGCATCCCTTGCCAAGCACCACGACTTTTCTTCTACTGCCGGAGACAGGTTTGATTTACTTCTATAATGTAGGAGTCTCTAATCAAACTTTTTTTTTTCACGAATTTTCAGCACACGCGTCTTCTTGTTTCCTTGTCCAAATTCTAATGTGTTTGTTATCTTGCTATCTGCCACTTCCAATTGATAGCTGAATCCAGCTTCCGGTTCTTTGACGCGATTAGGTTCGAAGAAATTTCATACTCAGAATAGCTGGTCTGCTTTTCCTCTCCCATTTCTTCTTGATTGCTGGTTATTGGCTCAAATTCCTCAATTGCGGAAGTTGGAGTCTTCTGAGTCTCCTACTACTCTTATGCTGATGTATCTTTTTTCTTGAATTGTTAGCTAGAAGAAGGAAATTTTCGAGAGTTTGATATCTATTCCCCCCAAATTCAGTAAGTTTTTGATGGCGGCCAGTGCAAATCCGTCTGGTAATAACCACGAGAATTCCTCTGTCAATGGCGCCTCGGCCCCACAGACAAACGCCACTGCCAATGGAAATTCTGAAAATTGTGGTCAGGTATCGGGCCTAATGCATATACCAGTTCCTGGGATCTCTACCGAGTGGACTCTGGAGGAACAAGCTACATTGGAGGAAGGGCTTAACACGTTAAGTATTTGATGAGCATTTTGAAACTTTATAAATTAATTTTAAGTCATGTTTGACGTGTTTTTGTAGTTTGTTCGCTGAGTTTATGAGACTGAATTTCTGTGGTTTTTCTACGTGATTACTTCTATAATCAATATTTGTAGAACTTCAAAGACATGAAACTTTTGCTGACAATGAACTTCTTCGACAAAAAAACGAAAAAAGAGGGGGGGGGGGGGGGGGGGGGGAGGGGGGGGGGGGGGGGGATCACTTACTCAGTGGACCTGTAAACTATTGTTTTTGTTTGAAAATGTGAACTGACATAATCTTCTTGAAGGTTTAGATCTTTCCATGGTTTATTATAGTTTCCTCCGTGGCAGTTTGTAGGGCTTGAATTATGTAAATGTATGGCAGTTTTATGTGATGGTGGTTTTATTGTATAATGCATTACAGATATGCCTCACTATCACCTGTTATGCGGTATACAAAGATTGCTTTGATGTTGAAGAATGGAAAGACAACCCGTGATGTGGCTTTTCGTTGCAGATTTATGAATGTAAGATCCTGTATGATTTATCTAATCTTCTCTAGGACAGAATTTTGATATTTTTATTTTTAAGAATATGCCAAAGCATAGAGGATTGACTTCCACCAGAGCAGATTGCAGTAAGTTTGATGTTGGTAGTAGGCTGAAAGAAGCGAATATTCAAAGAAGGACCAAATGTCCTGATAAAATTGGTCAATGAACAGTCCAAACCTTGGTCGCAATAGCTTTAGTGCAGTAATTTCTATACTTTGTGTAAAATAGTTGATCAGAAAAAGTAATAGGAGGAAAGAAGAAAGAAATAAGAAAAGCCAACATTGAATGCATGCAAGACGAGAAGTAAACTGTTGATAAATCTGCATGTAAGCATTTACCAGCACTAATGAACTGATGACTAACATGATTCCCTCCTGCTTGGTTTGTCAGAAGAAAGAAATTAGTAAGAGAAGGAAAGATGAGCCCGTAAAGAAGAGCAAAGACAAAAGGGTATACGTTTCATCATTTCATGTTTAAATTCACATTATTAATACCTTTGTAGTAGAGTTGTTTGTTACTCTGTGGGTACTTGTGCATCATGCCTACTTAAAGTATCACTCATTACCATGAGTCCTCCCTAACAAGTATCGTGTGTTTTTTTACTTGGATATGTTGCATTTTTGCCATCCTCATTTCCATCAACTATGATAAAAACTCTTGCTTTGAGAAATTCATATCAGATTCTATGAAATTTTGAATGTTGAGTTTTAGCGAGACAAAATGAACTAGCAAATGCTTTTTGAAACTTTCGTTACTGAATCATTTGCATCTAATTTGTGCCTGTCAAGGGCACCGTTTCAGCTCATCAAAACTTAAAGAAACTCATGGAGGTATTATCCAATCATGCATTCAGTTGCTATCTTGATTACTTAGCAATGATACATTTCATCAAACATATTGTGCTCCACTTGAAGACGATTCTGTCTTTGTTAGTATCAATCTGAGTACAACTTTCTCTCGCTTGATTGTGTGAGTTCTTTACTGAAATATGATTCTTCAATCTTTAAAAAAGAGGATGCTGATACCCAATTCCTTATTCACGGGGTGAGTCATAAGGTAAAGGGGCCGTTTTCTCGAAGAAAGATAAATATTATGATTTGCATGAGTTTGTGTTTAAAGGTAGGGTAATTTGGTGATGCTATTGAATTTGTGCGGCTATCAATTTGTTAAGTTTGGTAGTTTCCATGCCATCAATCTTCTGTCTACGAACCATGGATCATTTTTGTTTTCATCCTTACTACCTCCTGAAAAATATAACCTTCAAGGAAGTCCACAAACTATTGTCATTGGCCTTGTAAGTTTTAATGTTTTGACTCTCTATGAATGCTACTCTCTCATATCCTAATAATCATCTTTCCTACTGCTTTACAAAGCTCTTACTGTTTGACTGTCAGGAAAAAGTAGCAGAGCCATCACCAAAGCCTTCTCACATGGTATCGCGGCTTGGCGGTCCTAATTCTGTACCAATATTTCTATAGATATTGATGATGGAATTTCATACAAAGGTAATCTTATTGTTGGGAAATGGTATGAATGGTCCTCTCAGTTGTTATGTTGTTGTTAGCTATTCTAGTGTCAAATGCTTTAGTGAAATTGATTACCGATGGACAGTTACCATCAAGAATTTTCTGTTCTAATTTGTCCCTTAGGTCTGTATTTTGCTCTTTGATTTGACTCTTCACATTTCATCATTGAATAAAAAATGAATTGTTTAAATTTGCAGCAACACTTGGTGAAGTAGACATTGACTTTGTTTGGTTTTGTCGTTCAAATATTCTTTGGTAAAAGAGTATATTCAGTAGAGCATTATGCTAGGATTTGGTAATCTAATGGTTTGAATTATAGGTAATTGGGGATCATAAAAAGTTGTTCATAGCTTGGGTGCATCTCCTCAAAATGCTTCACGAAGTAAATCAGTTATACTTCTGTATAGGCATTTACTTCGCCTTTGTTGAAGCCACATAGAAGAAATTGGTCATTCCTAATATCCTTGTACATACCGGAGATATCTCTAGACCTTTTAATTGGTAATTGCTTGCAGCGTAGCAAAATGCTTGCCTTGAAGTAGAAATTTTGAATCACCGCATTGTTGCCTATCTTCATCTAGTGCTGAACTGCAGAATTCTTGTCTAGTATTAAGAGGAGAGTTCAATTTTCAAGAAGGAAACATGTGTTTTGGTAGGAAGCTATAGTTTAGACAGCAGCATGCATCATGACTACCTTTTTCTGGAAGGGAAGATAAGGTGATTGGATGTTGAGAAAATTGCAAAGTTTTGTTCTAATTGTGTTTGTTTGTATTCAGCAATAGGTGGTCCTACTGGACGGCTGCTTGAGCAAAACGCTGAAGTGTTCCAGCAAATCCAGTCCAATTCTCTTGCTACCGGGTAAAATTTAATTGTGGAATGGGTTATGATGCTAACTGGTTGTATCCTATTATAAAAAGACATGAACTGAGTACCGTCTTTCCTTTATGTGCTGAGCATTAAGTCTTTCTTGCTTGCCAGATCCAGGATAACATAAATTTCTTATGTCAAGTTCGGGATAACATAATGAAAATCTTAAATAGGTACGCAGCCCATTCAGGTCTTTAATTTGTATCGTAAACTAGGAGGCAACATCAGTTCAGTGCTATTAACTTGTTTTTGCCTGTCTACTGGCTCTTTTCTCAGCTTGAACGACACACCGGAGATAATGAAGCAGATGCCGCCTCTACCGGTGAAGGTGAACGAAGAGCTTGCCAAGTCTATTCTCCCGCAAACAAGCCACTCGGCACCGCAGTGAATCTATCCGCCCCTGTCAGTTTGTGCATATGGTCAAAAAATTAAAAGAACAGGTTTTAATGACGTCAACGAAGATGATGATAGATTTGTGGACATAGGCACTGTAGTAGGATATAATATGCATCTGGGCATCCGATTGTCTGCTGTTATTAGGGTAAATAGCAGGGTTAAGTTAGGTACACTGTCTGTCAGTGCTCCTGTTCAAGGGTTGAAATATGGCCTTTTTCGCAATAGGATGTTAATAGCTTTGTTTTCTTCCTCGAACCTCTAGGTTTCTGGAATTATAGTTTAGGTAGAAACGGTGTTAAACTCAAGCAAATTCTGCAGAAGTTCAGTTACATTATTTGGCTATCCATAAATAATAGTATGAAACGTGAAAGGGGGAAAAGGAAACATATATAGTGCATACGTAAGTAGGGACTACTTAAGTGGTTACCTTCTAAAATAAGACTCCTTGCCTTCTTCTCCTTACATAAGTGGTTACCGTCGAACTTTACATTACTTCCTACTTTCCTTCCTTTACTACACTTGCGACTTTTAGATAGTGATATCTCATTGGGATGTGCAAATCGATATGACTTTCTTTCGTAATATATTCATTCTCCCTTATATTCGGGCTCTTCTTTTTTTACCAGAGGTTCTTGTGTTGTGTTGATTTAATGTTCCCTCCTCTGTAGCCCTTCATCATCCTTATTTTGACTGATCTCTAACCTTAATCCCAGATATTTAAAACCATAGATTATCAGTTCAAACATCTTTTGCCCCTTAACATCCAGATGCAGTTGATCTAAGAATTTTGAGAGTGTTAATCACTTATTTGCTACCTACCTCCATCTCATTGGTTTTCTAGTCGTTATCATTTGTGTATTTTATTTAAGTGGACGACACGTTTGTGAGCTATAATTTCATGATATGGATCCGCTATCCGATTAGCTGAATCGACCCCCTAGATCGTCCAAGTTCCTTTTTGAACAAATCTTCCGAGTTCTGTAACCATGTCCAATCTGTATTTGACTTTAGAAAATGGATTTAAAATTGATTTTTATAAGTTTTATCTTCGCATTATTATGCCATAGAAGAAAGTTGTGTCAGGTACATATAGGCGGATGAGATCTGACTTATTGTCTAGGACTTTGAATGCTCAAAGGAGGCTCAAGCTTGTTTACAGAGTTATACATATCTTGTTTGGACTGTACATGACAAGACTTGTACAGAAAGAAAGGACTACGAATCAAGACATTTAAAAGCCTGTGATGTAGGTCTTGGTAGCTAGTTATGCTCTTGTAGACTTATTAGAAGAAGCCCACGTGACCAACTTTTCTTTTGGGTTGAGTGAGGACAAACAACTTAAAAAAGAATAGTTTCACTCGGAAATAGACAGGTTAAAGAACATTAATGCAGTATAAAATGGGGTGAATATCTTCAAGGGATCTGAAGTGCTGTTACATTTTTGGACAACCAACTTGTGATTGATCAGATTGAAGTAAGATCAGTAAATGGTATAAATAAAGTTAGGTCCGTATGAATTGATGATGGGTTAGTTGTCATATTGTTATGAATAATTGTTGTATATAAATAATAACAAGGGGTTAAACAAACAGAAACAATAAGAATTAATATTTAAAACTAATTAGGGCAAGAACTCTAAGAAATCATAGTATTTTATACTAGTTGGACGTAGTATCATAGAAAAATTCAAGGATGTATAAACAGGGTCAATGATTAATGTTTTCAATGTAGAGAGAACTGAAAGTGATGATGAATTCACCCACCTTATCGTCCAAGTTCATCAACAAATTCGTACTTCGGTGATCATTTCTTAATTGATGTTGTTGTTTGAAGTTTCTCCTTATGCATATTATACTATATCTTTGAATAATCATGTCTTTAAATTAATCAAAGTTATGTGATCTACTTAGCGATTGATAAAGTCTTAATGTCACATCTTGAATGCAACATATGCAGATTCTTCTGAGCCGCAGCTCGATAGAGTGACATCTGTGTCGTCCCTTCAGATATATTTACATAGTACACTTTCCAAAACCAAAATAAAGATAGCATAAAGAATTGTGGCCTCTAAATTAGGTTCAAACATGGACCCTGACGAGAAGAAATGCGGGGGTGTGAGAGGAGTAAAGGTTAAGGAAGTAAGGTAGGGAGCGGGCATGTGACTGCTGACTAGGCAAGTTAGTTGGCTGTTGGCTCCTGGGCGCAGGGAGAATTACTTTCTGATTTTTGTGTCTGTTGTTTTGCTCCGGCCGGCGGGTAAACGAATTTGTCCCTAACTTCTAACTATAAAACAAATAGTACTAGTAAAGGAAAGGACAAAAGAGAAATACTAGCTCTCACCTCTCAGTGTGATGCAAGGCCGACAGAGGGAACAATATATCAAATCTGGTTCTCAAATATCCCATTCAGCTTTACAAAAGAATTGACTTAAGTGTTGTGTTGCGGTCAGGATAAGGTTATTTTTTTTCTTCTTTCTGAAATATAAGGAGATATTATATTTGACAACCTCTCTTCTGTTCTTAATTGCGTGAGAACTAATACATTACGGTGTATCAAAATTAATATTGATAAAACAAAATTTAATACAATTAATAACGTATTCAGTACATTTAAGTTATAAAACTACTACATAATTAAAAATAGTGCATCATATCTTGTTAAGAAACCTGATTTTTAATTCCTTACCATGAACACAGATACATAATAATGTAGATGAACTTTTCACTGTCCTCCAACTTTGACTAGGTTAATCAATCGGGTTAGTTTTTTTCGTAGCAATCACTTTTTATTAATTTTATTTTTTTATCTTTTTTATATAAGTGCAATAATTAGTGAGTAGATGAACATAGTTATATGTAGTCTTATTTTTAAGCAGTGAGCTATTATAATTACATATCAAAACTCACTTTTTTAGTATCTACTTATTTCAGGTTGATTGATAATTATCATATTCAACTATCAACTATCTTAACGTAAATAAATAAAATGTTCACTGCAAATATAAACAAAATTAATTATAAATCATAAGATACATAGTCCACACATAACAAAAGGCGAAAAAGACATAAACACATCCCAAATCTCTTTTATTTTTTAATTTTGAAAAATATAGTATACTTTTTGGTGTTAAATGGGTGCTAAACCGTCCAAATAAAACATGGGATATTATAAATAAGATTAGGGTTAGTAAGTTAAAAGTATAAACCATCAGATGTATTTTGGTCCTATACTTTGAAGAATAGTGCAAAAGAATATCTGTAGTAGCACACTTTGCTTCACTTCCAATTTTTTAACCAGTTTTTTATACTATTTTAAATTTTGAATGTTTTTGAGACAATCATGTCCTCAATTTTATGATAAAAAGACTAATTAGTTTTTGAAATCCAATCCTATTATGTAAACAAACTATATTACATGTAAAGATCGATCCCATGTTTTTAAACGCATTCTAGCATCTTCAATTTTAAACCAAATTTCTTTTTTTTTTTAAAAAAAAATTAAACCGAATTCACATATTTTTTTCGTGTAAAAAACCAAATTCACACTTCCTCCCCATCGCGTCGCGTCCCACCGTTCGCTTTCTCTCTCTTCTCTCGATACAAATAGAGAAGAGAGAGGTTTCATTTCTCGCGCGCGCTAGTGGGTCCGCAGGAAGCATAACCGAAGAGAATTGTCCCTGTGGAGTGTGGATTGTGGGGTGCGGAGAGACTGAAGGAAAAGGTCGTTGAAATACAATAAACGCCTTCTACCCCACCGTACCCCATGCCCACACGATTATCCTACGCTTCTCCGAGCTCCGGCGACCTGGTGAGCTTGGCTGGCTCTTCCTCCTCCCCGCCTGCCGCTGCCGCCGACACTCTCACCGGGTCACCGGCGGGTATGATGCATGTGAGTACGACGCCGAGATCGGTGAAGGTGATACCGTTCCAGCACCCGACCACGACGTCATCCTCGTCCTCCTCGCTGCTTTCCTCGTCCAACACCGCTTTGACGAGATGGAAGTCCAAAGTGAACGACATGTCGCCGATGGATTGGATCTCCACTTTCTTCCCTTGCTTCCGCTGGATTCGGTCGTACCGGTGGAGAGAGTACTTGCAGAACGACGTCATCGCTGGTGTTACTGTCGGTGTCATGCTGGTGCCTCAGGTAACTATTACCTCTTCTTTTGCTGTTCCCGTAGTTTAGGGGGTGGAATACCGAAACCAGTGGTGTCGTGCATTTTTCTCTTTTCCTTTCCCATCTTTCTTCTCTTTTTCTATTTTTCGGAATCAACAATTTCACAATAGAAATTAGGAAATCTAGTGGAGGAGCATTGTGAATGTGACATTTAGTCGCTGAATTAATCTCCTTCGCAGCCAAGCATATTGTGTTCGCGTCTGTTACTATCCGCTTAGCACATTTTGACGACTAGATGCAATGAAAACGAGCTCTCCATCCTCATTTTCTGGCTTTTCGTTTCCAATCTACCTCGCTCCTATACTGTCCAATTCAACTTCAGTGTCCAATCTTTGACTACGTAGTTAACGCATTTATTGATAAATGGAGGCTAGTGATTACAATTTCCCATAAATTTCCCCTACAGTCAATACTCTGCAACTTTAATTTTGTTTCGCAAAGACAACGGTTGGATGTAACTGGCTAGTAGCTGCAATTTGTGAGAAAGTGATGCCTATTGCTTCAGTACCATCTTTTTAGACCATATTGACCGTTGGTCTTATTCTATTTTCTCATTTATCTTTTCAATTGGGAGGATGTTGAAATTCGTAGCTTTCGGGGTTTGTCTGATTCCCAAATGTTTCTTAAATCTTCGCCGCTGCTCTTCCCCTGATTTATTTTCTTCCTGGCTATTTGATAGAGGAAAGAATAGCACTGTTTAAATAGCAAGACAATTAGGTGTATTTCAACTTCAATTTGAGCTTGAACACAACCTACTATTTGTAAATAGGCGAAATAAGACTGCTACTGACTGCCCTGCCCACTAACTAACAGCCCCTGCCTTCACTTGATTTTATAACGACCATCAATTGAACTATAGTATTCTCACAGTTTATATGGATAATTATTTTGATGTCCAGGCTATGTCCTATGCAAAGCTGGCAGGCCTTGAACCTATATACGGACTCTGTAAGTCAACTATGGTCTCTTTAAGTTTTCTTGCCAACTTGACTATGTACACCTTAGTAGATGAATGAATGATTACTAGTATATTCTACTGTTAAGCTGCCTTAGTAAACCTCTGAACACATTTTTGAACTATTCTCAACATCAAGAGTTTTTTTTTTCTGCCGACTTATGCTATACTTCAGCCTTTGGCTGCAGTGGACGCTGATTAGTATAGGTGGGTGTTTAGGAAAGTTTATATGTCGCTATTACGCTGTTATTCCACCGTAGGATGATAATTTACTGGTCGCTTTTTGAGCTTCTGCAACCTTTCTTATCATACCAATTTTAAATTAAATTCACCTACCTTCTGCCTACTCATCCAGATACTTGTCCATTTTTCTTTTTTGGCCTACAGACTCTGGAGTAATGCCTATATTCATGTATGGGATATTTGGTTCATCAAGGCAGCTTGCTGTCGGTCCTGTAGCTTTGGTTTCTCTTTTAGTTGCAAATGTGTTAAGTGGAATTGCTGATTCATCAGACGCACTTTACACCGAGCTTGCAATCTTATTAGCTCTCATGGTTGGTGTGTTGGAGTGTGTCATGGGTCTCTTGAGGTACTTTATCGCTTTGATTCATCGTAAGGTGTACTTTGCACTTATCATTAATCCCCATTTCTCCTTTCTTCGCATTCTATTTATGTCAAATACCATGAGTAATCAATGTTCTTGTTCGGTATAAACTCAGTTTCAGATTTCATGATTCCTTCACCTTATATCTCTTAGTTTTACTGGAAGATGTCAAGTGAAAATTCGGCACATATCTTCTCTTTTATTAGAAAACCGTTGCTGCCATGTTGTTACTTTCTTGACACCTCCATTAAAATTGGCACTATTTGCATACTTCGTGTAGATTGGGATGGCTACTTCGTTTCATCAGCCACTCTGTGATTTCTGGTTTTACCACTGCATCAGCCATAGTAATTGCTTTGTCCCAAGCAAAGTACTTTCTTGGATATGACATAGAGAAAAGCAGTGAAATTGTGCCCCTCATAGAAAGTATCATTTCTGGTATAGATGAGGTATGTTCCTCACTCTTCTGCAGTTCAGGTGTTGTAGTGGACATGTTTTTGTGTTAGCTTGATATTTTGGATTAGCTTTCTTCCCTGATATTGTTACATGCTCAGTCAATGCTTGGTGCATCCATGATTCTGCCTTTTGATACTTATGTTTTCTGTTGGGAATTTCTTTTATTTTTTTCTCGAAAAAAACAATTGAATGCTTAGACAGACCTAGGGACTCTTAGACTGATCTAAGAAGTCCTATTTTTCCATAGCTGATATGTATCAGTGATCCTTTTTTTTTTTTGAGATATTCCAGTTCCGTTACTGTGAATATGTTGGTCACTATTTCTTGTAGGTGAATATTTCTTTCTGTCACTTTACAGTAACGATAACTCCGCAGATCAATCTCTTTATCGTGTAGCAAATGTTTGACTGGAATTTCCCCTTTAGAGCAGGCTTCACCCGCCTTTCAAAATCTCTACTTACTCGTGCCTAGCAGTAACTGTAGGTGCATTTTCGTTTTGTAGTTCAGTTGGCAACCATTTGTCTTGGGATCCTGTCTCCTTGCCATTCTCCTGCTAATGAAGCATTTGGTAAGACTTTTCTGACATTTGCCCCTGCATTATGTCTTAAAATATGATGAATGAAGCAGACAGGCTATTATCATGAATTTGCATTTTTATTTATAGGGGAAAACAAAAAGTACCTTCGGCATATGCGAGCAGCAGGTCCTCTGACAGGTGTCCTCTTGGGTACAGCTTTTGTGAAAATATTTAATCCGTCTTCCATCACTGTGGTGAGAATGGCATAAGTTTGAGTTTCAACTGTACAAATATGTTTCAAATAAACAATGACTTTTGAAATGCATATATTTTTTATGTTTCTGTTTTCTTTACTTTTCCTTATTTTAAAGTCAAATTTTGGGCTTCCGTGGATAGGTTAAGAGATATAGTAATGCTGTATGTTTTCTTTCATCAGAAATTTATGACTGAATATAACGGATCTAAACACTGACCAGGAGTTTCGTCAACTAAGTATTCTGCCTGAATATACGGATCTCTTTCGAATCCTATACCCTCTTCCTCTTCACCCCATGCTCTTTCTCTTTTGAATTTGGTATGCTAGTAGTCCTAAAGATATATTTCTTACTTCTTGATCGGTAGAAAGTTCTGCCCATTTTCCTAATAAGAATTGATCTGTGAATTATATTGCTAAATATACTGCTTACTTATAGAAGAAAATGAAATTGAGAATCTAAGATCTAATAGGCGATCGAAATCGAAGGATAAGAACCATTGTAATTGATTTAGAACTTTGGATCTCACTCATCACAGTTGGACTATCAATTATGACCAATGTCTATACTGCGGGGATAAAATTATCTGGCTTGTTATTGTGGTGGCTTCCATGCTTGAAGGGTTTAACAGGAGAGGGCCAGTGCCATTGATGTCACAAAACTTAGCAATGTGTTTATGGTGTCGAGTTGCCATAACATTTCCCTCCCAATCTTATGGCTGATGAGTAGTGGTATAGAACTATTGATATTCACAATATTAGAGTTTTTATAGCATGTACAGAGAATAAAATGATAAACAAGATCCTTTTCTATCCAGAACTTTTCTTCCTTGCATTTTTTGCTACCCTGGACATGCTAGTTTCTGTTTTATGAACCTGGTGAACTGAGCTTTGCAGGTGAAAATTATTGGTTTAGGTGGGGGAAATACCCGAGGGACTCCCTTCATTTTCAATTCCTCAAGGTTTTGCCTACTTCAAGACCTTGATACCAACAGCTTTTCTGATAACTGGTGTGGCTATACTGGTAAGAGATCTTTGGAAGCTGTGTATTTTAAGCTCTTTTTTTTTCCTCCACAAGTTCTTGATCATTGTCTATGCAACATATTTGGGATATTAGGAATCTGTGGGAATTGCAAAAGCTCTGGCAGCAAAGAATGGTTATGAACTAGATTCAAATCAAGAGGTATGGTTTTATTTCAGAAGGTGTCTGTTTTCTTGGATATTCTGCATCTACACTTTGAAATACACAGCTCAATGGTTTAAGCTATTAAACCCTGGTAGTGGCTTGGTAGAGAGTGGAGCACGCTTGTAACCAGTAGGTCAGGAGTTTGAGACACCCTTGTCCCAATACCTATAAAAAACATGTTGGTTATAAGGGATAATACTAAAGCTTGTAAGAATTCAATAGAGTGGAGCAAATGTTGAATGTTAGCACAAAAAGGATCCGCTATATGATTTTGTCTCTTTCACCTTGCAAAATTTGGTGACTTTGTCTCTTGTAATCATACATTCTTGAGCCCTAGTATTGTCTTAGAAAAATAAAAAGGTGTGGGTAGAGAGGCGATTAGAATAATTTGAAGGTGAAGGGAACAGAGCATATATAGCAACTGAGCTACTGATGATCATTATACTTCTTTATTTACTGGGCTTGCTAGGGGAGCTGACTTTTTTCAAAAGGGTTGTGTGGGATTCCTTCCTTCGCACCCTTGAAATAAAAAGATGTTTGGCTAATTGGAAGTTCATTTTTTTCTGCAGTTGTTTGGTCTTGGTGTGGCAAACATTGCCGGTTCATTCTTTTCTGCCTACCCTAGTACTGGTAAAATATAAACCTTCATTGGCTTTAATGCGGCAAAATAATATTTGTGTGATTCAGGTTGTCGTATCAGATCCTTTGGCGTTGCATTTTTATTTACATTATGAGGTTAAAAGGGGCAATATATTAATGAGCTTAAATGTGAATCTGTTTAATACGTTATCTTTATCTTCTTTTATTGGATGTGTGGCACAGGTTCTTTTTCTAGATCCGCTGTGAATCATGAGAGTGGTGCCAAAACTGGCTTAGCCGGAATTATCACTGGAGTATTGATCACTTGTGCTCTTCTGTTCCTGACTCCATTATTTGCAGACATACCTCAGGTGGAGTTTGCTAGTTCTTCTGTGTGGCTGTTTTATAGAAGATTGCTGTTAGAAAGAAATCTAGAAGTCCAGGAGAAAATTTTGAAGAGGGCATACGTTTTGATTCATATTTGTCCCTCTATTATGATAATTTGTGTTTTATCTTGCTTGACAGTGCGCTCTGGCTGCAATTGTGATATCTGCTGTGATTGGCCTGGTGGGTGCAACAATTTCATAAAGCTCATCATGTTCTTCTATAGGCTTGTTGTAATATATTTGCAAGCTTAGTTAGTCTTTGTATGATGATTGTGCAGATTCATGCTGGATAAATTTTCCAATGATTATGCAGTATCTTAATCATTTGTCTTCTGCAATGTCTACTTGGCTTTGTAATACCAGGTGGACTATGACGAGGCTATACTTCTGTGGAAAGTTGATAAAAAAGATTTTACTCTTTGGACTATCACATTTGCCACTACATTGTTTCTCGGCATAGAGATCGGTGTTTGTGTTGGGGTGAGCTTATTCTGCACTCAGTGATTTCTGTGACTAGAGTTGCTTTCTGGTTGGTACTAATGACAGCGTTGTGTGTCTGATGGAGCCTGTTAGCCTATAACCATAATCTGTATGATTAAAAATACCTGAATGGTAACTCCCTTTCTGAACTTGTAGGTTGCGTTTTCACTTGCTTTCGTGATTCATGAATCAGCAAATCCACATATTGGTGAGTGGACACATCTTTTCCTTGAGAATAGCTTATTTTTTGTTTTTATGAAGAGACTCTGCCTAGTTATGGGATCGGTCAGTGTACCAATCACAGTCAGGCTGTGTAACATAGAATGCGTACAACTTTGCAAGTAGAGGTGTTTGGATTGAAGTTGTTTCTTCATTTCACAGCTATTCTAGGGCGTCTCCCAGGCACTACCATTTATAGAAACACACTACAGTATCCTGAAGCATACACTTACAGGGGAATCGTGATTGTTCGTGTGGATGCTCCCATTTATTTTGCCAATATAAGCTATATTAAGGACAGGTATCTTATCCTCTGCTTTACTTCCATTTACGCAGTCTTTATTCAAATGCTGCCATTCTGAAACTAAAACAATGTGCTTCAACAACTGTTTCCAGGCTGCGGGAGTATGAGACGAAAATCGATGGATCTTCAAGACGCGGACCAGATGTTGAGAGAGTTTACTTTGTCATCATAGAATTGTCTCGTGAGTACACTTTCTCTGTTTGTTTATTATACTTTGTAATTGAAGCTTGTATTATAAACTTCCTTTCTGATGTTAGAAAAAAATTATATTTCAGCCGTCACTTATATTGACGCTAGTGCAGTCCAAGCACTGAAAGACCTCCACCACGAGTACAAATCTCGGGATATCCAGGTTTAGTGGTCTCTTCTTTTCTTTATTTCTCTACAATTTAGACTATATCAACTAGCAAGGGCTATTATTAGAAGCGTGAATTATACATTGTATTACACTCTGTGCTTTGCTCTAAATAATCCCCAGATTGTCATCTCTAATCCCAACCGGGAAGTTATGCTGACCCTAACAAAAGCTGGGCTTGTTGAATTAATCGGGAAAGAATGGTACTTCGTGAGAGTTCATGATGCTGTTCAAGTCTGCCTACAGCATGTCCAAAGCCTATATGGGCCATCAACGCCTAAGACACCCGATTCTTTCACCGAGAAGCCAAATTTCCTGCGGAGACTTCTAAAACAGAGAGGTTTTGAGGATATGGGAAATCTGGATCTCGAGTCCGGTGACCCTGCCCAGAGCAGCGAATCCCAACTAGAACAGCCGCTATTGCAGAATAAGAAGTCTTGATTATTGACCATAATACAGATCAGCGCTTTGTTTCAAGCGGCTGTCTGGTACAACACTCTTCTAATGTCTATATTCATGATTGCTCGTGTAAGATATAATTGTTCATATATAAGAGTAAGAGGGTTTGGATTAGAAGAAGACTGTTATAGTGATGATACTTTTCAGCTGCCATTCCTTTCGTGTGTTATTTTCAGGGGGATTCCTGTTTTGTGTATAGGGTTTTGGCCTAAAAAGGCAAATGGTATTGCTGTTGTTGTTGTGCTTGTATAAAGGGTGAGGGTGTATTCATGTAAACTCAGATTCCTGACATGTATTAATATTATACAATACCCTCATCTTTATTTTCTTTTACATTGCTACCTGATTAGTAACTATCTCAACTGTAACTCAATATAACCAGGTTTCCTTTCATTCAAGTACCATTCTTGATTAACAGAAAACTGAAAGCAAGAAACATTAGTTGCTTCGTGTAATACATCAAAGAACGGCATAAACAATTTAATGAAATTAGTGCAAAGAAACTATAAAAAGGGAAAAAGAGAGAGGAGTCTTCTAATTTTCTCCCACATCGGATATAAGCATAGGAAGGAGAGGTGCACAATGAAATAAAAGATCTGCCCCTAACAACGATGAAACTTGCCTTAAACTAATGAGTAAGGAAAACAAAAGCGGGCAGTGAGAACTGCTCGCAGCGCTCATTAATTGACAGTTTCGGCTGTTGATGCGCAATTAATTTTTGGAGGGGTTAAAGGCTGGCCGGGTGTTGACGCTGCTTACTTTGCAGAACTCGCCTGTGCAGGCCTCCCAAACCCGCAAAATCTAGTACAAATTCATATGTTGCATAGGGAAAAGGTGAAATAGAACTGTAGAAGAATAGAACTGTAGAAGATTGAGCCCCGGTGTGCCAATAAGCTTCCCGCCAATAAGATTTCTACGAAACAAGACTGACAAATAATTATTTCGATCCCTTCTCTTAATTGAAACCTGAGATTTGCGAGATGCAGAAATTAATGTTGATTTAATCGTAGCAAAAAAAAAAAAAACCGGAGAAAATGAGTAATGTGGATGAATAATTTAAGGCGACTACTTACTTCAATGATCCAATTCGGCGACCAAGGTAAGAACCGTATCCTTCCACTATGTGAGACTGAGCGTTCTCCGTAGTTCGTACCAGTATACACAAAGGCTCTCGTACAATTTATCGTTTCTTTCCAGCGAGCGTGGCTTAGAATCTTTAATTTCTCATTGGCCATACTTCTGAGCCACATAACCTATGGTACTTAATCTTCGTACGACCGGTGTGCTTTTCTTTGATTTCTAGCGTTGAGTAGGTTCTGAATCTTCTCGATTCCGCCTTTAACAGCCTCTTGGTGCTGCACGTGCATTCTACATCTTTTTAATAGTTTCAGTGAATTTTCTCTGTTATTGACAATGTGACTGCCGATGAACTACATGGAGGAACGATTATTCTTACCTAACGATTCATCACCGAGTCAGATGATCTTCTCCTTTTTTTCATCAAGGTATAATTTAGGAAAAGAATCAATCGTGTGAACAAAATATGACCTTGAACCAGGATTATGACTCCGGGAGCAGAGCTTCTTACTGTGCTTCTAGGGTTAGATAACCGTTTATACATCTGGAGCACTATACTTTAAATTGTCATCGTACGACTCTAATCTTAGCAGGTGGTAATTGCGCGAGCTTGTGGTTTGATTACTTTGGCGGACTCAGTAAACAATCTGTCCATAGTTCTGAACCAATTGCTCGAGGGGCAGCTGCTGTCTTTTGGGCCTGTTCTAGCTGTGAGCAACTTGTTTCTGGGTGCTGTGCTGCCTCTATTCCACTCTGATCTCTTTAAACTTGGCTTCTAGCAAAGATTGGTACATTTCCAGAGTTTCTGGTAATACGCGTATTATACCAAGAACTGTCAGTTCCTCTGTCTAACTACAACCACGTGTTATTTGACACTGTTTTATGTATTTCGTTCACTGTATCCGTCCTTTTACTTCATGCCCTGCCAAAAGATTGAATTTCTGAGGTGCTTAAGAGTTGGAAAATCTTATTAGACTGAGCTAGGAAAACTACGTACTTATGGAAAGCTTAGTTGTTGATCTCGTGTTGTAATTTTATAATAGTTTTCTAGGTGTCACTGTTACGTGTTGCCTACCTCTGAGTTTCGATCCAGCTGCATAAACTGTCAATCTATCTTTTTGTCCGTTTGTCTGTTTTGTCCTTATGAAGGCAGGCAAGGTCCTCTATGAGAATGAAGACGGAATGTGTGTTGAATTTTTAATTTCAGTAAGTTTGGGCGTATTATGATAAAAATTCGAGTCAAACTATAAGAGTTGACCCATGTGGTAGAATCATCTACGGGGTAAGTTTGGACATTAAATGTGTGATTAGCTAAAAAATTGCACGCTATAATGATTTGTTATGTAGTTTCATATCTTTGTCCTGTCAAGTGTGAATGGCTTATTTACTGACTTCGTTAGGCTTTGGATGGTTGTGGTAGTAGTCCACTTGGAATATGAGACAGTATGGTCTCATTTCAGCAGTAGGAGTCATGGCATGAAAAATATCTTGTGAGAAACTATAATTGAATTTCATTATTTGGACTGCTTATGTCTAGTCATTATGGTCAGTATCACTAAATACGCAAGTTTGTATTTGATGATGTGTAATAAAAGATAAGACTCTATCGAGATGTAATTCTGCAGAATACTTAGCTTCAAAACACAATGACGAGTTGTAACGAAGAAATCCTGTCCTGTGGGTTTTGCAGGTGGGTGCATCCAAAATCATGTGATGGCTGGCTTGTTGACCCTCGTATCTCTATCAATGCATTCACGCAGTACAGGTGCGGCGCCAACCCCACATTTTGCCATCAACGCGGATTCTGTTCTTTGGGGAATGTATCTCTCACTGAATAGTATGTACTGACTGACAATGTTCTCCCTTCTCATTTTTGTGGTAATTGTTTGATCTCCATTTTTTTCGGGTCAATCTTGTGAACCTCTAGTTTACGGGGACTATCACTTTTAGGATAAGGTGCCTTATCATCATCCATCCTTAGCCCTCGTTGTTTGTGTACTGATAGATGCGTACAGATAAACCGAGCAACCACCACTTGGCTTCAGGTACGTACGTACTTGTGTAATCTGTTTTCAATATCCCATTGGTAGTGATTGTGAACATATCTTACACATGTGGCAAGCTATATGAGATATATTTTGGGAGTGCTATGAACTTTATACATTGTCTGCTTTTCTAGCGCAATCTGCATAGAAAATAAACTGTACTAGTAATGCTGATTTGCTTAAGTAATGTGCCAGTAATTCTCGGAACTATACTTGACAACATCAAAACCTTTATTGAGCGTGTGTAATGTAATCAGATGTAGCTGGGATGGCTGTATATGTGTTGCAACTTTTGCAAGAACTGTAGTAAAAAGCTACACTGCTAAGCTTATCTATAGAATGATAAGTAGATGATAACCACATAAATCTGGATTTCCGATATATCTTATCAAAGAGGAAATGAAGAAAGGGTCAATGTGGCAGTGCCCCAGTAAATGAATGCGTATCTGGCTGAGGGAACAGGAAATGAAAAGGGACATATCCTCTCCCTCTATCCTCTTAATAGACGGGCATATGATATGAGTGAAATCTTCTCCCCAGCACTCAATTTCTATCTGCAACTTCTTGGAGTGGAAAAGTTGTGTGTGGTGGCGTCTGTAGGATGACCAAGTAGAACATAGATATGGAGCTCAATCCTGTTGGAAAAACAATGATATGATATAGTTTCTGTAGCAAGGGCCGTGTAAATTGACTTTAAAGCCCTTTAGTTCTACCAGATTTTACGGTCACTACTCACTAGAGTGGGGTAGCGAGAACCTTGAACAGAGGGTTTAGGTTTTGCTTGTAGAATGAACAGTGGCTGGTAGCTTCATTTTGTCTGACTTAAGAAATTGGGGTCTTTCTGCGCCGATGGAGAAGAGAAGAATAGGGGGGAGGACCCCACTTATCACGTGGGGGAGGCGAAGTTGCTGCTTAAATGGCAAAATGTGTAACAAATCATACACAGAGACGAGAGACTTGATCATTTACAAATCTCTCCTAATCCCTTCTCAACCAATTATCTTTCATCTCTCACGTGGGACTTGAGACCCCACCATCCCTTTCCCCCACTATGTTTTTGCTTTCCTTTCCTTCTCTTGCTGTCGTAGTGCTATATTACGTTTCCTCCCCCTTATTATGGTATCAGCCCCCTATCACATTTCATGCGGAACCAACCCCCTTCCCTTCACACGCTTTGATCAAGCTTACCCATCCTTGTCAGACACTCACACTCGGTTCTTGGAGTTGATTGGTAGTTAATTAATTGGGTATACTCAATCTCAATCATGGGTGATTCTTCTGCATCGTACATACACATGGTCTGTGGAATCAAACTTGAACCCTTTGTTTTCATGTCATCGATATCAATCTTTTCAAATGTTGGATGATGATCATAAACTATATTATGGTGGGTGATGGTCAATTACCATAGTGATTTTTCTCTTTGTTGGTTAAATAGGTTCAACATCTGATAGAGAAGTGCCTGATCTTCCATATGAGCAAAGAAGAGTGCATGGAGGCCTTGTCCAAGCATGCTAACATCAAACCAGTCATCACCTCTACTGGTTTGTTCACAGTCTACATGATCTTATATTTTTTTTACATATAATATATATGATCACCTGCATACAGTCAGTAATTTTATGTCTCATCTTTATGATCTGCATGGCTCAAGCTTTACATGCATGCACCACCTAGGAGAAAGACAGTATGATATATACTGCCGTCTGTGGAGCTAAATTAAGTAGCTAGGGTAATTGAAAAAAACAACTTCTCTCCTTTCTTTTCTTGATGTATAATTATGTCATATATATGAAGTATATGCCTGTTCTGCTTGATTAATATGTAAATTACGCTGCTATATATACTCTTCAGGATGTTTGATTCCCGGCTAATCATTGAAAAATCTAATGGAAGATCTCTCCTTCCCCACCTGTACGACCAACCTTGTCCTTGAATGATGTAGACATCCCCCATGCTTAATTTGTTTTTCCCGTTGGCCATGTAGCATAATATACATGTGATCTTAACTAAAAACAAAAAATATATATCTTCATCCATGCAGTCTGGAATGAGCTGGAGAAGGAGAACAAGGACTTCTTCGAGGCGTATGCACAGGCTAAGTCGAAGGACGACCGCATGTCCGAAGCGGAAACCAGCGAGATGATTCAAAAGATCATCGCAAACGCTTCCAAGAATGATTCTGACCATGACTAAGGTAATAACAAAACTACTTCTACAAACTACAATACGAATGAAATCCTGTAAAACAAGAAAATTCTAAATGAATGATATTTTCCATTATTTGCGTGCAAAGCCCAGATGGAGGTAGCACCACCTGTCTAGTATCTTTGCGTATGAAGCCAAAGCTACAGTCGAAAAGGAAGGAAGGAGGGATATTTGAAGAAAAGCATCTTTGTTTTTCTCCTTTGTGGTGGTCTCCACAATCGGCCCCTCTTCTGGTCTTTTGAATCTGATCAATCAGTTTGTAGTATTCTTCATGACGTGTGGTCCAGATTAGTACCATCCTCTGTACATGCATATATTTGAAATCATGTGTTTAAATTATTACCTAGTTAACGAATGAGTTGGGGATGTGGTTATGTACAAATCCTCTCTTCAGTGCTTGAATTGAAGGCAGGTCCGTCTCATGGTTTTATTGTAATTACGATTCCCTTCAGCATGGTTGTACTTGTTGTACATGGTATTGTAGACTCGTGAGTTGAAGTTGAATAAGATTGCCACATAGTGCTTTTCTTTTGACTTCAAATTCACTATGTGCTATTATAAGTGAAACCTATTCAGCATAAGTTAGCATGTTTAAATTATCTATCTAGTATTCATTTATCATGTGTCATTAGATAACATTTTATGTCCATTTGGCTCTTTTTTAATAGGCGGTGTCTGGCCGTAATTCACCATTTGGCCCTTAATTGACCAATAAAACATTATCTTGACTCTTATTTAATGACTTTCAAATCCAGTCAGATGGTTTTTAATTTTTGACGGTTCATTATTGCTTAACAGAAAGACCAATTCTTACGAATCTCACATTCTTTCTTTCTCTCCCATTTTTTTTTAACTTGTGGCCAAGGCCATATACCGTAGAGTGGTAAAAAAAACAACACACACCAAACTTACCAGAGTATATTATCTTTCTTTTTTTTAATAAAGAGCCACCTCCATTAGTTTAGCAACATAAGCGTTTTACATGTAATTAGAGGGATGTGATCTTTCCAAAACTCTTCTTCATCCCTACCCTTAGCATATACAGCTTACAAATGAGCAAAAAAAATGTTGTCTCTTGGTGTATACAACCAATCAACATCATAAGATCAAGGACTTCATCCATAATTGAAGCTACTCTAGGATGTACATCAAAAGACCCATTAATGTAATCTATATTACCCTTACAATCTGTCCAAAAATAAACCTTCCTTAACCCAGCCCTTATCGCCCACAAGCACCCCTCCCTTAAAGCCATTGCCTCGACCTCAGCAGGCAACATCTTCCGCCTTCCACCCTTCGCAGTTGTGACCACCAGTTGTCTTCTTCCTCATTTCGGTCCGCCATGCCTATGCCAAAAGAGTAGTCTGCAGTAATGCTTCCATCCACCAAGATATCCACCAAACCTGATTGACGGTCAAGGTCGCTTGGGGCTGTCTTGTTCCTTTTTTCTTCCAGCACCTGTCGCTGCCAAATAGGCTGCTGACTCTTGCCACCCATGTTCTCTCGACAGAATCTCACCATGCTGCAATCTACATCTTGAAAACCATAGTCTCCATAAACATGTGACTAGATTACTCAGTTTAATTTGTGTTCGAGTAAGACATTGAAACAAAAGCTAGTGGATAAAGGCTCCATCTGTTCATAAAAAGCATGGAGCAAGAATATTACTGTGAGCCCAATATTCACTCACATTAGTGCATTCCAAGAAAACATGACACAGACTTTCAAATTCACTACATAAGCAAGCAGGGTTATAACCACTACCACACCTACTAGCTAACGAACCCTTACAGCCTAATGCTCCATTCAAAATTCTCCATGCAAAGACTTTTAAACGAGCAGGAAGACTCAAGGTCTAAACTCTTTTTAAGGCGACACCTAAGTCATCACCACTTGAGCTAGAGCCTTCCAACTGCAACTGTAACCTCCGCGCAACAAAATAAGCAAATTTGGTAGTAAAGCTCTCAGATTTTCCTATTCCTCAAATCCATTCATCCCGCATATACACCACCCCAGAGGCATGTCTAGGATACACCTAGCATCCTCACAAGGGAACCAAAGCCGCACAAGGTTCTCCTTCCATATACCTCTCTCTTTATCAATAAGCAAGCTTACCTTCCCTTCACCCATAATGTCTTCTGGCGCCTGCCATAAATAGGGGCAACCTCCCACTTTACCTTTTCACCAACGATCCTTAAGGTATGTGGATTCTCCATCTCCTATCATCCGTCTTGCTCCAGCTTTAATAATGTAGAGGCTAGACTTCAAAGCTCTCCATATTGGACTTGGCGAGCTTCCAAGATCAGCATCCAGAACACACTTTGTTGGAAAATACCATGCCTCCAAGAATTCAGACATCAGCAAATTTGGATTCTACAAAATTCTCCACACTTGCTTAGTAAGGAGGGCTTCATCAAAGATTTTCAAATCACGAAATCCTAGCCCCCTTCACTTATGCTTCTACACTAGGACCACTTCCTCCAGTGCATACTGTAATGCTTCACACCCCAGACCACTAGAAACGTGCAATAATCTTTTAGACATCCTTAAGCAACGGAGCAGGTTACTTGACAACACTCATAATGTATACAGGAATATAATGCAACACATTTTTAATGAGTATACCTCTAGCTGCTTGTGACACATGCCTCCCCCTTCCCTGAACCTTAGAAAGCACTTTATCCCTTACATAATCGAACATTTGGCATCTGTTCCTGCCCACCTTACTTGGGAATCCTAAGTACATTCTAAGATCATTAACTTCCCTTACCCCCAAAACAGATGCGACCCCCTCTCTTACAGATTGGGGCACTCCTTTGGAGAACATAACATAAGACTTATGTGGGTTAATACACTGCCCAGAGGCACTTGCAAAATCTTGGACCATACTATTTAAGATTTCCGCATTTCTAACACTGGCCAGGCCAGAGAGGAGACAATCATCCACAAAAAATAGATTAGTAATGTCCCTGGACATGCCTTGCAGCATATAACCCCTATAAAGGCTCACATCTGCCACCACCCTAAGACTAGATGACAATGCTTCCATACAACATATAAATAGGAAAGGGGAAGAGGATCCCCTTGGCTAGGGATGGCAACGGGTCGGGCGACGCTCCACCCGACCCGTCACCTACAACTTCATCACCCGTCACCCGCGGGTGAAACGGGTGAACCCGTCACCTGTTTTTATTTTTATTTTTTAGCAAGTATTTTGTCTTTAACACCTTATACAAGCTTAATTTTCAAAAAAAAAAATACACTCATATTTGTACAACAATACATACCACATAAACTAATGTCAATAACATACTCAAAACATAGAATATAACCAAAATATTTTCAAGTTATCTCAACAAATATGAGATAAGTATATATTTTTTTATTTAATATAATACAAACGGGTGACGGGTCGGGTGAACGGGTCGGGTGACCGGGTGAAAAATGCTCACCCGACCCGACTCATCACCCGCACCCGTTTCACCCCTCACCCGTTTTTCACCTGTTCTTTCGGGGTTTTCACCCATTTTAGCTGGTCGGTGATCGGGTGAAACGAGCACCCATCACCCATTGCCATCCCTACCCTTGGTGAATCCCTCTAGACGGTCTAAAAGTTCTTCCTATACTAGGGCTGCCCATGGTAGGTTAACCGCTTTCGATTAACCGGGTCTTCGGTTTTCCAAAATCTAATTCCATTACCATTCTATTTAGATCGGTTAACCGGTTTTGGTTTTCTAAAATCCGATTCCATTACCATTCCGTTTAAACCGGTTAACCTTTAGTTCGGCTCAGTTTTATCGGTTAACCTTGTAGTCGTGTATTTATTTACTAATAAGAACCATACCATTAATATTATAGTACAACATTGATCAATCACCTAAATCATGAGTTACAAATCAAACACACTGACAAAAATATAATATTGTGCATAGTCCCTCAATAGCTAACATTAATTATTATATAAGGTGAACATTCATATTTGAAGATTTTGATTATTTATATAATCGGTTAACCACGGTTACTCGAGCAGTTAACCATTCTGGAAAATCCAATACCGTATTGAAACCAAAACCAGTCAATTTACATGGTTTGGTTAACCATACCGCAAAAACCGGTACGGTTAACCTGAAAACAGGTACGGTTCACTTCGGTTCGGTTGGAAACTGTGGTTTCAGAATTTTTTGGGCAGCCCTATCCTATACAACTATTTATTAGAATGCTCATTGTGGCTGTTGTTAAGCATTTCCTAATCAGAGCAACAATACTCTCATGAAACCCCATCACCCGCAGAACTCTCAAAGCAAATTCCCATTCTACTCTGTCAAAGGCCTTCGACATATCTACCTTCAAGGCAAAGGTCCCACTCTTAAAGGCCCTTGACTAACACGTTATATGCAAAATCTCATGCCCAACAATCACATTATCAGTAATCAGACGCTGGGAAACAAATGCCCCTTATCCTTAGAAATAACATATGACATGGCAGACTTGATTCTATTAACAATTGCCTTTGCTATAACACGATATATTGTATTGCAGAGTGAAATAGGTCGAAAATGTGTCATAGAAGAAGCCCCTTTGCACTTAGGTATTAAGACCAGATGGGTGTGATTGATATTACTCATTGTACCATCCGTATTTAGAAAAGATATAGCATAATTAACAAAATCCTCACCAACTACATCCCAGTTTTGGATAGAAAAATACCGTTGATCCCATATGGGCCAGGAACCTTGTGTGGATTCATCCCTCTAAGTGTAGTCACCACTTCATCCCTAGTGAATGGCATGCCCATGTCACCCTTAACATCTGCAGGAACCCGATATTCAATACATGCAAAAAGATGGTCATTGATTTCGGCATTAGAAGATGTAAAAAGGTTTTGATAAAAATTCCTAGCTATACTTTCTATTAATTCCCAAGAATTTTGATAAAAACCATTTCCATCAGTTAAAAAGTGTATAGTATTACGTCATGCCCTTGCCCTAAATTGTTGAAAGAAGAAGGAGGTATTCATATCACCTTCTCTCAATCTTGAGTATCCTCCAAGACGTAATGAAGCTTTTCTTCATCCATAATTCAAACATAAATAGACCGAGCCCTAGAGAACAATCCTTGAGAGTATCCTCCATCTGCCATGCCCGTCCTAGCGTTCTCTCCATTACTCTTACATCCACACTAGGAGTATGGAAGAGCTTACCAATGAGACACCGAGAGTAGGGCACAGCTGGTTGCATGTCCAGCATATCTTCAATCTCTAAACACTTCTCCTCATCAGCCGCCAGGGCAAGGTTAGCACAGCGCATAACTAGTTCATCTAGTGGTTTTTTACTATTATCAGAAGCCGTGCAAGATTTTGAAAGTGTAAAACATGAAACCACAACAAAGTGAGAAAAGGTGAATGTACGATCTAAGAAGAGAAGATGGAAAGACGGTGCAAGATGTGAACCAACGCAAGAAAAACACCACGTTTTAAAGACACACGATGAAAGAAAACATGCAACGTATTGATATGTAATGATTGCATGTAAACCCTAGAAAAGGAGAGCTAATGAGGGATTACATTGGAAAACTAAGAAAGATAAGCCTTGAGCAAGAAATACAAAGATCAAACATTAAAAAGGGTTGCTTGTATCAGTGGTGAAGATCTTCCGCACGATGTTGGGGAGTTAAAGGGTTACAAGCCAGAGGGGAACCCACAACCATTGCCCCTCACCCAAGACTCCCTCTCTCTCTTAAAACTCCCAAAAGCCAGAGTATATTATCATACCCGTCTCATCTGGCTTCCTTATCTTACCATCCTCCCCTAGTTCATTGTATAATTTTTCAGATTTTAATTATTAACTATATAGAAAATGTAGTCATCCTTTAACTTCATACTACACTCATATAGTCATAAAAGTCTTACAAAGAGTAACTCCTTTCTAAAAAAATCTTCTAGTCTTACAAAGACTTAGGTCCTCTGTATTAGTTTCGGGGTATTCAAGTATCTCGCAACAATGAAGGTCTCACTCTCTCACAGATTCATTATATTAAAGATCTTCTTGTTCGAACACAATTAGTGGATTCTAAATCTATTGCGACACCCATGCTCGATAGTTCTGCTATTGATTCTATAAAATCCCCTGTGTGCAATGATGTTCATCTACTTCACAGCCTGGTCAAAATTTTACAATATTTGGCTTTTATAGAGCCAGATATCAGCTTCTTTGTTAATCGGTTAAGCCAATTAATGTATAGGCCTAGGGAGATTCAGTGGGTTGCTATTAAAAGGATTTGAGCTACCTTGAATCCACGATGGACCAGGCTATCTTCTTCATCGTGACACCAATAAACGTTACAAATCTACTTTGACTCTGATTGAGCAAGTTCATCGCAAGACCATCAATCTACAAGTGATTATTGGACCTTCTTGAAGTTTATGGAAGCAAAAGACCGTTGCCCACTCATCTATAGAGGTGGAGTTCACATCTCTTGCCATGCAACATTAGAGAGTTTGTGGCTGCAAAAGATTTCAACAAAGTTTGGGATTTTTCTTCACGAATCTCTCACTCTTCTTTGTGATAATATAGGAGCAATATACCCCTCTTCGAAACCTGTCTTGAACAACAGAGCAAATTACATCGAGATTGATTACTTCTTTGTGAGAGAACGGGTGAAAGATTAGAGCTTGAACGTAGTGTTTATCGTGACGGTGCAACAGGTTGCCAACATCTTCACCGATACACTAGAGTGTTTTAGGTTGCTGAGATCCGATCCAAACTACCAATGAACCTTACCACTTTAGGGGGTGGGGTGGTAAAAGCCAATAATATATCTAGACCCGATCTTTACATTGTATGCCAGCTCATTCCTAGTATTTGTTTGGCACTATCTCGGTAGACAGTATCTTGGCCTTTAACATATGTATAAGTAGAGCTATAGTAGCCCAGTATTGCAGCTCTGCCGATTACATCAATGAATACACAAATGTCAGTTTCATATTATACTCTATCTACTAGGGAACAAACCATCCAGACGACCAATAATGAGAATTGAGATTCATATCCCATGAATAACAATTTCCAAGATAATTTACAATGGTACCCGAGTTACCTTCACCTACACACTCATATTAGACCACCATTCATTATTCATCGAGAATAGGGTAGTGCACTGCATGAGATGGCCTTCTTTTTCAAGACACACTTGCACTTTCATTGCTGCACATGTTCCCCTTCCCCTAGTGTTCAAGTGGTGATACAAGAAAACCACTATCTTACTGCCTTGAGTCCTATATTGTTTGTAACACCCCAACTCATAAATCCTTACTCATCTCATAAACCTCTATTTACTTATATCCACATTGCAGCGGAATTCTTACAACAATTTGGTGTTACCGCCGTTAGTCACCCACGTGACTAACTAGGCATACTAAATACTCCAAGATCTAGCTACGGTCTGATGGACCCGAATTAACCGAACATTAGTATACTAAATCTTAACTAATTACATATTCTCAATACAAAGTATTTCATATCCTAATATATCTTACTAGCATCTCATACCATTTACTAAACGAGTGTACATGCACAACTCGTGTAACAAAAGGAAAACAACCCAAAGTACTTCTACCCGATCCTACTCTCGGGACGGTCGTCTTCTGTCATTCACCTGCAAAATAAATATGGATGCCCCTGGGGGCTCAGCACCTTTGCTGGTACGATAATCTTATAGCCCCCAAGCTAGAGAGGCTACGACGACTACTTGTCGATAGCATGCGGTTGATTATTAATACAACATAAATAAGAAGTACAATAAACACCACATATGAACAATTATAGTTCAAACAATTGAACATCTTAAAAGTGTTCCTTAAGTAAGTGAGTTAGCTTTTAACACCTTAGGTTATGATTTTTCTTATTCTCAGTCCAAGTCTTATCTCATCTCAAGTCTTATCTCAGATCTTATCTCAAATCTTATCTCAAATAAGACAACCGTTCTTTAATTAGATTGGTTGTCCCTTAATTCATTGTTTATCTTGTAGGGTCAAAGATAACCCTAGCCAATGAGTTATCAGCTCCATTGGTTTAAATAAACAATATTTCTTAGAATTAGTTGGGATTTAGGTAGATCCCACCACACCATCTTAATAATGCCTCCCACCTTGAACAGAAATCGAGGTGACCGAGTCTATATGTCGACTCTAGGCGACGAGTCCGAAGACAAGTCTCATTGGAGGACGGACTTGATAAGGATACCAGCCTCCTAACTCAACATGCATGACCAGAGTCAGTCCCGGATTCCTCACCCCCCAAGTTCCAGTTAGTAGAAGTCTCAATGACAATGTTTGTTAGTTAACCTCTTTCGGTTACTAATAAACCAATATTAGGGAGTGTTCCTTATTCTCACACAATTCTTTACTAAACATTGTTAGTAAGTTCTCAAGGTAAGTTGTGTTAGTTTCAAACAACACACAACAATACAATAAACCGGTTGCATGCTTTATCTTGTTTAGTCGGAACACATAAACAAATAGCACACAAGCCGAGAGACACCTCGTTAGCAAGCAGGCTAAAAAAAACATACCGTACACCGTCGGTCGTTTTGGTTGCCTAATCTCCTTCTGAGTCCCAGTTCTCAAGTCCTAAAACATTCATCCAATTTAGGTTGTTAATTACTTTAGATTAACTTGACATACTTAGCCACTAAAGGTTCCCCGACTAATAACCATTAAGTCGTGTAGTTTAATCTTAATCACTTATATCATTTAACTTCTCTTAATCTCTTAAGTCCTTATATGCTTATCCTCCTAATCATCATTACCCTCCTAATGGTGGACTACTAATGCCACTCTTACTTTTCTTTTTTTTTTTATATATATAAGGGCCGACCGACCCACCCGACCGACCCAACCCTTGGGTCGGTCGGATGCAGAAGACATCCGGTTTGAAAAATTCTTACTTGACCGACCCAACCAGGATCGGTCCTAAGGTTGGTCCATTGCAGAAACATTCTGATTCTGTTATTTTAGCCCGACCGACCCAGACATGGTCGGTCCCCAAGGTCAGTCGAATGCAGAAGCTTTCCTAAAAATGTCCATCTTACTCCAAACTCTTCCACAAGTTCCCTAATATGTTCTATCATCATTTAGGCACTTAAACTCCCTCTTAACTCATGGATAAACCCTCCATTTAATCCCTTGATCATTTCCTCAACTTCTTACAAAAATTCCTAACACTTAACACTTAGCTCCTTACACTTCCAACATTTCAACTTGCCTAAAACTTCAACTAACCAAAGTGTTTCCTTTTATCCCATTTTCACCGCTTCATAAGCATCTTTGTTCATCCATCTTCCTTTACTCAATTTCCCAAACTTCCTCAAACTTTCTCAAAGCTAACTACTTTAGCCCATGCTTAAGTCTTAGCAAGACATTATACCTTATTTTCCTTCAAACTTTGCACAAGTCTCTAAACTTCTCTTATCATGGTTTTGGTGCCTTAAATTCACCATCCTATCCTTTAGTTCCTCCTAGACATCTCTAGGTCCTCCTAACACCCAATGAACACCTTAACTCATTTATTTCCACCAACTTATCCATTAGTGTTGGCTAGTACAACCTAAGTCATAGTACCTCATTTAAACACTTAAAACATTTAGTTTCTTCACTAAGTTTTGACATAGCTCTCCCTAACACTTCCTTACACCCAAACATTTAGTCATCCTTAAACCATCCAAGACAATAAAATCCTCAACAAACACACACAAACTACAACCAATCTACACTACCATAATATAGTGCATAAACTTAAATTGCTTGGCACTTAGGCCCTTAAATGACGTGGCTCTTAGGCCCTTAAATGACATAAACTTAAACACTGAATTACCCACATATAATAGCCTTCAACCTGCAAATACACACATCAATGCCCCCATAGCAATATAAGAATACTTGTAATTCACTTTATGATTGTTTTACTAACTCAATTCTCATTTGCTCCTTAATCACAAGTTCACAAATATGATCATGTTGTTTCTCCTAGGTTTTGTAGCCCATTACATAATGTAAGCTCTAACGTACATTTAGTTTCCATCTAAATCCCATCCCTTAAAGCATTAAACCACCTTAAGATAAGTAATTTACCTTGTTTTTCTCAAGTGTTTCTCACTTTCCCCCTTGGTTTTCTTGATTGATTCACGACCAAGGACCTTAGTTCTATTTCCAATATTCTAATCAACATCAAAATAATCTAATGAGTACTAAGCAACATGCCTAAACTCATAGAATTTACTCTTAGGTTAAAATAGTGTTTTAAGGTATTAAAGTGGATGATTACCTAGGAGTCTCAAGATAGACTTTGGTAATGAGTCAAGGAGGACCTCCACTAGTCCTTTGGAGATTAAAACAAGCTAGTTCAAGGAGTAAAACAAGACCCCATGAGAAGATAATTTTCGGTAATGAACAAAAGTGAAAGAAACTTAATTTTTCTTTCACTTTCCTTACCTTGAATGAAAGAAGAGGAAGTGGAGCTCTTAAAACTGAATTTTCCTTCTTCAATTGAGTTTCACCATGGCATCAAACTTGAGCTTTTGAAGATTTGAAAAGATAGGATTGTAGGCCTTGCTCCAACTAACAATAATCTAAGCTTAGTTTTTTATTTGGAGCAATATTATGGATTTGGTGAGCAAGACAAGGTGGAGAAGTATGGAGGCTGGAACTCACGCTTTCTTTAGGAGGATGAAGATGAAGAAACCAGTGGAAGAAGAAGAAATGAAGAGAAGAGAGGAGAGAGGTGTTAACTAAGGTAAGATGTTTCTTAAAAGCAAATAGTACTTTACTTTATTTCCCTTTTCTTTTTCTAATGTTTCTGGCATGTTATGGTGACTCATCACCTTTAAAAACCGCCCCCCTCCTTTAATTGGGATATTTGTGGCCTATCTTGACCAATTAATTAAACAAAGTTGACTTAAGTCTAAATTGGGCACTATTTGGTCACTATTCATAATTAGTGCACAAATTTGTGAAATGTTTGGTTTCTCATTGATTTAGGCTTCCTAATGTGATACTAAGTAGTACAAATGTTGATTAGGGTGTATTCATGGTCATTTAGCCACTCAAAACTCATTTCCAAGACAATTTTTCAAAAATGTGCTTTAAGAAGTCTTAAAGCACAATTTGTGTTTTAACTTGTTTTTGAGCTTGGTTTTCTTTGGTAATTGATTTAACATGTTCATTAGCATAGTAATAAGGTCTAGGAATGACCTTTGGGTCCTAATCAAGGTTACACCAAGTCTAGAGCAAGTTTTTGCTTAATTTGACTTTATGGTGTTTTCTTGTGTTTAAATTGTCTACCAATGTTTATAAGGCATACATGCTTTAGCCTTACTACATCATAAATTGATGTTTACTTACCATACTTAGGTTTGGGTTATTTCATTGTTATCATCTCTATTATGGTCATATGATGCCACCGCTCCCACTTTTGTTGGGCTTGACACTATCCACTTCATTTATTGATCTCCTTAGGTACATACCCTGTTCTTGGCTTCTAAATTTTGGATTTGGATAGAAGTGTACTCTCCCGTGTGAGGTTGTCTCTACTATGATAAACAACTCTCTGACCTTAATGAAGAAGACATATCCACATCCGATACATACTACCCTCACTTCCGCTTTGCATTTTCCTCCCATAATTGTCACCTACGCCGGCCTCGGGTTAATGCTCTTGACACATCCATCCTTGACTTTTTCTTCTATTACTGTAGATCCTAGTTAACAAGTTACACTTGATGAAGAAAATAATTTTATACGGGGTACATCATTTTTTAAAGATTGTAAAATATTGAATTATGTGAAATAATAAAAGTATACGTTATATATATATTATATATAAACCATCATCTTGTTGCAATAGTATAATTAAAGTAGAAAAAACATAGAAATGGGTTCCACATATTTTAGAACATAATCTCTTACATTTTATTATCATTACAATTGCACACTATATTTATTGACAAAAATCATTTAGTGGCCATACCGTGGTTACATATATTTCTCGACAGAAAATAAGGATCAAACATTATACCTACTGAAACCCTTTCCTTTTAAAAAAAACCCCTTTCTGCTTCAAATTTGGTACATATAGATTTTAGGGTTACTCGGTTTGGGAAGTGTATAGATGTTTAGACTAGGGCGTCATTGAGCAAGTTTAGATGGTGTTTCTGTACAGACCATAATATTTTAGAGTTTCATTTCTTCTAATATATATTTATTTTTTAAATATATTTTATTTTTTTGGTTTTATGATTTAAAAAATAAATTTTATTGGATAGCTCAAATATTTTTTTTTTGTAATTAATACTTTTGTTCTTTATATTTATATTTTTTGTTTTGAAATTTATAATTACTTAAAAAAATATTTCAAAAATAATACATAATATAACCTCAAATTAAGTTTTTAGCATAGACCCTTCATAATCACCAGTACACCCCTGTGTTTAGTGAGTCGGTAATGTTAGTAGTTAGCGATGAAATAGTAAGGATTGAGTTAAAACATCTGCAACGTATACTGGTTCAATTGGTCGACCATATTTAAAATAAAATTCAACTAACAGCTACGTTGGAAGGTTGAGATTTGTTATTTCAGAGTACAAAGCATAAGATTATTGGTCTAGATAAAGTGAACTTTGAGGCTACCTAAAAGATCCACGAATAAGAAAGTTAATTTAATAGTAATAGTATAATTAAAACTAAAATTATAAGAATTTTTATATTTATTTTAAAAGTAAATGAGATTGATAAAATTAATTAAAGTATGATTAAAGTATTGATAGTATTTTTAGAAAATGGATGTTAATCCAAATTAATTTTGCCTATCAAAATGAATATGGAGGTACTAAGGCAAATCTTTTACGATCCAAATTTATCTAAATTCGAGCGAACTTTTTTCCCTTGATCAAACCCCGGTTAATCCTACACTCGGACTGGTATTTAACGAGCAAAACATACTACCGTACCAGACTACCAGCCTACCAGGTAAGTATATGTGAGAAATTTTATTTTTAAAAAAAGGATCATTTTATAAGAGTCGGTGGAGAGTAGACTAGAAATATTATTATCTCTCTTGGTTGAGTGTCACTCTGTGTGTCTTACCCAGTAGTGTGTAGACTATCATGTCACCGTGGATTTATTAGTGTAATCTAACAGTAACAGTTGTGAATATTAAATAATAAAAAATTGATTCGGTTAAAAGCAACTGTTTAATTCGGAAGGAAAATTTGCCCGGATCACATCAAGCAACAAATACTTTTTGTCTACAAAGAGCACAGAGAGCAGCAGCAAGTGGATCATCAAGTTCTGTTCATCTTCAATCTTTGCTCTTTTAATACTGTTCATCTCATATCTAATCACGAGTAGTCCAGATATTGCATAATTAACGGGGCCAGTCTCCTTTAATTTGGCAGCATTAATCATGAAGCCAAAACAAGAACAGGTGGTGGTGGTGGTGGTGGCTGTGGGCCGGGCCGAGCCTAGCGGGAGTCAAGTCATTTCAGGCAAAAATGGAATCAACACACGTCAACATCAAACGAAAATGAAGTTTTTTCTTTTAGCAAATCAAACGAAATGTATTTGTCCCCTTCTTTTCCCTTTCTGAAAAATTCTCTTGTTTTTCATACTACTATATTATAGGGATCAGTTTGTCATGTCTAGTGCTTTTACGTGTAATAAATGAAGCTCAAAAAAATAAGAATGGCACAATAATTACAACTAACATTCACGTGGGACTCGCTACATGATTCCTTTGTCTTTTTTCTACACTATTTTACGCACAATAATTACAACTAACAAGGCAACTAAGCTCCATATACACTTCAACCTCTAACTCCCGGTTTAAGACAACTTGCCTTCAGCAATCATCTTCTCCATTTTTTTATTTTAGAAGCCAGGAGTGATAATGGGCTTGGACTATCACTTTTGATACCAGCGTAGATCACCCTTCAGACCATCTAATGTTAAGGCCAAATATAGTCTCCTCTAGTACCCATTAGGCCCTTACAGTAAAGTAGGCCCATCGACGATAAAAAAAATAAAAAATACTATTATGCATCACCACCTCAAGCCAACGTCGTTTCAAAATCTTCTTCTTTCGCTTCCTTCTGTCAATTGTTGGAAAATTTTCATAAAAATACCGAAATTAAAAAAAAAATTATATGCGGTGGTCGTTTTTGAAAAAAATTACGCGGGTGTACCAACCCCTTGCAAAGAAGCAGCCCCGGTACTGTGGCAGCTTGCCAGAACCGCCCCGAAAGCACGGCGGCTTCTGAATTTTTTTCTGGAAGCAGCCACGGGTTTGGGGCGGTTTCTGACTTATCTGCTGGAAACCGCCATGACATTGGGCGGCTTCTTTACATTTTTTCCCCTTATCCGGAATCCAGCCGACCAATCACAGCCGTCGGTCGCTGGATCGCACGGACCCCACTTATCCATACATTTGCAAAGAACCGCCCCGATTCCAAGGCTCCTTCCAGCAGGTTTTTTTTTCTATAAAAACCCACCCAATCTCACTCATTCTCCCCACATTTCTCACACAAAACACTCCTCAAACTTTCATTCTCTCTCTCTCCGAATTTGGAACAAGTAAGTTCCATTATAATTTTTTTTTTGTTGTATTATTATTAGTGCTTAATTTTTATGATAATTATATTCATTATTTTTAGTGTTTAAATTGTTTATTAAGTTGTATTAACTCTTCTACCTTCCTTTACTTGTTCTATGTTTTTTTAAGTTTATCATTATTCCTCCCAATGTTATAATGTTTTGTAATTTTTTTTACATTTATAATTGCCTCTAACCCCATTTAAATTCGTAATTATATTTACCCATTTTTTTATGAGTTACAAAATCACCAATTTTGGTTTTATGCATTAAATAATTATGCTATTATTGTTATAATGTTATGCAATTTTTTTACATTTATAATTGCCATTAATCCCTTTTAAATTCGTAATTATATCTACCCATTTTTTATGAGTTACAAAATCACCAATTTTGGTGGTTTTATGCATTAAATAATTATGCTATTGTTGTTATGATTTTGCAATTTTTTTTACATTTATAATTGCCACTAATCCCTTTTAAATTCGTAATTATATCTACCCATTTTTTTGAGTTACAAAATCACCAATTTTGATGGTTTTATGCATTAAATAATTATTCTATATGTTATAATGTTATGCAATTTTTTTTACATTTATAATTGCCACTAACCCCATTTAAATTCGTAATTATATCTACCCATTTTTTTATGAGTTACAAAATCACCAATTTGGTGGTTTTATGCATTAAATAATTATGCTATTATTGTTATAATGTTATGCAATTTTTTTTACATTTATAATTGCCATTAATCCCTTTTAAATTCGTAATTATATCTACCCATTTTTTATGAGTTACAAAATCACCAATTTGGTGGTTTTATGCATTAAATAATTATGCTATTATTGTTATGATGTTATGCAATTTTTTTACATTTATAATTGCCACTAACCCCATTTAAATTCGTAATTATGTTACCCATTTTTTTATGAGTTACAAAATCACCAATTTTGGTGGTTTTATGCATTAAATAATTATGCTATTATTGTTATAATGTTATGCAATTTTTTTACATTTATAATTGCCATTAATCCCTTTTAAATTCGTAATTATGTTTACCCATTTTTTATGAGTTACAAAATCACCAATTTTGGTGGTTTTATGCATTAAATAATTATGCTATTATTGTTATGATGTTATGCAATTTTTTACATTTATATTGCCACTAACCCCATTTAAATTCGTAATTATGTTTACCCATTTTTTTATGAGTTACAAAATCACCAATTTTGGTGGTTTTATGCATTAAATAATTATGCTATTATTGTTATGATGTTATGCAATTTTTTTTACATTTATAATTGCCATTAATCCCTTTTAAATTCGTAATTATATCTACCCATTTTTTTATGAGTTACAAAATCACCAATTTTGGTGGTTTTATGCATTAAATAATTATGCTATTATTGTTATGATGTTATGCAATTTTTTTTACATTTATAATTGCCACTAACCCCATTTAAATTCGTAATTATGTTTACCCATTTTTTTATGAGTTACAAAATCACCAATTTTGGTGGTTTTATGCATTAAATAATTATGCTATTATTGTTATGATGTTATGCAATTTTTTTTACATTTATAATTGCCATTAATCCCTTTTAAATTCGTAATTATGTTTACCCATTTTTTTATGAGTTACAAAATCACCAATTTTGGTGGTTTTATGATTAAATAATTATATTATTGTTATGATGTTATGCAATTTTTTTTACATTTATAATTGCCACTAACCCCATTTAAATTCGTAATTATGTTTACCCATTTTTTTATGAGTTACAAAATCACCAATTTTGGTGGTTTTATGCATTAAATAATTATGCTATTATTGTTATGATGTTATGCAATTTTTTTTACATTTATAATTGCCACTAACCCCATTTAAATTCGTAATTATGTTTACCCATTTTTTTATGAGTTACAAAATCACCAATTTTGGTGGTTTTATGCATTAAATAATTATGCTATTATTGTTATAATGTTATGCAATTTTTTTTACATTTATAATTGCCATTAATCCCTTTTAAATTCGTAATTATATCTACCCATTTTTTTATGAGTTACAAAATCACCAATTTTGGTGGTTTTATGCATTAAATAATTATGCTATTATTGTTATGATGTTATGCAATTTTTTTTACATTTATAATTGCCACTAACCCCATTTAAATTCGTAATTATGTTTACCCATTTTTTTATGAGTTACAAAATCACCAATTTGGTGGTTTTATGCATTAAATAATTATGCTATTATTGTTATGATGTTATGCAATTTTTTTACATTTATAATTGCCATTAATCCCTTTTAAATTCGTAATTATGTTTACCTTTTTTTAGTTACAAAATCACCAATTTTGGTGGTTTTATGCATTAAATAATTATGCTATTATTGTTATGATGTTATGCAATTTTTTTACATTTATAATTGCCACTAACCCCATTTAAATTCGTAATTATGTTTACCCATTTTTTTATGAGTTACAAAATCACCAATTTTGGTGGTTTTATGCATTAAATAATTATTATTATGTTATGATGTTATGCAATTTTTTTTACATTTATAATTGCCACTAACCCCAATTTAAATTCGTAATTATGTTACCCATTTTTTTATGAGTTACAAAATCACCAATTTTGGTGGTTTTATGCATTAAATAATTATGCTATTATTGTTATAATGTTATGCAATTTTTTTTACATTTATAATTGCCATTAATCCCTTTTAATTCGTAATTATATCTACCCATTTTTTTATGAGTTACAAAATCACCAATTTTGGTGGTTTTATGCATAAATAATTATGCTATTATTGTTATAATGTTATGCAATTTTTTTTACATTTATAATTGCCATTAACCCCATTTAACTATGCGCTTGGATGCCTTTAACCTTTGTAGCTATTTACAACTTGTTATGTCTATTAATTTCTATGTCCTATTGTTTATGTAGATGGCCCAGCAATTCCAGCGTCAACCAGCAGGGGTGGGACCCGAGGAGGCTGAACTATTCACGTATCAGTCCACTCATATATCTGATGCACTTTTCTCAGATAATCCGGTACAGTGATAAGATGTTAATCTTTATTACATTGCATTCATTACGTATTTCACATCATAACATTTAATTTTGTGCTCATGCTATGTAGGCAGTGCGCAACCCAAACTACTTCAACAGGAAGTTGCGCTCTCGAAACCTTGAAGTTGAGATTCCGCACCATGCCCTTCACGAGTACATCAGCGAGGCTGGTTTTCTGGGACCTGCATTCTATAAAATCAAGGGGGACCAGGCGCTCGTCAGCCCACATGGTACACTTTATGACTCAGCATCCTGTCCTATGGTAGACATTGCTTTAATTAAAAATCTGCCAAAGGAAGCACGAATTACTCACATCCACTCCTTTTTTGAAATGACTGTACAGACTGCTCTTGAATTCAAATCTCTGCCCCACATGGTACACTTTATGACTCAGCATCCTGTCCTGGTAGACATTGCTTTAATTAAAAATCTGCCAAAAGAAGCACGAATTACTCACATCCACTCCTTTTTTGAAATGACTGTACAGACTGCTCTTGAATTCAAATCTCTGCCCCACATGGTACACTTTATGACTCAGCATCCTGTTATGGTAGACATTGCTTTAATTAAAAATCTGCCAAAAGAAGCACGAATTACTCACATCCACTCCTTTTTTGAAATGACTGTACAGACTGCTCTTGAATTCAAATCTCTGCCCCACATGGTACACTTTATGACTCAGCATCCTGTCCTATGGTAGACATTGCTTTAATTAAAAATCTGCCAAAAGAAGCACGAATTACTCACATCCACTCCTTTTTTGAAATGACTGTACAGACTGCTCTTGAATTCAAATCTCTGCCCCACATGGTACACTTTATGACTCAGCATCCTGTCCTATGGTAGACATTGCTTTAATTAAAAATCTGCCAAAAGAAGCACGAATTACTCACATCCACTCCTTTTTTGAAATGACTGTACAGACTGCTCTTGAATTCAAATCTCTGCCCCACATGGTACACTTTATGACTCAGCATCCTGTCCTATGGTAGACATTGCTTTAAGTAAAAATCTGCAAAAGAAGCACGAATTACTCACATCCACTCCTTTTTTGAAATGACTGTACAGACTGCTCTTGAATTCAAATCTCTGCCCCACATGGTACACTTTATGACTCAGCATCCTATCCTCTAGTAGAAAGAGCTTTAATTAAAAATCTGCCAAAATGACCACGAATTACTCACAGCCACTCCTTTTTTGAAATGACTCTGCAGAGTGCTCTTGAATTCAAATCTTTGCCCCACATGGTACTTATGACTCGTTTTTGGTTTATTATATATAGAGTTATTTGTGGGAAACTTCAATTGCACCACTTCTCAGCATTCAACTCTCTCTTCCTCCCTCTCAATTTGATTTATCACTCTCTTACATATCCACATTATCAAGCTCATACAACTGCCTAATTTCTTTCAATCAGTCCACAACACATATGGCGTATCCTTGTCTAATTTTCGTTAATGCTGAGCTATCCTACAATGAACATGGTAGCCTCTTTTTCTCTTGGAGCCAAGAAACTAAAACCTTCCACCTTCGGGTGACTGATAATTTCACCTTCGAAATGATGAAGCAATCTGTCACGGAGGCCATTCGTCAACTAGGATGCGGATACGATGTAGGAAGGATGATATCGAAATTTGTTTTCAAGGGAACCAATGGTGTACTCTGCACTTCAATTGAACACTGATGGAGATATTCAAACAATGATTGACAACTACAAGTGTAGTTGGGACCTCTCCCAGAGCATGGAGATTCATGTGGAGATGGATGGTGATGATGATGAAGATGATGACCTGTACGAGCCCAGGGATGATGATGATCTATCAACAGATGATGAGGTCGAACTAATACCAGAAGAATTTCTTCATCAACCAGATGTTGATGAAGGCACTAGTCAAGAAGGCCCGAATGTGCCGTTCTATCATCACGTGGATTGGAATGCTATCAACGCATTGAGTACTGATGTTGAACGGCGAGGTGTTCCACAATGGCAGTCTGGAGGAAATTTTGAAGTCCAACAAGAGTTCGATGACAAAGAGAGTCTGGTTAGTGCTGTTAAAGACTTCCACATTAGAAATAACCTTGATTTTCGTGTTGTAAGGAGCGAGTAGAGCGTACGCTGTCCAATGTGCAAGTGGGGAAGAATGCAGGTTTTATATAAGGGGAGCGTTGTTGTCCGGTGAGACAGAATGGAAGATAACAAGACAGAGGCCACACTCCTGCACTCCTCAAACTGATGGACAAGATCACCGACAAATGAATTATCATGTCATTGCGGAGGCCATTCTACCCCATATCAGCCGTAACCCGAGCATGAGTGTTCTAGATGTAATAGAACAAGTTCGAGGCCAGTACAACAGGACCGTTTCGTACAGAAAAGCTTGGCTGGCGAGGTGTGAAGCAATAGGGAAGATTTACGGGGATTGGGTTGAATCATATGCCCAACTACCAAGGTTGTTAATGGCAATAAAACATAAAATACCAGGATCGGTTGTTAATCTAAAATCAGTTCCAGGTTATGAAGATGAGACTCAAACAACGCAAGTCAAATTCTTCCAACGGTGCTTCTGGGCGTTCGGACCATGCATCTCAGCATTCAAGCATTTCAAACCCATGCTGCAGATAGATGGTACACATCTATATGGTAAGTTCAAAGGTAAGCTTTTGATAGCTGCAGCACAAGATGGAAACAACAAAATTATACCTGTTGCATTCGCCATAGTTGAGTCCGAAGATTTGGATTCTTGGAAGTACTTCCTCGACAAGGTAAGGTTGCATGTCATTGGTCAAAGGAACGATGTGTCAATAATTACAGATCGTGCACCTGCTATAATAAGCATCGTGGAGTCAGACAATTTATGGAGACCCCCGATGGCTCACCATTTCTACTGCATAAGACATATTGCATCGAATTTTAACTCAAGGTTCAAAAACAAAAGGTTGAAGAAGTATCTGATCAACACAGGTATCCTAATATTTCAATTAATGTACTTTAATAATTAAATTTAGTATTTTCAATGTTTAACATTGACTTATTATCATGTATTTAGCATACGAATTTAGAAGGCATCATGTCCAGAGAAGATATAATCACCTAATATCTCAGAATACCGACATTGAGCGATTCTTCAACGACCTGCCATTTGAGAAGTGGTCTAGGGCATATGATGAAGGAAGGAGGTGGGGCCACATGACAACCAATCTGGTCGAATGCATCAACGGAGTGCTAAAGAGTGTCCGAACTCTACCCATCACCGCCATTGTTACCAGCACACTGTACAAGTTGGTAACTTTTAATGACAACCTTGACACATACAACGGCCAGCAAATAGCGGGTTCCACATTGTATACGGATCTTGCGACTTCCAAGATTGAAGAAAACCGTAGACTGTCTAACAGTCACAATGTAACCCGCTACAATGAGATCGACCCAGTGTACGAGGTCGAAGATTTTGGCTCAGTGGCTATGAGGAGGAAACGAGGGAAGTACAAGGTTGACTTCGATGATCTGAGCTGTGAGTGTGGGGAGTGGCAAGCGTTCAAATACCCATGCTCCCATGTCATGGCCGTGTGTTGCAGAACCGGTTTGTTATGGGAAAATTACGTGCACCCGGTATACAAGTTGGACACAATGATCGAGGCATATGGCGGTGATCCTTTTACACCGCTAGGTAATGAAGAAAACTGGCCAGCATATACAGGGGTTAAGGTGGTACCAGCACCAGATGCCATTCGGACTGTCAGGGGAAGACCTAGGTATTCTAGGCTTCAGAATGAAATGGATGAAAATGAAACGAGTACAGAACGTAGACGTTGTCGACATTGTTTACAAACAGGTCATAATAGGAGGAACTGCCCTAACAGAGGGTATAATTGATTGTGGTTTTCAGATGTTATATATGCTCCTGCATAGACAGGTAGTGCCTTTAGCAAGCACACAAAAAAATGTAATTTTTTCTAAGTACCAATGAAGTGTGTTTTATGTTGAGTGTATAACATAAATGTGCGCTCTTATTGAAAAATTGGAAAAAACGCGAGGTCAAATGACCAACCCAGTGAAGTCGTCTTAATTCCGTAAGAAGTTATAACGGCTGTAAATGCATCATAGGACTTTAATATCGGCACAAAACTGGTTAATAACATAAAATATGACATTGCCCGAAAAGTTAAAAACAGAGAAAACGTTAACTCTGGTGCCATTTATATGAAGTCACGTGGGTCCCGTATGGTCCTAAAACTCCAGATAAATGACTTAGATCCGTAGTATAACTGTTCAACTATCATCGTACAAAATTTGGTAAAGTTCTGGAACCGTTAAAGCATAGCACGAATGATTCCAAAGTTGGAAAAAAAAAATTTTCTGGACGCATTTGCAAAGAAGCCGCCCCAATGTCATGGCGGTTTCCAGCAGATAAGTCAGAAACCGCCCCAAACCCGTGGCTGCTTCCAGAAAAAAAATTCAGAAGCCGCCGTGCTTTCGGGGCGGTTTCTGGCAAGCTGCCACAGTACCGGGGCTGCTTCTTTGCAAGGGGTTGGTACACCCGCGTAATTTTTTTCAAAAACGACCACCGCATGTAATTTTTTTTTTAATTCGGTATTTTTATGAAAATTTTCCGTTCATCCCCAATTTAATCCCTCTTCCCCTGTCACCTCCCTGTCTCTGTTGATCTCCTCCGGTCTATCCTCTCTCTTATCTCCGCCTTCCAAACTTTCTGATCCGCTGTCTTACTTTCTTCTCTCCGGCGATGGAAGTCGACACTCTTGCCAACGGAAATGCAAACCCGAATTCCACTGCCGTCGCAGTCCCGGTCACCGGTCTCGGCGGAGCCGTCACTGGAATCTCTACCTCCACGGCGCCTTCATCCAAGTTGAATCAGTTATCAGAGTCACTCAAGCTGGAACATCAGTTCTTGCGTGTTCCATTCGAGCACTACAAGAAAGCAATCAGACTCAACTACCGTGCGACGGAGAAAGAACTCTCCGCCGTCTTATCAGGTGTCTCTGACTCCTCCGTCAACATGTCTCGTGACGAGGCGGTGAATCATCTCACCTCCCTCGTGTCCAGATTGCCAGGTCTTAAGAGGAAGGTAAATTATGTTTTATTCAGTTTTTGAAAGATTTTTAAAATATTTATTTTGGATAGACTCGAATTAGGCTGGTGCCTTTATTGCTCCTTTTGTTGGAATTTTCATTGTGCTGAGCGATAGTTATCTGGGGGTATGGGTTACTGGCAAATTGGAGTATTTTACTTGCTTATCTGCTTACCTGCTTCCTGATTTTTCCATTTGTCTGCTCATATGGTGGCGTTAGTAAATTAAAAGTGGATTTTCAAATTCTAGATGCATCATGAGCTTCCATTTGTGTATCGACCAAAATTATTGTTGTTGGGTAAAATATTTCAAACCAAGAAAGAACCTGAAAGTGACATTTTAGGGCCCGGCTGTCTCTTATAGTTCGGTCCCGTGGCGTGAAGCAAACAACAACTTTGTTTTCTGAAATAATCTTGTTCCGTGTGAAATTGAATGCTTGTTTTGCCTAAGAAAATCTGATTGCGCTGAGACGAGATTCTTGAAATCTAAAGTTTGGGTTTCTCTTCTTTCCCCATGTTTAGTTATGCTTCCTTGTAGTGATAGTTCATAATGCTGATACGCAAGTCTCTATTTACACAACTTTGATTTGGCCATCCGGATTAGTGTATATTATAGGAACGCAGTCGAGTTCTGTGTTTCATATCAATGCAAGTTTAGGTACCGTGATTACAAAGGATGGGAGGAGTACACTGATAGATCCCTCTCATCTGCATTTACTAAAGGAATATTATCAGATGGCCTTGTCGTAATGAATAAAAAAGTTGCCCAGGAAATATATGCTAACAGATGCAAGCTACCTTGTTACCCATATATAGATACTATAACAATAATGCTTCACTAGAAATTGTAGCTAGAGGAAGAATGCCGAAATGAGAACCTGCCAGAGCAGAGGTGCAGAGCACGACTTGATCATTTGGAATCTGCAGATGTAGACAATCTGTCAGAATGGAGTAACACTCGTTTGAAGCGGTTTCTGATCGACTACATGTTGCGAATGTCATATTATGAGAGTGCAAAGAAGCTCGCTCTGTCCAGCAATATACAGGTATATGTTATCCTTGTCCTTCAGACTTTACCTCATTGCACAATGGGACTCAATTGAATATAAACAATTAGTATCCTGCTTTAGCTTGTTGCAATCCTGCTGAAGCTTCAAATTTGTGTTTCTGATGAAGTATTTTCTTTTACATTGACATTTGAGCTAATTCACCTTTTAAACCCATAGGATCTTGTTGACATTGAAGTATTTTATGAAGCCAAGAAGGTTATTGATGCTCTTCAGTGTAAGGATGTGGCTCCCGCATTAGCTTGGTGCATGGAGAATAAGTCCAGGTTGAAAAAGGCAAAGGTACATTATTATGCCAAAGAAATGTGTCAAGTACCAATACATTCATGATATGTTTTTCTATGTTCTAACATGCTCTGGAGGATTTATTGTTGAGTTTCATGCTGAAGAACTACCATAAAACTATAATGGCTGGTGCTACGGAAGAGCATACTTAAATTCAAGACCAAATCTGCGTGACAGTTCTTACATTTTCTTAGTTGGGGTCACTTTAGTCTGTTACTATATTGAGGTTGTGTATTAGAAAGGATACCTCTTCAAGAGAATGGAATGGAGAACTCCGAGTAGGTAGTCCCAGTTTTCATTGGATTCTCAACTAAACTGAAGTTTGTAATGGCTGTCAAATTGAATTAGCAATGGCAACTTTGGCACTTGGGTGTTGTTGATCTGTGTGGTCATATGCAGAAACCTTAGTCCATCACAGTGGCTTGTTTGCTACATTTTAGTACGGAGTTGAGCAATCATTCGGCCTAACGTCAAGGTTTCTGTATATCCACTCGTGTGTGGTGGACTGTGCTGTTCCTAGTTTTTTGGTTCTTTATTACCTCATTTAAGGTCATACTTTTTAGGCTGTCAGGTTATGTTATTGATATCCTCTACAATTAGTATTTTCTATCTGGATATGACTCACAAACGATCCCAGTGATCCGTTGTTTGGTGGAAACAAACATAATGCCAGGAAAAGAGATTCGTAAGCTGTTTCTTGGTTTATTATTTGCATTCTTGTATTGAAATTTCTTCTTTTAAGTTTTCTGGCATCAAAGTGGAACATAAATTCATTATTCTGACCTTTCATATATCCATTCAGATGATGTTTGACGTATTCCCTTTTACTTGGTCATAGCGTCAAGGTTTCTGTATATCACCCTTATGTGGTAGACTGCTGCTCCAAGTTTTTGGTTCCTTTTTACTTCCTTTAAGGTCATACATTTTAGGTTGTTAGGCTATGTTTTTGCTATCCTCTACGATTAGCGTGTGTTTGGCTACTCTTTATGAGCCCTTAAGTGGGGCCTTAACTCTAACACGGTACCAGTTGTATCGTTTGGTAAACTAGTGTTCGGCAGGCGGCGGTTTCGTCTGGCTGTTGCAGTGCGTTTACCGTTTTCGTTGTTACAATTAAAAAATTTATATTACATTTTAAAACAATTTTTTGTTAATTAAGTTAAAATATATGTAAATATTCAATTATAGCCTTTAATAATTAATATTCTTTATAATTTTAGTGACAATTAAATTAAATATGTATACATATTAATTTATAAATAAATTTTTTACATATTTTGAAAAATAAAGAAATAAACCATTGTATTTAGACAAATATATTAGATGTTATATATAAAAATAATTTTATGGATTTATTTTAAATTTAATATAACATTTTAAATGTATTAATCTTAAAATTATTTTAATTTTTAATGGAATAAATAATATCATTGAAATGAAAAAGCAATTTTTTCTAATAATTAAATAATTGATCATAAATGAATATATATATATATATCACTTATTATTTTATTATTATATTTATTTAATTGTTGATAAAACATTTATTTTAAACATATATTTGTAGTTAAAACAATATATTCTATTCAATTAAATATTACTTAATGAAACTCAAAAACATAAATTTAAATTTAATACTGGATATGTCAAAAAATGAAAAATAATGTATATTAACATTATAGTTTGTACAAACAGTTTTGTAATTAATCATTACTTAGCAAGTTGAATACTTATAATTGATATAGTACAAATATTTTGTACACTAATAATTTTGATATAATTGAAAGTTTACATCGTAATTTTTATTAGTTTGCTCTTTTCCTTGTAGAATACTTTATTAGAATTGATAGATAGTAATATTTTTAAGAGATTATTTATCCGTATCTGAATAAACAATTTAGAAAAACACTACTAGTTTAAAACTATTGTTCTATATTATTTCATTAATTTATAATTTAGTATATCATCTTATAAAAAAACTAAAATAAAAAGGGAAAATAAACTAATTTATAATATATTAATCTATATCTTTTAATTTTAATTTAATTTTATGTTAAATTTAATATATAATATCATTTTTAAAATATAATTTTAAATATTGAAAATTTAAATTAATTTATTAAAAATTTAATTTTTAAATTTAATTAATATTATTAAAATATTCTCGCTCCCTTCATTACAGTTTTCTAGCTTCACCTTTCTTTACGGTATTCATTATATTTACAGCATAAATTGTTGGTTGTTTTGTGTCAAATTTAATATATAATATCATTTTTAAAATATAATTATAAATATTGAAAATTTAAATTAATTTATTAAAAATTTAATTTTTAAATATTAATTAATATTATTAAAATATTCTCGCCCCTTAATTACAGTTTTCTAGCTCCGTCTCTGTTTACGGTATTCATTATATTTGCAGCATAAATTGTTGGTTGTTTTGTGCTTGTTTTGTGCTGGTATATTTATGGCTGTTTTGAAAATTGTTGTTCAGTGATGGTGGTTTAGCATTTTTTGTCAAAAATGTCAAAATAAAAAATGCCACATTTATACCACATTTCTACGGAGTCCGAACGGAGCCTCGGAGCATCCATAGCAGGGGTGAATCCACCCAAAAAGTTAGTAAGGAAAAGAAAAAATGTTCTACAGCAGAGTGGATTCACCCCACTTTCTCTTTCCTTGTTCCTTAACTAAGGATTGTACTATAGTGCTTTGTTATTGGTTGTGGCTAAATCTGCACACCTACCTTCCCTCCTCTCTACTTTTTAATTCACACATACACACAAAGTCATATGACATGGCATATAGGGAAGTGTTAAGAAATTTTATTATTGTAGTAGAATAAGTTTCTTAACAAATAAAATATAATATTTTAGTGACATGACAAGGAAGTGTTAAGAGATTAGATATTGTTGTGGATGCTCTCATATCAGTTTTCACTAGAAAAATAGGGGTAGGGAATTGCAGGAGAGTACTCCGGTTCGCTTACAGCCAATATGTGAAACGTGGTTAGTGAAGAGAACTCACATTTCCCATCCTCACTTTTTTTATTTTTGTATACTTCACCATCATTATGTAATGTCTCATTTGCACCTCAGGAGTATAACCAAACAACGTGCTCTAAATGTGATTTGCACACTGAATTACACCCTTTATTTATTTGTACTTAAACTTCAAATTCGAGCTTGAATTTAGGTGAACAATGATATAATTTTTTTTCATTTTGGACTTATATATTTAAAGTTACAACCATTTAAAGTTATTATTATTTTGATAAAGATAAAGAAAAAAAAATCAAATAACCATGGGGTGAATGTTTGCTCGTGAATGTTGGGTTGGGCATAAGTGAGAGAGAAGAAAAAATAAAACATCCTTTTATCTCATCCAATCAGAATTGAGTCTTTATGTAAAGGTAAAATCTTAGTCTTTATAGAAACCTCTTACATATCGGTTTGTCATTGTTTATCCTCAATGATTGTTTGTCCACTGGTGGAACGGAAGCATTTAATGACGGTGGATTAATCATGGCTTTAATAGAAACCGTGATTAATAAGAAGGCTGGAATTAATTAACGGCGTTTATTGAATTAACCGTAAGCAATAATCGATCGGAGGTAGACGCGCCTTTTTTAGAACGGATTTTAAATGACGGTTATTAGTAAAACCGTAATCTAAAGTCCCGTGTTGACGCGCGCTTTACGGTCAACGGACTTTAGATTACAGTTTTACTAATAACCGTCATCTAAAGTCCTCGCCCACTGATGGTCAACGACGTCGTTTTGACCTGACGTCAAATATTTCCCGTATTATTTGATTTTTTCGACGCCGCGCGTAATCTAAATTACAGTTAACGACATCATTTTACCAGCTTATTTTAGATTAAAAATAACTTTATATTAATGTGTTACATATGTTTGATCGAATAAGACTCATGGCTTAATGGTCGTGGGTACATGAGTCAACACCATCGATCTTGAGTTCGAAACCCAGCATAGGCCAAATAATTTTCGCGCTATTTTTTTAATTTCGTTAGACTTTAGATTACGGTTCTTTAGGAACCGTCATTTAAAGTGCGACTTTAGATTACGGTTTACGGTTTTCTTGTAAACCGTAATCTAAAGTCCTTTTAACTAGAACATTTGCTCGTTTACTCTGCACACTTACAGTAACTCTTCTTCTCTTTCGCGCTATCTTCCTCACTGAAATCGCCTCCTCTCTCCCGTCACCTTACTAACGGCCATTGCCGCCGTCGCTCCCACCACCTTTGTCACTCCCATTGCCGCCGGTCACCACCCATCTACCACTGGTCGTCACTGTCGACGTCTCTATTGCGTACTGGGTATGCGATCGATCGATTGTCGTTTTTTTTCTAACTTTGTTCATATACATGTCGATTGCTAGTTCTAACCTCGTTTCTGTCGAATCCTGAGAGTGTAATGGCAAATGTTCTAACCTTGTTCATATATTTGTGCCCAGATTCACAGTTAATTGCAACCTAGTTCGTGGGCTGATTTCTGCACTACTTGCACACTTCGGTGCTTTGTAACGGTAATTTTGCAAACCAAACTGTAAACTGCTGTATTTTTAGTTATTCTTAGCATTTAGTATTACAATTAATACATAGTAGTGTAGTTTTAAAATATAAAATTAGTTGAGAGCCTTTGGTCTGCTAGATATATCTCTTAGCAGATTCGAAGTTGTGATTCTTGTTTGCTGCAGCTTGTTGCAGTTGATTTCTTGTACTTGTAAATATTTATTTACGATTAATACAGCTTACCTTTCTTCTAAATAAATATAAAATTAGTGTATAAGTAATTTTGATGGTGCGTGCGAATTTGACGTTGATAAAACTGATTTGGAAACGTTAGAAATATAGGGGAGATGCTGTCGAATTTTTTCCGCTGTTTAGCTAGCATTTTAACCTTGATTTTTTTATGAATTCTAATGTTGTCGTTTTTCCTTTATGCATCAGGACTACGACTTTATTTTGGCTTCCGACCTCAACCGTCTTAGCATCGGCTAATCGTCTACCAGAGGTAAGATTTACATATATACATATAGTATTTGACAAACTACCAAACATAGTTATCCGCCCAAGATATACCTAATAGAGGTATATCTTCGACAGTCCCTGTCGGAACTATCCATGATTGTTAAATCTCACACCTAGAGTGTGAATGTGTTTTTAATATGTACTTTATTGATTATTTCAGCAGTATCTCTTTATTGTTCTTTGAATGCATATATTATTGATTAATATCATAATATCGTGCATTTGAAGAACTGTAGGGAGATGCTGCCGAAATTTTCAATAAATTACATATTAAAAACACGTTCACCGGTGGGATTTAATACTCATGGATGGATTTAGGTTGATAAGATACAAAAGTGTAAAGACTCTGCCACGGGTGACGGTATGAAATGGCTGCCTTCATATAAATAGCTAGAAGGAGATGGAACGTTCGTGGATTTACAGCGGAAAATTTGGACGACAAGTTTTTAGAAGGAGTTGATAAGTTATGCACGGTGTTGGCGAACAATCTGAAACCTACAGACAAGGGATACATATTTTGTCCGTGTATCGACTGCCAAAACAATCTGAGATATCGCGGCGTTGAAACAATTAAGGAACATCTGATCCGCCGCGGTTTTACAAAAGATTTCCAGGACATAATCCGATGGCATGGTCAGAGTGCGTTCGATGTTATTAAGCCTGACGAAGGGGATAATGGTCAGGCAAACACAGAAACAGAACTTGGAGATGATACAGTTGCGGGTGATCCAGAAGACGTTACAGATGACGTTGAGCCAGATTTCTGGGATGATGACATTGAGACTATGCTCGAAGATGTGGAACGACATTACTCTAACACGCCAGACAAGTATGAAAATTTATTGGATTCATCCAAAACACCATTGTACCCCGGGTGTGACCCTACAAAGTTAAGCAAGTTGAGTGTCGTCCTCAAGCTATTCAACTTGAAAGCGAAACATGGCTGGAGCGACGTAAGTTTCACTGCCCTCCTGGAACTATTGAAATACGTTCTTCCGGTGGACAACTTTTTACCAACGACTACGTACTCAGCCAAAAAACTGATGTGCCCAATGGGTATGGAGTACCAGAAAATTCATGCTTGTCCAAATGGTTGCATGCTGTTTTGGAAATCGGATGAATTTGCTGAAAGCTGTTCAACATGTGGAGCGTCACGGTATTTGAAGAAACAACAAACTCACATCAACGATAGTAAGAAAGGTTCACCAGCTAAGTTTATGTGGTACTTGTCCATCATTCCAAGGTTCAGACGTTTGTTCTCCATTGAGAAAGACGTAGAGAATCTTCGGTGGCATTCAGCTCACAGGAAAAAGGATGACAAATTGAGACATCCCGCTGATGCACCACAGTGGAGAAACATAGACATAAAATTTCCTGAGTTTGGTAACGAACCGAGAAACCTAAGGCTAGGCTTGTGCACGGATGGGATGAACCCTTACGGTACTTTGAGTAGCATACACAGGTACCTGGCCTGTGCTTTTGGTTATTTACAATTTACCACTGTGGTTATGCATGAAACCAAGACACATCTTGTTGTCTTTGTTAATATCGGGTCCAAAGCAACCGGGCAACAAAATTGATGTATTCCTACAACCTTTGATAGAGGATCTACAACTCTTGTGGAATGAAGGGGCTACGGTTTACGACTCATTCAGCAAAGAAGACTTGAATTTGCATGCTATGTTGTACTACACAATCAATGATTTCCCCGCATATGGTAATCTTTCAGGCTATTCAATCAAGGGGGGGTTGGCGTGTCCGATTTATGGTGAAAACACTTGTAGCATTCGCTTGAAACATAGTGGCAAAAACGTGTACATGGGCCACCGAAAAATGCTTCCAAAAGGACATAAGTATCGAAAGATGGCGAAAGAGTTCGATGGGAAACTTGATCATAGCGTGGCGCGCCAGCCTTTGACAGGTACAGAGATTTACAAAAAGTTGGATAATATTGTCAACAACTTTGGGCCGCCAACCAAAAGTGGTGAAAAAAGTGTCTGGAAAAAGAAATCAATATTTTGGGAACTCCAGTACTGGCAGCATCTGGAGGTTAGACATTGTATCGATGGGATGCATGTCGAGAAGAACGTGGGTGAAAGTATCACTTGCACCCTTTTGAACATAAAAGGAAAGACAAAGGATCATTTGAAAGGAAGAACAAATTTAATTGAGTTGGGCATACGCACAGAGCTTGGCCCGCAAGAACGTGGAAAATGCACATTCTTGCCTCCTGCTTGTCACACTCTGTCTAAAGAAGAAAAACATAGTCTATGCAGTACCCTTTACAACATCAAGGTGCCTTCAGGATACTCCTCAAACATAAGAAGCCTAATGTCCATGACAGATTTCAAATTAGTAGGAATGAAATCTCACGATTATCATGTCCTACTTCAAAAATTTTTGCCAATTGCATTACGTGGGATCTTGCCAGATGCTATCAGACACACAATCACAAACGTCAGTGTCTTCCTCAAATCCATTTCGTTTAAGGTTCTTGATGTGGACACTCTGACTAAACTACAAAAGGATCTTATTGTGACAATGTGCCAGCTGGAGATGTATTTTCCTCCATCGTTCTTAGACATAATGATACATCTCCTCGTGCATCTTGTAAGAGAGATTCTGATGTATGGTCCTTTGTACCTTCGCTGCATGTATCCGTTCGAAAGGTACATGGGTGTCCTGAAGAAGAAAATGAAAAACTGTCGTCACCCAGAGGGTAGTATTATAGAGGGCACTATCACAGAGGAAGTTGTAGACTTCTGCACCAATTATCTAGAAGGTGTCGATACCATTGGACTTCCACGTTCTAGACACGAGGGCAGATTGGAGGGTGTTGGCACGGTTGGACGGAAACTGAAAAGAATTGACATAAACACTCTTAACAAAGCTCATTTTGAAATACCCCAAACTAATAAAATATGGATTAAATATTTAATCACATTAATTAAGGCTTAAACATGCCTTAAAAGTCAATTGAGAACAACAGTAGTCAACACAAAGCAAGATATTGCACCCTTTGACTGTTTAGGGTAAATAAATACCCAAATGAACTTCTTAGGACCTAAAACTTTGTCCTACGTTTATTAACACATAACTAAACATACTACAATCGTTGGACAACACTCCAACACAAATAACAAGCATTTACATGCTTCAAGGTCAAGTAGGGCAAAAATGTGCTCTAAGAAAACCTTAAAGGTCTAATGACCTCTATTTTATATAAAATTGGATTCCTAAGATCACTTATCATGTAAGGAACACAACAAAACCATTCTCAAAGAAAATAGAGCTCAGAAACACCTTGCGACACAAAATGTGCACTAAAATACCTTAAAGCACGTTTTTGTGTAATTGCCTTCTAAATTGGTTTTTAATGGGCTTAAAGGTTATAATTACCTTTAAATATGGTAATATATCATATTATATCATATTAGGAATTTAATTCCAGAAATTTACAAATTTTTACAAATTTTATATTAAAATATTAATAAAACCCTAAAAAGGGGCCCGTTTGAGTCAACATTGACTAAGAATGGTCAAGAGGTCAAATTTGACCCCTTGGACCTAATGGAGTCGACAGTCACAAGCAAGGGGAGCCTAAATTCGCCACTTGAAACACAAGGAACAAGGTTCCAACACCTTTCCATGATTTAAGGGACCACTTTTACCTTTCTAATACTATAATCTATATATTCAACTTTGGATCCTTGATTGATTGAGTCCCCACGTGAGAGACTTCCTTTCCCCTCCAATAATCGATGCCAATCTCCTTTGGTGAGTCATCAAACACCAAATACAATAAACAAAGCAAATAATGTGTTTTAAGGCAAATTTGACCTACCTCTCTCATTTGCCTTGCTTCCCAGCCAACACCAAGGCTCTTCAACCTCTATTTTGCTTCTCTAAACCGTGGAGAACATGCCAAGAACAGAGGAGAACACCAATTGACATAGGTAAGCTTATTAAGCCATTTTATGTTCATTCTCTTCACATTTCTTTCCTCTTTCCGTGGATCTAAGCATCAACCATTTCCATCCATGGATCTAGCTTGTTTTGGAGGTCAAAAGGAGGGCAAACCTCGGCTGTAACAAGGGAAGGAGGTGGAGAAATCAAATCTTGTTTTTAAGGTATAAAAATGTGCTTTAAGCACTTATCTTTTGATTCTCTTCAAATTCGGTTGTGAAACTTTGTTCCTAGCCTTATAATCTTCTTCTTAACATACTTATTCAGTGGATCTATCAAGAGCTTCAAGGTATAGCCAGATCCAAGCCAAAAACACCATTTTAGGCATTTTAAACAAGGTAAAAATTAGCCATCTTCTAATCTGAGTTATACCAGTTTAAAGCTTGGTTTTAGTAGCTCTTTTGATGCTCTTTTCCTACTGTAAATACAGGCTGAAGACAACCTTTACTTGTCTTGGTATTCTAAGGTAAATTTTACCTTGAAATATACATTAAACACTTCTTATGGTTAGATCTTGCTTGGAGACTAATCATGCCTTAATTGCTGTTTGAAAACATGTAAACTAAGCTGTGGAAAATAAATCTCCATACAGCCGTGGCCAAACAAGGCCTATACTTGGCAAAAATAAGGTATAAATCACTTAAACTTACAGTTGGTATATTAATATGTGTTTATACATATGTATGTATATATGCCGTGAGTGAATGGTTATATTAAGGTCTTATTTTGACCTTAGGTGATTAAGGAATGGTTTAGTAAATTTTATAACTAATTAATTAACATAATTGTCAAATTTAAGACATTATGTGGAAAATTGGTAAATATTGAAAAGATGTGGTAAGGGCCGAGAGTTTAAAGTACTTTTGGGCATTTATGTGTAATTTATTTTATAAGCTAATGTTTGTCCTTCTACCAGTGCCGCTACTGCTGCTGGCCCTTGTACAGCTCTCACTACTGCTGCTGGCCCATCTACATCTGCCGCTGCTGCTGCTGGCCCTTCTATAGCTCTCACTACTGCTGCTGGCCCTTCCATGAGTACATCTTCTACGAGTGCTACTCAGAGACCTAGAGGTAGAGGTCCGACCCGTGGGCTGAAGCTGCAGAAACCGGATGAGATCAGTCTTCTCTGGGACAAGTATGGGAGGTATTATGGGGGCAGCAGATCAGAGTTCGCTAGTATGCTAGGGACTCTGTCCAGATCACATTGCTGCATCAACCACAAATGGCCACAAGTCCCGAAAGAATTTAAGGAGACCATCTGGAAGAAGGTGCAAGAACGATACAAGATCCCAGACGAAGTGAAGAAGACCGTTCTTTCTGCGGTGGGCGGCAAAGCTAAATCATTCCGCCACTACTTGGTGGATAACTAGATCACCAGGGTGCCCCCATACAAGCCTCCGCCGTATGTCGTTTACAATGGTATAATCACTGAAGAGGAGTGGAAGGAGTTCGTTGAGCAGCACTCCACCCCCGAGTTCAGGGTATGTTTGTGTGTACTCTTTTATGAATTAATGCTCATAATGATTTATCCCTGATTTTCTAATTAATTTTCTGTTGTATTGTCTTAACAGGAAAGACAAGAACAAGCACGGAGAAACCGTGAAGCTAATCTCCACCCCCACACCATGGGACGAAGGGGATATGTGGGCAGCCTCGATGGATGGAAAAAAGCTGGTTTGCTGACGCAGAGGAACGAGGATGGCAGTGAATGCCTGATCGAGGATGTCTTTGAGGCGAGGAGGGTGCAGATGTTCATATTGGGACGCCAGACAACGACCAGCGAATGTCAGAGGATATTTCGTCATGATGCGACGGAAGAACTGGCTAACCAAATTGCAAGTGTTTGAAAGTAGCTGTTAAATAATTTACTATAATAGTCAAGTGTTTGTTGATCTTAAATTTAGTGCTAACTTCTTTCACAATTGGACAGTATGAAGCGGCACAGAGAGGAGAAGTAGACTTACGCGCTCCTCCTTCTCATGACGACGCTCTCAATCAAGCGCTTGGGAAGAAGGATCACCCGGGGCGTGTTAGAGGATTTGGGGGAGAAGTACGTCAGAAGCATGTATTCCCGCCATCTACTAGGAAGGGTCAGATGAATGCTGCTGACGTCGAGTCGATGGTAGATCGTAAGTTCGCTGCTGAGCACCAAGCTAATGAGGAGAAACTGGCTGCTGAGCGTCGGGCTTACGAGGAGAGGCTGCAGCAAGCGTTGGATGCGATCGCACATGCGACTACTCAGCAGCAGCATGATCCTCCTCGACCGTCTTCCTCGTCCAGTTGTGCTTCGGCCGCTGACCCGTACCCGTTTGCCAACATCCATGTTAGCTTTGTTTAACTATTTTTCTCCTTAAATAAAGTACTTTAAATAGTATTAGATTGGACTCACTTATTTATTTCACGTATTATCTATGTTTATTAAAGGAGCAAAAAAAATGTCGTCTCCAAATACCATTAGACGGGCACCCTGTAGATGTGGCCTACGGGACGGTGTTGCCATCAGGTCCACTCACGCTTATTAATTTCGTACGTCTACCCGCATTATACGCGCGTGTGACCTTGGACCTGATAATGGATGGATTTGAGAATGCATACCTTCCAATGGCGTTTGACAACAAATGCACGCTGATTGTAGCGAAGGGAGACATATTGCCCTGGCCAGCATGTTATATTGTTGTCACCGAAGAGGTAAGACTGTTTGACAACCATTTAGTATCTAATGAAATCCATTATTTAGCATTAAGTGTCTAATATAATCCATTATAGATCCCTGAGCTTCCTCGCCGCGTATCCCGACCCAGAGAAGAAGAGATCAGCGCGCCGGCGGATCCTGTCAGAAGTACAAGGGTATATTCTAGATAAATGTTTAATGTTAGTATAATAATCAATTAGTAATTATCTTTACATTTATGCTTTATTGTTTGTGTGTGAAGGGTAAGAATCCAGTGACTCGGGGTGCGAAAAGTAAGAATCCAGCGCCCGTACTCACTTAGGGCCTCGTCAGATGAATCTATACGACAAGATCATTGCGAATTCAAATCAATCTATCAACTTCATGATGACGCTTCCAAAGTCGATGTTTCACTACGAAGAAGATATGACCACGACGATCAACTTTGGGGACATCAGAGAGATGATGTGTGGAGATTACCTGAACATTAACATTATTCAAGATTATCTAAAGTAAGTGTTCTTTACTCATACTGTAAAAACATATAGAATAAGTGTAACACCCCTATAATAATAAAAACACAACGGAAAATAAAGTAAAGGTGCTACAGACCATCGGGCTCCAAACACCCGGTACCAACCTCACACTAACACACCTATACCATTAACTAAGCTACGGTCTGAACTTCGAGAAAACTTAATATAAACAAAACAATAATAAAACACATTCGCTCTCCATAAACCTAATCCCATCCCAATCACTCATGCTCGTCGTGGCCACCTGTAAATCAATTTACCTGCAAGATGAACCAAGCAGCCCACCCCGAGAGGGTGAGTCAGTTCCCTGGAATGGAACTGGTACAATTCTCCAAAACAAACTTATAAAACATAACTCTTCAAAATAAACAGTAACATGAAAACAAACTCTTAAAAGTAAAATAGAGATAAAGCACTTCAAAACAATCAAGTTAAAGAGAAAAGAAACAGACAAGATAGAGATAAGAACTTCCAAACCAAGTCATCCACTTAAGTAGTCACACCACATATTAGTAAGCATCCATTGTTGATGTTAGAACCAATTCTGGTTAAGAAGAGAAAGACTTAATAGTCACAAAGGACTAGGAGTGACATTAATATCCATAACCCGTGGTAGACAGTTTATGTCTCCACCATTTCAGAAGATGATTCCCATAGACAAAATATGCTCAAGAGTGGAATAAACCAATTGGGAGAGATGGCCCCCACCGCCAGTCATTTGTCACAAGGACGAGGTAAACAGACCTCCGCTGTCAGTTGTCCATATGGACGAGGTATAGCAGACATCCGCTACCACCGACCTGTTCTCAGTCATCGGTGAAAAGTGTGTGCACCACTTAATAGAAATAATCCATACCCAATACCAAGAATAACACTTCCCCATATTCCCATTAGATTTTTAACTACACGAGAGCAATACCAAAACACTCAGTCCTACAGAGTGCAGAGGCGTAAACCCTCAACAATTAATCTCTAATAGAAAGAATCCATTTCCAATAAGGCTGATCAAACTCGACTCATGGTTGAAACATTACCCATTATCCAAAGGAAGAATTACCACTACCAGATATTTTCCTATATTCCCAGTCACCCCACTAAATCATTAACTGCACAAGAGCAATACCAAAACACTCAGTCCTACAGAGTGCAGAAGCGTAAACCCTAGGCAGTTAATATTTAGTGAAACAACTAGATAGGAGGAACCAATAACCAAGGAAGTTTCACATACAGGCTCTGTAACCCCCCCCGAATAACAATCACTAATTAAACTACGAGCCTAACGGTAATACGAGATTTCCTACGCAGCGGTTTTCCAACTTCATCCGGGTGTCACAGACGCCAACCACCACGTGGTTGACAGACCTCATTACCAACTCCAAGTTACGGTCTGAATGACTGGAATCTAAACCTTAAACAAATCCAAATACAATATAAAGTACAACCCAAGTACCGAGCGTCTACAGTATAGTTTATAACTTAAACAACATAACCCATACATAAGAAGAATACTACTTAAGCGTCTTGCCCAGGTGGACTACCCCCATGGTAGTCACTTGCCTACTCTCCGCCATCGTCAAGCACAAGACCTGAAAAAAATTGGGTGTAAAGGACTCAGCAAACTACGCTGAGTATGAACGTGTGAAGCCGCGCCATGTTACCGGGCCACACGACTACTTGGTCGAATATTATTAAGTCAATTTACATGCTATTAAAGCAGTAAAGCACATCACAATACATCATAATATCAAACACACTTTAAGGTAGCATAGCAATATCACAACAAACATCCAAGCATACAGGCTGGCATCATAGCCCATCAAACACGCAACCAAGCACAACAAGCTGCCAATATAGCAACAGCAAACATGTAAGTCATCAGACGTATGCATAGGTATGTGATACCCATGATCCTCACTATATCGTACGAGCGTTGTGTGTTTTTCATTTCTTTTCTCTCTTGTTCCCTTAATGTGTATTTCTTTCTCTTTCCTTGCACCAGGTCTGGGGATGTAATTTAGATCCCGTGACCATCTCATGTAGGTGCTAATCTTTCCTTGTTTCTTTAAGGGTTATTTGTGAATTCTCTTATCACCACAATTTGGAGTACATCTAGTCCATAGCTAATCCTCCATTCCCGGATAGCTCTTCTCTCTCTCTATTGTTCTTAAATGTTACTAGCCATTGCCCCCTGGATACCAAGGGTCCGTCTCCCTATTCTTTTTTCCATGTTACTAGCCTCTGCTCCGGATTCAAGGGTCCGTCTCCCTATTCCTTTTTCCATGTTACTAGCCTCTGCTCCGGATTCAAGGGTCCGTCTCCCTATTTCTTTTTCCATGTTACTAGCCTCTGCTCCGGATTCTAAGGGTCCGTCTCCCTATTCATTCTCAATGTTACTAGCCTTTGCTCCGGATTCTAAGGGTCCGTCTCCCTATTCCTTCTCAATGTTACTAGCCTCTGCTCCGGATTCTAGGGTCCGTCTCCCTATTCCTTCTCCATGTTACTAGCCTCTGCTCCGGATTCTAAGGGTCCGTCTCCCTATTCATTCTCAATGTTACTAGCCTTTGCTCCGGATTCTAAGGGTCCGTCTCCCTATTCCTTCTCAATGTTACTAGCCACTGCTCCGGATTCTAAGGGTCCGTCTCCCTATTCCTTCTCCATGTTACTAGCCTCTGCTCCGGATTCTAAGGGTCCGTCTCCCTATTCATTCTCAATGTTACTAGCCTTTGCTCCGGATTCTAAGGGTCCGTCTCCCTATTCCTTCTCAATGTTACTAGCCTCTGCTCCGGATTCTAAGGGTCCGTCTCCCTATTCATTCTCAATGTTACTAGCCTTTGCTCCGGATTCAAGGGGTCCGTCTCCCTATTCCTTCTCAATGTTATGGTCTTTACCCCGGATACAAAGGGTCCGTCTCCCTATTCATTCTCAATGTTACTGGCTTATCATCATCTTTGATAACTCGACACCATAGGGGGTGTCTTTAGAGGTCCTTTATAGTTAAGAGGGGTTTTCTCTTTGTATAGTTCTTTCGTTTTGTCTACGTGGTTCGTCATGTCTCACCAAGGAGACTTGCTCTTCATTATGATTAATGAATAGACACCATAGTGGGTGTCATGGTAGTCCTCAATGGTTTAGAGAGGAGTTCCCCTTATTGAGTTTTCTTTGTTTTCATAGTTCGTAGTAGTTCGTCTCAAGTTCCATAAACGAGAAAGGGACTAAACTACTGTGTGCGCGCAAGTAATATGCCACAAGGATATATATAACCAACATATGAGCAAGACACAAGAAGCAATCCAATTTCATGCTTTAGTCTTATAGTCATTATCACACAAAGCACACAGCACACAAGCCGTGTAACACGGCAACATACGAACCACACATGTCCATACCTTTTTCAGAAGCAAGTGTCGTCTCACACACGGAGTCCTGGGTGGCGTTCGTTACAGCCCTAACGTTGATTAAAAATACGTGTCAGTTCATGATTTAATGTGACGACACTTCATATCGGGTGTTATTCCCTAAGTGTGTTGTTAAATGCTTAGTTTATAGTAGCCCTTAGGACTTCCCAAGTATAAATCCTAGGCTTATCTTACTCCTAGGGCATTCACATTGTCAACTCACACATTAACTAAGTTATTCCCTCTAGTCAATGCTTTAGAGTATTATAAGCACTAACATGTAACAAGTTTATTTAAGTTGGACTTGTATGTGTCTAAGAGGTATTCTTTCCTTAGCTAAGTAGCTATGTTTTAAGCTTGTTATTTACACAATAACACTCCTCAATTGTTTCTAGAACTCCTTTATACTTAGGCTTAAGTGTTTCAAGACTGAAACAAGGTTCTCATATATAACCTTATCTTACCACCCATTTAATGTATCTAAGGGTGTCTAAACTTCCCAAGTTGTTTTGTACATTTAGCCAGATGTATTAGGAAGGTTTTAAAACTGAAAACCAGTTATTAACAACACTGTACTGCCACTGTAAATGCATTATACAGAAACAAGGAGAAACTGAAAACATAATCTACATATCACTTCTTGACTTCTTGTTTTTCTGTTTCAGTTCAGCTGCTGTTTCATTCATTCTCACAGGGTCTACAAACTTACTTAGGTATATTAGAGGTATTTTATATTCATGGACAACCCAATACAACACTCTTCAATTCATTCTGTACCGATTTATACAGAAACAGATTTTTTCAGGAATCCGAAACAACCCTCTGTGCATCCCTTCCTTCCTACTTCTGTTTTAATGCATTAACTGTTTTCCAAATTCGTTCCAAGTGTTTATAAGTCCCATTAGGTGTATTAGCTAGCTCTGAAGTTCATTAGCAAACCATTACAACCCACCTATACCTACTGTGACAGCTATACAGAGAACAATATTACTAAAACTGAAACACCAATCCTGATATCCTCATTTCTATTTCCTTTTCTTTGCTCACGAATCCTAACTTCCAACCTTCCCCAAATGTTTATGACTTTCTTCGGTGTATTACCAAGCTTATAGATTTGACACAGTCCCAAATCCATCTGTTTAACAACCCTGAAACTCAACTGCATCGACTGAATAGAATCTGCCACAGAAACTGCTACCTCATCATTTTCCTACCTCTTTCTTTGCTTTCTGTTTTGTTTTCCCCAGATTCTCCCACCTCATTGACTAATAGGATTAAGTGTGTCATGAAACTTTAGGATTCAAACACAGACTCAAAATAGACTAGGCAGTCCCCGAAAGTTTCTCCCACAAAACCAGAAATCTGAAAATCTGAAATCTCCCAAAACCTGATAACTCTCTTCCCTTCTTGTCTGTCAAACCATGAATCTGTTTTTTTTTTTGTAATTCATCCCCAAAGTGCCCACTTACTCGATCAAATGTTCCAGCTAAGTCTTAATCCAAAAACCACCTAGACAATTCTATTTACCACCGAGGTATTTAATATTCTGAAATAGATTCATACAGAACTCAAAGAATTCAGGCACTGGAAAGTGAGTTTCTACATTGTTGTTGTCTTTCTGCTTCTCATTCATGATTTGACTTCAAATTTTCTCACAAAGTTTACACATTTACTTCGGTGAATTATCAGGGCTTTAAGCTCATGAATCTCTCAACATGATCTCTTATACTCTCTCTGATATGATTAATACCCTGGAACAGAAAGAGGATTGCAACTGGAAAACTGATATGCTTATGAACTAGTGCATGCTCCTCTTCTGTTATTTTCTTTCAGTTCTTATTCTGTTTCTGTTTTCCCAAAGGTGTGCATGACTTAGTTAAGTGTGTTAATAATGCATCAGGTTTATCAGCAACCCCTGAACAACCCAACACGTTACTGCTATTTCCCCTGAAACATGATTTTTATAAAACCTCAAGAATTCTGAAACTGAAACAACCTGACATGAAACAAACTGATGCTCATTTCTTTTCTGTCACTTACTAATCTGTTTCTTCCGTTTTCTTTTCTCCCAAGTTCCTCAGTTGCTTATCTAGTTGTGTTAATATGATTTTATCCTCAAAATAACCCACGACAACATTGGCTATACCCCCGAGGAGTTGATATGTAGAAAACCCAAAATTCCAGAAACTGAACCACGCATAAAAGAAACCAGAAACTGATATTTTCTTTTTCTGTTGCTATCTTATGTTTGAGTTAATTCTCTGGTCATGTTACCACTTATTTAGGTGTCTTAGCGTGGCTCTAATCCTCAAAACAGACCTACTAATCCACAGATGCATCCCAATACTGAAACTAAGAAATTTCAGAGACTGAAGTCCAGTTCTTACACTCTTCTATCTCTTTTTTTTTATTTCAATATGCTAACTGTTTTCCTTGACTCTACAAGGCTGTTTACTACTTAGATAGAGGTGTTGGTAGGTATGTAGATTAATTACTAAGCAACTACAATTCTCACGTACCCTCTGAAGATTTATACACAAAATATACATGTTACAGATTTTGAAATACTCATCAACTGAAATTGACAGATTATTTTGTTTTCTGTTCTTGGAGTTAATTTAGGAGTAACTCACCACTTGAGTTTCTTGGCTGATGCTTGGGTGCAGTCTGGGACGTTCAGCACTTTGGTCACTCAACAGCAACTGAGGGAACTTCTCAGGTGTTAGACTTGACAGAATTCGAGGGAGATCACGACTGAAATAACAGAGAAAGGGGAGGACAAACTGTTTCAGGTGCTCTACTTCTTCTAGCAACGTTCCAGGAAGAGTTTCAGAAGTCAGAATAATTCGAGACTGCCAAGGGAAGAATCGAGAATGATAGAACAAACTCCCAGGACAGAAAATATTACAGGGATGAGGAGGAATCTGTTGTACCGTTTCACCTTGCTATTCTTCCTTATAAATCCGTTCCAGAGTTTTCTCCGGACTTGCACAGCTGGACTGGGCACTTGCATGAGACAGACACAAGGTGAGTCGTTTGTAATAAAACAAGGGTCTAAGAGGTGAGACTGGGTGGGTTGATCCAACATTTACGGATAGAAATTCAACCAGAGGAAGAAGGAGTTCATTGCAGTTTACCTGGACTGTTCTGCTCCAGGACTTACACGGCTAAGGTGAGTTCTTGCGTGGGACAGACGCAGGTCTTGAGCTGGTTATACTGAGACATTAACGCAAGGAAAGAAGGCTAGGTGAGTTCTTAATTGGGTTCTGGTTGCTACAGGTTCCCATACGTGTGGGAGTTTGAAAAAGAACCAATATGCTGCGTGAGAGTTTGAGACATAACAGGTTATGATGTGCATGTCTTTTGTCTGCCTATTTTTTACTGAAATCAAGAATAGCACTGAATCAATAAAGAGATATTGATAGCTTTTTGGGTAATTGGTATGTTGGTATTCAGTCAGACGTGAAGGTATTGTCTTGGCCATTCTTAATTCGATGACACAGGAGCACAATTGAAGAGTAGTGCATCTGTCTGTGTTTTTTTTTTTTGAAGTTCACAACAGACATGAAGCTGCTGTTGGGTGTTTGTTGTTTTCTTCCCTTTTGATTCAGAAGTTACAGGAACCACGTGAAGAGAATGAGAGGCAAGCAACAACACAAGCAGGTGGTGGGATTGGAATTTGAAATACCAACTCTGGTGTGTCGGTATTGAACTGCTCAACAAGACCAAGGAGACTTGTTGCTGTTCGAGAATTTGAAGTGCGTGTACTGATCAGAATGAGCAACGGTTATACCAGATAGAAGGAGAAGGAATTCGACATTACAGAGGCTTGTTTGCTTCTGTTTTAATTTGTATTTATCTAGTAGTCATAGTACTAGTATTAATTCGTTGACATGTATTATTGAATTCGAGTATAGCTCAACCGGTTAAGACGTTCACAGTGTATACGGGAGGTATGGGGTTCAAACCTCAGCGGGAGCGTTTTTGCTCCCTTTTCCTTTTTCCTCTCTTTTTTTTGGATAAGTTATACATGCTTATTTATATATATATAAGCGACTATATAATATGTCGCGTTATTAATTGCATATGGTGCTAGTCTTTCATACGTACATGTATATTTATATACGCCCCTTTTATTTTGTCGCGTTATAGTTGTAAATACTCATGCGACGTTTTTTTTTTGTTAATATTTACAATGTTGTAATGTCGTAATATTACGTACATGTATTTTTGTATACGTACATATATAAGTACGTGACCATATTAATACATAATGTTACATGTATATACTAAATTTAATTATCCGTACATTATTATATGTCCGGCTTATGAAACGCGACCGGATAATCTGCTCGCGTTTATGATTTTATGCGTTTAATTCGTTTAGGGGTGTTTCAACTTACCCCCCTTAAAAGACTTCGTCCCGAAGTCTTACTTCCTTAACTTATATTTTCCACTCATGATAATCTTAGGGATCAAGTCCCGCATTCATTTCCGATAACCAAAGGATTAAGTCCCATAATTATGATTCTCAGTGCTTCTAAGCACCATGCCACATTTGTGGCTTCACGCAAGTTCTCATAATAGACCGAGATGCTAGCAATGTATATCAAACATGCTAAGGTGCAAACCAAGGCACACAACATTCATTCATAATAGAGTGTACATGCACATACATACCATTCACATAACACAATCCAAACACACAAGCCTACCAACCAACAACGCGTGGTTGTAGGAATACAACACAATAAGTCAAACCCATCCAAAACAAAACGCGCTTACCCCCCTTAAAAGAGGGGTACGCCCCCGTACCCTACACTAAGCCGAAACATCGATGACAAGATAGGGGCACCTAGTTTTCTTTACCGGATTAATTATATGACATTGTGTAAACGCCAGATCGGGTTTTCCCGAGTGTGAGGAGGCTTTCTACCTCTCCAGCGTTTTCCTACGGATTGAAATGGACCCTAACTAACGAGCCTCACAAACTAACCCGTAACCCCGTTTCTCAGATTTAGGTTTTCCTATACTCGGTACTCCTCTGTTCCAGTCATCAGAGCGCAACTACGCTCTGATACCACTTTCTGTAACACCCCCGAATAACAATCAATAATTAAACGACGAGCCTAACGGTAATACGATGATGTCTACGCAGCGGTTTCCAACTTCATCCGGGTGTCACAGACGCCAACCACCCGTGGTTGACAGACCTCATTACCAACTCCAAGTTACGGTCTGAATGACTGGAATCTAAACCTTAACAAAATCCAAATACAATATAAAGTACAACCCAAGTACCGAGCGTCTACAGTATAGTTTATAACTTAAACAACATAACCCATACATAAGAAGGAATACTACTTAAGCGTCTTGCCCAGGTGGACTACCCCCATGGTAGTCACTTGCCTACTCTCCGCCATCGTCAAGCACAAGACCTGAAAAAAATTGGGTGTAAAGGACTCAGCAAACTACGCTGAGTATGAACGTGTGAAGCCCGCATGTTACCGGGCCACACGACTACTTGGTCGAATATTATTAAGTCAATTTACATGCTATTAAAGCAGTAAAGCACATCACAATACATCATAATATCAAACACACTTTAAGGTAGCATAGCAATATCAACAAACATCCAAGCATACAGGCTGGCATCATAGCCCATCAAACACGCAACCAAGCACAAAAGCTGCCAATATAGCAACAGCAAACATGTAAGTCATCAGACGTATGCATAGGTATGTGATACCCATGATCCTCACTATAGGATCGTACGAGCGTTGTGTGTTTTCATTTCTTTTCTCTTGTTCCCTTAATGTGTATTTTCTTTCTCTTTCCTTGCACCAGGTCTGGGGATGTAATTTAGATCCCGTGACCATCTCATGTAGGTGCTAATCTTTCCTTGTTTCTTTAAGGGTTATTTGTGAATTCTCTTATCACCACAATTTGGAGTACATCTAGTCCATAGCTAATCCTCCATTCCCGGATAGCTCTTTCTCTCTCTATTGTTCTTAAATGTTACTAGCCATTGCCCTGGATACCAAGGGTCCGTCTCCCTATTCTTTTTTCCATGTTACTAGCCTCTGCTCCGGATTCAAGGGTCCGTCTCCCTATTCCTTTTTCCATGTTACTAGCCTCTGCTCCGGATTCAAGGGTCCGTCTCCCTATTTCTTTTTCCATGTTACTAGCCTCTGCTCCGGATTCTAAGGGTCCGTCTCCCTATTCATTCTCAATGTTACTAGCCTTTGCTCCGGATTCTAAGGGTCCGTCTCCCTATTCCTTCTCAATGTTACTAGCCTCTGCTCCGGATTCTAAGGGTCCGTCTCCCTATTCCTTCTCCATGTTACTAGCCTCTGCTCCGGATTCTAAGGGTCCGTCTCCCTATTCATTCTCAATGTTACTAGCCTTTGCTCCGGATTCTAAGGGTCCGTCTCCCTATTCCTTCTCAATGTTACTAGCCACTGCTCCGGATTCTAAGGGTCCGTCTCCCTATTCCTTCTCCATGTTACTAGCCTCTGCTCCGGATTCTAAGGGTCCGTCTCCCTATTCATTCTCAATGTTACTAGCCTTTGCTCCGGATTCTAAGGGTCCGTCTCCCTATTCCTTCTCAATGTTACTAGCCTCTGCTCCGGATTCTAAGGGTCCGTCTCCCTATTCATTCTCAATGTTACTAGCCTTTGCTCCGGATTCAAAGGGTCCGTCTCCCTATTCCTTCTCAATGTTATGGTCTTTACCCCGGATACAAAGGGTCCGTCTCCCTATTCATTCTCAATGTTACTGGCTTATCATCATCTTTGATAACTCGACACCATAGGGGGTGTCTTTAGAGGTCCTTTATAGTTAAGAGGGGTTTTCTCTTTGTATAGTTCTTTCGTTTTGTCTACGTGGTTCGTCATGTCTCACCAAGGAGACTTGCTCTTCATTATGATTAATGAATAGACACCATAGTGGGTGTCATGGTAGTCCTCAATGGTTTAGAGAGGAGTTCCCCTTATTGAGTTTTCTTTGTTTTCATAGTTCGTAGTAGTTCGTCTCAAGTTCCATAAACGAGAAAGGGACTAAACTACTGTGTGCGCGCAAGTAATATGCCACAAGGATATATATAACCAACATATGAGCAAGACACAAGAAGCAATCCAATTTCATGCTTTAGTCTTATAGTCATTATCACACAAAGCACACAGCACACAAGCCGTGTAACACGGCAACATACGAACCACACATGTCCATACCTTTTTCAGAAGCAAGTGTCGTCTCACACACGGAGTCCTGGGTGGCGTTCGTTACAGCCCTAACGTTGATTAAAAATACGTGTCAGTTCATGATTTAATGTGACGACACTTCATATCGGGTGTTATTCCCTAAGTGTGTTGTTAAATGCATTTTTATCGCTACCTAGCTTCCATTATCCTATTATCTTCTTATCTTTTCTTCACTTTTCACACTTATTATTTATTCTTCCTACTGTCTTCTTTCATTATTTTATAGTACCCTTAGGACTTCCCAATATAAATCCTAGGCTTATCTTAAGGCATTCACATTGTCACTCACACATTAACTAAGTTATTCTCTAGTCAATGCTTAGAGTATTATAAGCATAACATGTTTTTATTTAGGACTTGTATGTGTCTAAGAGGTATTCTTTCCTTAGCTAAGTAGCTATGTTTTAAGCTTGTTATTTACACAATAACACTCCTCAATTGTTTCTAGAACTCCTTTATACTTAGGCTTAAGTGTTTCAAGACTGAAACAAGGTTCTCATATATAACCTTATCTTACCACCCATTTAATGTATCTAAGGGTGTCTAAACTTCCCAAGTTGTTTTGTACATTTAGCCAGATGTATTAGGAAGGTTTTAAAACTGAAAACCAGTTATTAACAACACTGTACTGCCACTGTAAATGCATTATACAGAAACAAGGAGAAACTGAAAACATAATCTACATATCACTTCTTGACTCTTGTTTCTGTTTCAGTTCAGCTGCTGTTTCATTCATTCTCACAGGGTCTACAAACTTACTTAGGTATATTAGAGGTATTTTATATTCATGGACAACCCAATACAACACTCTTCAATTCATTCTGTACCGATTTATACAGAAACAGATTTTTTCAGGAATCCGAAACAACCCTCTGTGCATCCCTTCCTTCCTACTTCTGTTTTAATGCATTAACTGTTTTCCAAATTCGTTCCAAGTGTTTATAAGTCCCATTAGGTGTATTAGCTAGCTCTGAAGTTCATTAGCAAACCATTACAACCCACCTATACCTACTGTGACAGCTATACAGAGAACAATATTACTAAAACTGAAACACCAATCCTGATATCCTCATTTCTATTTCCTTTTCTTTGCTCACGAATCCTAACTTCCAACCTTCCCCAAATGTTTATGACTTTCTTCTTGGTGTATTACCAAGCTTATAGATTTGACACAGTCCCAAATCCATCTGTTTAACAACCCTGAAAACTCAACTGCATCGACTGAATAGAATCTGCCACAGAAACTGCTACCTCATTTTCCTACCTCTTTTCTTTGCTTTCTGTTTTGTTTTCCCCAGATTCTCCCACCTCATTGACTAATAGGATTAAGTGTGTCATGAAACTTTAGGATTCAAACACAGACTCAAAATAGACTAGGCAGTCCCCGAAAGTTTCTCCCACAAAACCAGAAATCTGAAAATCTGAAATCTCCCAAAACCTGATAACTCTCTTCCCTTCTTGTCTGTCAAACCATGAATCTGTTTTTTTTTTGTAATTCATCCCCAAGTGCCCACTTACTCGATCAAATGTTCCAGCTAAGTCTTAATCCAAAAACCACCTAGACAATTCTATTTACCACCGAGGTATTTAATATTCTGAAATAGATTCATACAGAACTCAAAGAATTCAGGCACTGGAAAGTGAGTTTCTACATTGTTGTTGTCTTTCTGCTTCATTCATGATTTGACTTCAAATTTTCTCACAAAGGTTTACACATTTACTTCGGTGAATTATCAGGGCTTTAAGCTCATGAATCTCTCAACATGATCTCTTATACTCTCTCTGATATGATTAATACCCTGGAACAGAAAGAGGATTGCAACTGGAAAACTGATATGCTTATGAACTAGTGCATGCTCCTCTTCTGTTATTTTCTTTCAGTTCTTATTCTGTTTCTGTTTCCCAAAGGTGTGCATGACTTAGTTAAGTGTGTTAATAATGCATCAGGTTTATCAGCAACCCCTGAACAACCCAACACGTTACTGCTATTTCCCCTGAAACATGATTTTTATAAAACCTCAAGAATTCTGAAACTGAAACAACCTGACATGAAACAAAACTGATGCTCATTTCTTTTCTGTCACTTACTAATCTGTTTCTTCCGTTTTCTTTTTCCCAAGTTCCTCAGTTGCTTATCTAGTTGTGTTAATATGATTTTATCCTCAAAATAACCCACGACAACATTGGCTATACCCCCGAGGAGTTGATATGTAGAAAACCCAAAATTCCAGAAACTGAACCACGCATAAAAGAAACCAGAAACTGAAACTGATATTTTCTTTTTCTGTTGCTATCTTATGTTTGAGTTAATTCTCTGGTCATGTTACCACTTATTTAGGTGTCTTAGCGTGGCTCTAATCCTCAAAACAGACCTACTAATCCACAGATGCATCCCAATACTGAAACTAAGAAATTTCAGAGACTGAAGTCCAGTTCTTACACTCTTCTATCTCTTTCTTTTATTTCAATATGCTAACTGTTTTCCTTGACTCTACAAGGCTGTTTACTACTTAGATAGAGGTGTTGGTAGGTATGTAGATTAATTACTAAGCAACTACAATTCTCACGTACCCTCTGAAGATTTATACACAAAATATACATGTTACAGATTTTGAAATACTCATCAACTGAAATTGACAGATTATTTTGTTTTCTGTTCTTGGAGTTAATTTAGGAGTAACTCACCACTTGAGTTTCTTGGCTGATGCTTGGGTGCAGTCTGGGACGTTCAGCACTTTGGTCACTCAACAGCAACTGAGGGAACTTCTCAGGTGTTAGACTTGACAGAATTCGAGGGAGATCACGACTGAAATAACAGAGAAAGGGGAGGACAAACTGTTTCAGGTGCTCTATCTTCTAGCAACGTTCCAGGAAGAGTTTCAGAAGTCAGAATAATTCGAGACTGCCAAGGGAAGAATCGAGAATGATAGAACAAACTCCCAGGACAGAAAAATATTACAGGGATGAGGAGGAATCTGTTGTACCGTTTCACCTTGCTATTCTTCCTTATAAATCCGTTCCAGAGTTTTCTCCGGACTTGCACAGCTGGACTGGGCACTTGCATGAGACAGACACAAGGTGAGTCGTTTGTAATAAAAAGGGTCTAAGAGGTGAGACTGGGTGGGTTGATCCAACATTTACGGATAGAAATTCAACCAGAGGAAGAAGGAGTTCATTGCAGTTTACCTGGACTGTTCTGCTCCAGGACTTACACGGCTAAGGTGAGTTCTTGCGTGGGACAGACGCAGGTCTTGAGCTGGTTTACTGAGACATTAACGCAAGGAAAGAAGGCTAGGTGAGTTCTTAATTGGGTTCTGGTTGCTACAGGTTCCCATACGTGTGGGAGTTTGAAAAAGAACCAATATGCTGCGTGAGAGTTTGAGACATAACAGGTTATGATGTGCATGTCTTTTGTCTGCCTATTTTTTACTGAAATCAAGAATAGCACTGAATCAATAAAGAGATATTGATAGCTTTTTGGGTAATTGGTATGTTGGTATTCAGTCAGACGTGAAGGTATTGTCTTGGCCATTCTTAATTCGATGACACAGGAGCACAATTGAAGAGTAGTGCATCTGTCTGTTTTTTTTTTTTTTGAAGTTCACAACAGACATGAAGCTGCTGTTGGGTGTTTGTTGTTTTCTTCCCTTTTGATTCAGAAGTTACAGGAACCACGTGAAGAGAATGAGAGGCAAGCAACAACACAAGCAGGTGGTGGGATTGGAATTTGAAATACCAACTCTGGTGTGTCGGTATTGAACTGCTCAACAAGACCAAGGAGACTTGTTGCTGTTCGAGAATTTGAAGTGCGTGTACTGATCAGAATGAGCAACGGTTATACCAGATAGAAGGAGAAGGAATTCGACATTACAGAGGCTTGTTTGCTTCTGTTTTAATTTGTATTTATCTAGTAGTCATAGTACTATATAATTCGTTGACATGTATTATTGAATTCGAGTATAGCTCAACCGGTTAAGACGTTCACAGTGTATACGGGAGGTATGGGGTTCAAACCTCAGCGGGAGCGTTTTTGCTCCCTTTTCCTTTTTCCTCTCTTTTTTTTGGATAAGTTATATACATGCTTATTTATATATATATAAGCGACTATATAATATGTCGCGTTATTAATTGCATATGGTGCTAGTCTTTCATACGTACATGTATATTTATATACGCCCCTTTTATTTTTGTCGCGTTATAGTTGTAAATACTCATGCGACGTTTTTTTTTTTTGTTAATATTTACAATGTTGTAATGTCGTAATATTACGTACATGTATTTTTGTATACGTACATATATAAGTACGTGACCATATTAATACATAATGTTACATGTATATACTAAATTTAATTATCCGTACATTATTATATGTCCGGCTTATGAAACGCGACCGGATAATCTGCTCGCGTTTATGATTTTATGCGTTTAATTCGTTTAGGGGTGTTTCAGGCTCAGTTAGTCACATCAAGCTCGGTTAGTCACACAACAGTTTCATTTTGAAATCCATTCAATTCATTGGTGTTCCAAACATTCCATCAAGTCCATCAGCAAAAGTATCGAGTACGAGAAATCGTACAAAACATTCCATAAAGTCCAAAACACAACAAGCTGAGTACGAGAAATCGTACCTGGATACGCTGTAGCAGTTCTAGACAACTTGCGCAAACAATCAACAGTACTCTGAAGAATATTAAAGGTAGTCTATCATCAATCACTTGTAGCCTACGTTAAGCTAAATAAACTCCTCACTCTTATTTCTAAGTCCCAATTGTCTTTTAAGCCCTCACTTAAATGTTATGTATAACCTTTGACTTGTCTGAGAATGTTGTATTAGTATTACTCAAGGTTGTAAGACAAGGAATATATTTTATTAACACTTGTTAATTGTTCCACCCTCATCCACTTTACCCATACTTAACCATAATTCTCACATTAAAGACCTTTATAACATAAGTGCATTATATGTTATTCAATCATTCTTAGAATTTCAATAACAATTCTTAAGCTCAATACTTTTACTCTTACTTTAGAATAAACATCGTCTTATGACCTACAATAGGTTTATCTTAGAATACTATACTATTAATTCACAATGTAATGATTATGTACTTTATCAATATTACCAAATAAACATCATGATTAGGTTCCCCCTTAACTTAATTAAGATCTACATCTTGTATATTGGAATCATAGTGTTGTAGACACATTTTTATTATAACTTAGTTGAGCCACTAACTCAATTATCATATCCTTAGTTCAGAATGACTTCCTATTATAACTGTCTAATAATCTTGTCATAAGATGTTGAATTACCTCTCATATTGAAACAACTATATTATAGTTAACTTAGACTTAACGAACTCTTACATTTAGTATTCACAAGGTACATTATTTGCTTAATTATTACCTATGTAATAAGGTGTTTAAACATACCTTTTATGTATCCTTACTTACCTTTAATCTCCTAAATGTTTTATTTTTACACACATACACTCTATAGACTATGTATAATCCTTTTGTACTAAACTTCAATAAACTTAAGCCTTAAATACGTTTTAAATTGTTTTACAAAACCTAAGGTTTCAAATCAATAACCTAATAAATTAATTTCCTTTATTGTGTTTAGGATGGACAATATATCTACATAGAGTAGAATTTATCAGGGAATTAAATTCTGGTTCATAAGTGAAATTGTTAGTTATTTAACAAGATAATCTATTATGAAAATTCTCATATTTTATATTCAAATAACCTAACATTATTCCCCATTACCGTAAGTATATCAATATAATATCTTATGTAACTTAGTTTTATCGAATAAAAGGTTCAAAGGTTTTAAGTATCAATTCCCATTTATAAACCTTCCTATAAATTCTCACTACTAAATACCTCACTTAATCGTAAACTCACATCCTGAATATTTGTAATAGATGTATTTTTATATGGCTTATCTAATTCTAAGAACTAAGGATAATTATTTAGATAATTTCCAAATCATCGTTTAATATAGAATATATCATAATCCTTTTAATGATTCTATCTTAAAACATTAAGTTATATTTCACTACCATAAATGTTAAGAAATGATTAAATATAGACTTACTAATCCACCTCACGTTTAGATGTAAAAGTATTTTACTTATTTTATTATGGTTTATATAATAAGAACATCTAGATGTAAACGTATTACATTTGTTTATCATTAATTATAGAATAAGATCTATTTGTACAACATTTTATGTAATCACAATTTTTCCTAAGTTTTAACTTATTATTACTTAATCCCAATTTAAGATTTACATCCTGGTCATTGACAAATAATACTATACAAGTATTTAATATGGTTATATATAAACCTTGGAAATTCAAAGGTAACTCTTAAGCCTAATACATAACTATAATTTAATACCACCACATATAATATTCTTCTATTAGTATTATGTAGAGGTTTAGTTAACTTATTAATTCCTTCGTATTATATTTCCTATAAGGTATCTAATTTATTTATGTTAAATGTGTATATATTTATATATACTAGGATTTGTTCAAAACATTATTTATGTAGTTTATTGTATTTAATTATGTTTAATAACTTTTAGGCATAACTACAACCGACCTATGTTCATTAATAAAGTGTTTCCTTTATTTATTTAATATATAAGTGTACCCGTACTAGAAATCAACTAAGACATTCCCTATGTAACTTATCATATTTAAACTATCTTATAATACAACCTTAAACTGTATTCCAAGTATGTTTCGTTAAGTATTTCTTTTACCATATCATAGGGTACTAGCTCTTATAACATTTAGTTATTATAAGTGTTAATTTAATTAGTTCCTTGTTTCACTCTAAGTTACTACTTAATTCCCTTTTATAAACGCGTAAAAATATATATATTTATTCGTTAGTTTAATTAAAAATATTAACTCCCATATAATATAGTAAATAAGATGTAGGATAATTAAATTCCTTAATTTATATAAGTTTCTACTAAGTAAGTATATATACATACATGTAAATAATTTCACTTCTCTTAAAAGCCTATACCAAAACATTTATAAACTTACTGTTATAAAATGTTAATTTAGTTTCCCTTATTTTCCCCAGCTTAAAAGTTAATTAACAACCATACTTTAATTTTTGGTTACATTAAAAACCTTATATTATAGGTTATTCTTATGAAAAACTCATAAACACAATTTTTAAAACCTTTTACCATTGCCCAAAAATTCCCAAATTTAATATACTAACTATAAACATTTTAGACATATTATAAAATTTTTATTTCATAAAAATATCTTTTAAATTTAGCCAAATAATTCCAGAAAACCCGTAACTTGCAAAAATCATAACTTACGTTTAAAACTCCAAAACCATATTAATTTACATCAAAATAAACTAGATTAAATAAGGAATCTATGGTTAAAATTTCAAGTCAAAATACCTTCGAGAAGATATTTAAATTAACCCAACAAGTTAGGACTATTTACTGGAATTTTATAAACTTATAATAATTATTTAATAGAACGATCTAATCTCGGCCGTCCGTTTCTTATAACTACGATCGGACGGCTGCTGAAAGCCAAGTTCATCAGCAACCTCCTCTACCTAGTCGAGTACTAAATCGCAATTATCTCACAATCTACAGAACGAAATCGAGTGATTCTTGTTTCTATGGTTTCGAAATCAAATTTCGGTTCTAATGATACCAATTTCCCCAATTATAATGCAGTATTCATCGGGTTTTGATTTCTGGGTTCGAATTCGATTTGCCAAATTCTCTCAATTATTGCGTAATTAGGTAAATTGATAGAGGGTTATGAACGGGAATGCAAAACAGAGTAGCATTATAGGTATAATTTGGTCGGAATCATACCGGAGATGCGCCGGCAAGGCAATTCGAACTCGTTTTTCTGGAAAACTAGTATTTTATGTATTGTTCAGGTAGGCAACTTCGCGGATCAACTCGGGATAACTGAGATGGATTCAATCCATAACACCTACGTCATTTTAATGAAGACATGTAACTCTAAACATTGGTGGAAGAATCATGGAAAAAGAATAAGTAGGGAGAAAGTTATAGATCCACAAAGATCTGAGTTTACCATGTCGTTTCTGGAAATATTCTGGGCAAAAACCGACGTGATCGAGTAGGTAACTTTAGACGACTCGCTCTCCCTACTGGTTGCGAATCAGCCTTGGTCATTAACATGAAAGTTGTAGAGGGATTTGAGATCTTCAAAACAAGCTAAAGAACACAAAATTTGGATGAGAAACAAGAAGTTATGACGAGACGAAGTTTACCTGATTTCAGTAAAAACTGGAAGTCTGGGTTACGAATTCGCAAGGAGGCAACTTTAGATCGATTTTCCCGTCGATGTAGAATGATGTAGGTTATGTATGAGTTATGGATGGAAAGAGGAATTGTAGGAGAAGAGAATGGAGAAGACGGCATGGAAAAATATTGAGAGATGAGTGAGATATAGCCGTCCAAAGTTAGGGCTAAACACTGAATTATTTATCGAAATTCAGGGAATCCAGAATCGTTTAAGTCCTGGCGCCTGTGAGCTTGACACGGGCATCTTTCAAATTTTTGATTCAAAACTTCAATATAGCATAACTTTGGCTAGGATGATCCGTTTTTGACGTTCTTTTTATCGATCTTCAATGGTTTTCCATAACCTATTTATTGGTATAGGTTTCATGGCCTGGTTTGACCATTCTCAAAAAGTCAACTCTAGCAAGGCTTAATAAGCTTTAAGGTTTCTAGAATTTTATATTGACTTTTATGTTTCAAAACAATGTTCCAACACTTCCTAAAATCTTTATAATATATTTGGAGTGTTTATAAATTTTCCCAAGATTTATTGACTTATAAATCTTATTATTAAATTTATAATACTATATAATAATATATAATAATTAGGGTTAAATGGGAGGAAACCCCTAAATAAATTTCACAATTCCATATAATAATTTAATATTCATAATTCCATATAATAATTTAATGTTTAATAATTCCATATAATAATTTAATAAAAGAAAATCCCCTAAATTAATTTAAATTAATTTAGGGGTATTTCAATAAGTATCTATGAAGTTGCATTGGCTAACTATTTATAGTACATGTGATATAATAGAGGTCTACTTGAGAGATGTCATGAGAAGAACATCACCTCCATTACTGCGGTGTGCCCGGAGCGTTTATCGTTCGACTCAGTCAATAGGGACCAAGGGAGGTTTATGGAATACATGAGGCATTGCTTCAATGTTTGGTGATGAACATAATAAATTATTTATTCTAATGTCGTATCACCAAACGTGAGTTCTGATATAAAATTACATACTAATTAGCTAACTTTTTTTACCTTCATTTCTCATTTCATTTTGTATTGAAATTGTAGCCACACCATTGGGCTTTGTTTATCTTTTGCACTGCCACCGCTACTCTGCTCGTTCTAGATCCACCAGGGCAGTGGACAGTATTCAACACTGAAGACTTAATCAAAACGTAAGTTTTTATTACTATTTAATTGTTTGTAAGTTTGTTGAACCAAAATTAATGTACTCTACTCGTTCATTTGCTTAACGCTTTTGTTAATATATGTCACAGTAAAACCACTCAGGCAGAGTTTGCTGAAGTGACCGTCGTTACATCAAGGTTTGGTAATTCATGTATTTCATTCGTGTTGCTTATCTTTATACAATTGTTTTACATTTATGAATTTCGGTGATTTAGTGCCCTCCCCAAAGGATTCTAGAAGTTGGGGTACTACGTGATGCAGTATATGTACGAGTTCTGCGGGTACTTCCCAGCATTTCAGAACTCTAGAGACAGGTAATACGAACGCTATCTTGTGTATATTCTTTCGGGACTTTTTTTCTTTTTCGGCATATTTTTTGTGTCTTTATCTTATCTCATTATGGGTTCCATTCCTTTTCGTGTTCCCAGATTAAAGAGCATTTTGCCCAATCCTCGATACTACAGTGCAAAACTTGTATCATGTCAGAGAGAGCATGACAGTCTTATTTATGATAATGGAGTGGTAGACTAGCTAGCTAGCTTTTGTATATATTGTAGTGGCATGAAACTGAAATGATCACAGTTAATGAATTGCTAGCTACTGTAACAGATCTGCTGTATTGAATATTTTTTGTTGCTGTAACAAATTCAGTTGTAACAGATTTTTGATCTGCTGTATATTAGATGTTATCTCTGTTGCAATTGTGCGCAGAGAATGAATTTGTGTTGTTGCTATTTGATTCAGGTGTTTCAATTGTGCAGTTTCTGCACATCTGTTGCTCTGATGCCCTCTGTTGCATAATTCTGGCTTTGTTGCAATTGTGTAGCTTTGTAATAAAAAATAAAAAATACACTTTATATTACGGTTATTGGTAAAACGTAATGTAAAGTCCATGACACGTGGGACCGGAAAAGGGCCTTTAATTACGGTTTAATCCGTAATTAAAGAAGTCCCCGTCTTTAGTGACGCCCTCGTAGACTACGGTCCAGAACCGTAATTATACACGATTTTGGACCGTAATTAAATGCTTCCATTCCACCAGTGGTCCTCGTCAATCTCACATTTAGAGAACAACTTGGAGATAGTAATCTAAACGATTGAAGATTCATCCTCTCTATTATTTTGTATAAGAAATTTAATTAGTATTGACAATTTCATAAGCTGTTTTATAAATTAAGACAATTATCATAAGATTTATTGATTTGGTTTAAAAATTGTATACAACCTCGGATTGACCCATTAAATAACAATACAATATCTAAATTTCGTAGGTGTAATTCAGGTAATCTATTTAAGGCATAGATAAATATGTATATTTCAAATACAAATTAATTATTTAGCTCAAATGCTAATACGAATTAGATATAATAACATTAAAATTCTAAATTATTTTGTTAATAGTATCATAAAATTAAGAAAAAATATATTAACATTATATTTTTATAAAGAGAAAATTACATCGCCCACCCATGACGTTTGGCGAAATTACACACAGCCCACCCACGAGGTTTCAAAAATACTTTGCCCACCCATATGGTTTCCACAATTTTACATCCAGCAACTTTTCTAATATTTGATCAACTTAAAAGATGGTTAAATGATATCCAAATTTATGAAACTTTACATGGACGATGCTAAGGTGTTATATTTTTGTTCAACGGCAAATCCAAAGTTTTAAAGGTAAATATATGACCTGTGGGACCCAATGAACATGAGACACGTTCATCGGGTCCAGGTTCGGATCATATATGAGCTTAGAAAATGTTGGATTTCATGTTTAACCAAAATAAACCTTTAATATCGTCCATGTAAAGTTTCATCAAATTTGGATATCATTTAACCATTTTTAAGTTGATCAAATATTAGAACAGTTGCTGGATGTAAATTGTGGAAACCCCATGGGTGGGCAAAGTAATTTTTGAAACCTCGTGGGTGGGCTGTGTAATTTCGCCAAACGTCATGGTGGGCGATGTAATTTTTCTTTTATAAATAACTAACGTGTATGTGGATCGGTTTGGATTGAATATATACGACTTTGGGTTACAAATATTAACACAGTTTTTTTTATTTGAGCAGTAACATATTAAACCATTATAAATGTGTTAGAATTGAGTTTGATTTAAACCGACCCATAACCGTATTGCCACCATAAATTAGTGAACAACTGGGTAAAAATTTATCCAAAAAATGAAATATCTCTAAAGGTGATTTCTTTTTTTTTTGTAAAAGGTAATGATATATATATATAGATAGACAGAGTTTTTTACAAAAAGATATATAGAGAGACCTATATATCAGACTCCAATAAGATAAGCAATGAGGCTCAGGGGTGGGGGATGAACAAAAACCCACAAAACATATCAATACCAAATTATCATCCCGCCCTACAAAAGTCTAGGAGCAGAGTTACTCTATCGAGCCAGTGTGAGTCTTTGTTGGAGTGGCTCATCCTCATCCAGATAGTAGACTTGGTGCAGCTTTAATGTTGGCAAACTATATGGGTCGGGCTCTTCGCTTGATTGGCCATTGCGCGATTGCATCTCTCAATCCAAAGGTAGTAGACCACATTAGCGATGACAGCTCTCTTGACTCGGTCGATCGGGCGGTCCCTCTTGCAGTAGCGGGAAATCCAGTGGGAACAACTGCGGAGACTGTTCCTATTAGTTGGGATCTTCAACCAGTCACAGATGTTCCACCAAACTCCGCTAGAGTACCTGCATTGGAAAAACAGATGGTGGCTAGTCTCTGGAGCTTGCTCACAGAGCCAGCATCTGTTAGCAAGACAAATGCCCCAAGATTGGAGCTTATCACATGTTTTTAGCATACCTCTAAAAGTAACCCATAGGATGAATTTAGCTTTGGGGAGGGCCCAGGTTTTCCAGCAAATTTTGTGCCAAGACAAACAATCTCACGGGTTGAGTCATGTCATTGTAGTAAAGGCTGACTGGGGTTGGGGGTGGTAGGAATGAAGAAGGGATGAGGCATCATCTGAGGAACCGCATTGCGTGATCCACCAGTCCCTAGTGTGGAGGATGGTTTTCATGCCCAGGGGTCATTTCCATTGGCAGTCACCATCCAAATGTCATGGGTGTTCAAGTAAAGGTTGTGAATCCACTGAATCCACAAGCGCTCTGAGTCATTGATGATAGAGGAGATGGTTTTAAGAATGAAGCACATATTCCATTTGTGGATGTCTTTGAGACCCAATCCCCCGTGCTTTTAGATTCTGTAATGGACTTCCAAGCCACCATGGGGGTGGTGTTACGGTCCGTATCACCTGACCAGAGGAAGGAGTGGAAGCACTTAGTGATGTTCTTGATAACATTTTTGGGGATGGAAATACAAGAGGCCCAAAAGCCAACAATGCCAAAGAGAGTGCTTTGTATGAGGGAGAGGCGCCCGCAAAGGAGAGGGATTTGCCCGCCCAAGAGGAGATGGATCTATGGATTCAATGAGTGGGTTAAAGTCGGTGGATTTAGGTTTCCTAGCGGTTATGGGAATACCCAGGTACCGAAAGGGAAAAGAACCGAGATTGAAACCGGTAGAGCGGAGGATAGCCTCCGATAAAGTGGGGGCTAACTCCTCCAAGGAAAATGTCAGATTTAGTTGGATTAAGCCTAAGCCCTGGGCCTCAGAAAACAACTCAACTTTGCTAAGCATGACAGAAATTGAGTCATGGTCACCTCTGCAAAATAAGAGAGTGTCATCTGCAAAAAGGAGGTGTGAGAGACGGAGCGAGCTGCATGATGGGTGAAAGCGGAAGCCAGGGGATTGGGGGAGCTGATCAAGGAGGCAGGAGAGCATATCCATTACTATCACAAAAAGGTAAGGGGAAAGAGGATCCCCTGGCGAAGACCACGCTCCCCTTTGAAGAACCCAGAGGGGGAGCCGTTAATGTTAATCGAGTAGGAAGTAGTAGTGACACATTGCATAATCCAATTACTGAATTTAGGGGGAAAGTTCAGAAAGGAGAGGGTCTCCTGGAGGAAGGTCCAGTCCACAGTGTCGAAAGCTTTTCTGATATCCATCTTCATCATACACCGCAGGGAGATGTGAGCCCTTTGGTAGTTTTTCATCAGGCAGGAGCAGAGTTGGATATTGTCAGAGATAAGGTGACCTTTAATGAAGGCCGCTTGACTTTTGCTAATAAGAGAAGGGAGAGTGCCTTTAAGCCTATCCGCGAGGATCTTGCTGATGATCTTATACATAGTATTGCAGCAGGAGATGGGTCTATAGTCACCGGGTGAGGAGGCTGCGCGTCAGATTTTGGGATGAGAGAGGTTAGGGTGGGTTGACATGTTTAAGGAGTCTGCCACTATGGAAGAAACCTTTGATTGCCTGGAGATATCCTCACCAACGATATCCAAGCTGCTTTAAAAAAACTTGGCAGTGTAACCGTCCGGCCCGGGGGCTTTATCATCCTTGATGGAGAGAAGGGCAAGCTTGATGTCCTTAGAGTCAACAGGTCTGGTTAAGAGGCCCAGCTGGAATGGTTAAGCGTTCTGGACTCCATCAAATGGAGATCCGCAAAGGGGAGGGGCAGGGAAGCTTTAGTGCCAAGGGAACGCTAAAGTGAGAGGACTAGGCATTCCTCAACATCGACAGGGGTGTTGAGGACCTCTCCATGGTCATTTGTGATGAAGGCAATGAGGTTCTTATTTCTTCTCGCTTTAATGGCTCTATGGAAGAAGGCATTGTTTGAGTCAGCAAATTTGAGCCAGCGAGTTTTAGCTAGTTGGCGAAGGAGATAAGAGTTCTTGCTGTCTCGAGTAAGGAGCTTGAGTCTCAGGGACTTCTCTTTGGAAATTAGGGTCGGGTTCCAAGGGTCAAAGTCCAGCTTAGTTTGGGTATCTACAAGCTCCTCCCTGATTGCTTGACTTTTATCCTCAAGAGAGCCAAATTCTGTTCTATGCAGAGAGGAGAGACCAGTTTTGAGAAGCTTGAGTCTCTTAATAACAGTGAAGAGACGACTACCTTGGGGATGGGGGTATTTCAGGCTTCACGAACAAGGGAAGAAAGGAGTGGTCGTTGGTCCAGAAGTTGAGAATTTAAAGCTCCTTTTGTGGGGATTAGTATGTGCAAGGTGATCCTCATAGGGCTGTGGTCCGACACCAGCGGCGGAAGGAAGGAGGCGAAGCTGTTAGGGTAGGCCAAGATCCACTCAAACTTTACCAGGAACCCTGTCAATTTGCCGTGGACACGATTGTGGTAGAACTGGTTATTCCACCAAGTATAAAAGCGTCCATAGTAGCGGAGGTCCTGGAGCTCAGCAGCAGAGACACAATTTGCAAAGTCCGATAGTCTCTAGGGGAGGGGTGTGGGGACTAAGCCTATCATCAGCGTAGAGGATGCTATTGAAGTCCCCGACAACAACCCAAGGGCCCTGGATATGAAGGTTGAGGTAGGTTATGTCCTCCCACAGACGCGATCTTAGCGAGGGTTGTTGCTACCATATACGGCCGACATGAAGAAGAAAGAGGAGTCCATAAAGGAGGCTTTACAGGTCAACATTTGTTCAGACATGTGGACAAGGGAGAGAGAGATAACTGAGGGTTGAAAAGGATCCAAATGCGCCCGTTGGGTGCGCGTTGTAGTTTGTGGACAAAGTTCCAAGCGGGAATTTCGCAGCTGAGCTGTTGTCATATAGATCGGTTGCGTCACTCATATATATATATATATATATATATATATATATATATATATATCTATATATATAATATTGAAAGAAAGGCGAGTTCTCTATTAGCCTCCCCCCCCCGCCGATTTGGGCCCCTTCTCGAATCCCCTCTTTTTTTTCTTTTTTCTTGCTAAAGCCTTGCTTCCTCTCCTTGATAAAACTTTCTCCTCCGAAAGTCCTTGTCTCTCTTCATTTTTCTTACTTTAAAATGTTGTAGTTGTTAAATATAAATTTAACAAAATAGTATCTATTTTATATTGTTGTATATTAAAGTTTTACCTTTTGAAACAAGATCAAACACGACTGTGTTTAATAAATTTAAAATTTTATGCTTTTTATATGTAAATATGTTATAAAACGTGTATGAATATTATTAAAAGTTTCATATGTTATACTAGTGTTAGCTTCTTCAACGCTATTAGTTAATCTACGTTTGTATAATGTTAGTTCTTCGACAGTGTTAGTAAATCATGGAGCTGGGGTTTTTTTTGAATAAATTTTAAAAATAAAATATTTATTTGTTTTAATATTTTATGATATTTTTTGTTTTATATATTATTTTATAGTTTTTATTGTATTTGAATTTTTTTGAACTTTTATGAATTTTTTAACCATTCGGATATATTGTGAATTTTAAAAATAATTTGTTAATTAGTAAGGACATTTTTATCTTTTGTGTCCATCAGATTAGATTAATAATATAAGAACCTTTTTAAAAACTTTTAAAAAATATAGTGACATTTTATAAATTTTTTCTAATGACTTTTCATAAATTAACAAAAATATAACGTAATTTCATGAAATTTATAAAAAAATTCCAGCTAGTCACTCCGGCACGCGAAAGTTTTTCTTACCGTGTTCTACAATAATTAACCAAAATTAAACCTACACTTTACCGGATTACTTTTTTTTTGAAGAATTTACCCGATTAACATGTGTGTGTCCATGTGAATGTGGATGCGGGGTAGGTCTCACATGCACAAAAAGTATGATGACTCTATGATGATTGGTAGGTTGAGTTAATTTAACCATCATTTAAAATATGAAAATCTACAATATACCTTTAAATAATTTCATAATTCACTGTAAATTTCAATTTCATAGTTTTATTTTTCAAAGTTTTGAAATTCATAAATATATTTTATTTTGTGAAACAACCTAAATAATGACTATTACACATCTATATTGTAGATCATGTTCAAGTTTATAATATGTCACTTTTTATTTTGGGGTATTTAATAAAATTTTACAAATAATACTTTTTAAAAATATTACAAAAAATAAATGAATACAAAAAATATTTCATAAAATAATTAAAAAAATATTTAAAACATAAAAGAAAATTAATAATTCTTAAATATTAGATATAAACAAAACTTCGAATAAATTGCGGTTTTTCTTCTCATTGTTTTTACATTCTATTTCATTATAGTATTTGTAATTATAATTAGAAAATAGTTAAATATTATATAATCGGTATATTGTGAACTTACAACATTGAAACATTTTAGAGATCTAATATGAATTTTCAAGAGAAGCTGAGTAGAGCTAGAAGAAGAGGTCACAAGATTTTGTGAAAGACTGCGTGAAACAAACAAACTACAAAGTACAAACTTAAAAGAGATGATGAGCGACGCTACAGATTTCAGAAGCTGGTGTAATTTAATAGATGGGTTCAAAAGTTACGACTTGAGACTAGGAAACGTGTATGTTATAGTCATTTTTTTTTACAAATACAGTCAAAATTTTAAATTTCGCAGTCACTAGCATACAATCAGTATTGATACCTATCTCTCTCACCACGCTCTCATTTCTCATTTCACACACACGAAAAATCACATTTGATAACCTCTCAAACGCTCTCCATCGACCGAACTCCATTTCCCACGTTTAAGGTAAAAAATTCACACATCTTTCATTATTTTATGTTATTGTATGATTAGGATTAGTTTTAGTACTGATTTACATTAATCGAAAGTCAAATTGAGCTTAAAAATCTAAAAAAATGGCACCCACAGATCCGTCTGTAAAACGAACCAGCAACGCCACGTCCGTTTCATACAATATGAAACGGACTGCCGTTGTTGGTCCGTTTATACGGACAGTCTATATTGGTCAGTTTTGCGGACGAGTCAAGACCGTCCGTCTTACGGACGAGTTGAGACCGTCCGTTTTGCGGACATATTAGTATCATCCGTTTTGCGGACCAATATAGATTGTCCGTTGTGGACGGTTGTTGAATGGTCCGTTTCGGACCAATGAAAATGGGGCTTTTTGACTGATTTTGTTGTTTTGATGTCATTTTTTTCTTCTTCAGATGAACCAAAATAGTAGAAAAAAGTGGTGACTGGTTGTTCTACTTCAAAGGTCAAGAAAAAGAAGGTGACACAATTTGTGTGAGACACAGAACAAATGGAGGCAGAAGACGATCCAGAGCATTGCAGACCAACCATAGCATGCACGTCACTTGCTACCTCATCTCCTCACCCTGCTGCTGCTTCGTTCGTTTGTCCTCCTGTTCATCAGAGTTTGCGTCACCGAGGAGGCGGTTCGTATCTGATGGTGACGAGGACGACACCGATATGATGGTGATATGGACCACACAGATGGTCGGACATCAGTTAGCCCTTCCTGTTACAACCTTACTACCGGTCGAGGAGAGGCACCCAACTAAACCGGATAACCCACCGATTGATTCATCACTCTGGACTCCGTCCTAATTGTCGGTGGTCCTTCAGATGCTAGCCTGCTACGAAGCTTGGTGGACATGTTGCACTTGATGTGCGGCACCGAAGCTTTGGGATGTATCCGTAGATCCAGCACTGCAAAAATTTTAAATACTTTTAGTACTATTATTGACAATTTAATTTTGCATGCTAGCGAATAAAGTTGTTCCGATTTGTACTTGCAGTAGGGTAAGACACCCAACGACGGTCTTTGTGTCTCAGCACGAGAAAGAGACACCGAGCTGTCTGTAGAGATATGCGATTGTAGCAGCACCCACGTGTAGTATGAGATGGTGTCGATGTCCTATAGGGGCTAGGCAAGTGTTATGGTGCATCCTGTCGTTCCCCTTGTAAGGGAATAATGTGCATCCAACGCAAGTAGAACAGATAGCCACGAGCCTCGCAGGCGTACGTGGCATCTACATGGCCACACCACTCCAACCTTATTATAGGGACGCCGCCTTGTGGTCCCACCTGTCTGCTCTTCACCACAGTGACCGAAGGAAGGCTACCACCTCAGCGAGTGCAGCCAGGCCGTGGTCCAAAGTCAGCTCCGAAGGTGATGCACCTCCACGCAACTCCTTAGGGGCCTCAAACGCAATAACTCCTCTCCGCTGAATCGATACGTTCATAATGTGATTGACATCATGCATGAGAGTGATCGTCATCTCACCCAAAAGGTAGGTGGAAGGTGTTGGTGTCGGCGTGCCACCTCCACTCCGATCCACGAAAGTATCCGGAGAGCAGTCGTGAAGATGCGCTAACCCACTGTCTCTTCACTACCCCTCCTTAGTCTCTTCGTGGTAAGGAGATCAGCATGCCATTTTCTTTCTAGTAAGAGCCTCAGTGTAGTTACAATGTCAAACATCCACGATCCTAGAGATATATCGATTCTATAAGTTTTTTATGTATAATCTAATGTTTCCATACGTTTTTTATAAGTCTACACATTTAGGTTAATAACATTAAATAAAAAGTTAGAGATAATACCAGTCCTTGCACTCATCAAGTGCAACATGTCCAGCAAAGCTTAAATCAGGCTGACATCTAAAGGACCACCAGCAATCGGGATAAACTCCGGAGTGATGACCAATCGGTGGGTATCCGACCCTCAGCTGGGCCTCTCATCGACCGGCAGCAGGTGCAACAGGAAGGGCTAAACTGATGTTTGGCCGTCTGCTGGTCCACATCATCATCATCATCGGTGTTGTTGTCATCGTGTCACCATCAGATACGAACCGCCTCCTCGTGATGCAAACTCCTGATGAACAGGAGACTAACCAGAAGCAGCAGCAGGGTGAGGAGATGAGGCAGCAAGTGACCGTGATGCTGATGGTCGGTTTGCAAATGCTCTTGGACCGTCTCTCTGCCTCCATTTGCTGCCTCGCAGATCGTGTCACCTTCTTTTTCTTAATTGGCCTTTGAAGTAAAATAATCAGTCACCGTTTTTTATTTGTGCTTTCGTTCATCTGTAAAAAAATGATATCAAAACAACAAAATAAGTCAAAAAGGCCCATTTTCACAGGCCGAAATGGACCATTACCAACGCCGTCCACAACGTACAGTCTATATTGGTCCTGTAAATGGACGGTCTGCGAGATCCTCCGCCTTTACGGACCAATATAGACTGTCCGTAAAATTGAGACCGCAAGCAGCATCATTGTCCTTTCATATTGTCCGTATACAGACTGATTAATGTAAATCAGTACTAAAAACTAGCTAATCCATATCATACATACAATAAAATAAAAAAAATGAAAGACATGTGTGTGAAATGTTTGACTACTTGAAACATGGGGAAATGGAATTCGACCGAACGGAAGAGAGGGAGCGTTTTGATAGGTTAGCAAATGTGATTTTCATGTGTGAAATGAGAAATGAGAGCGTGGAGAGAGATAGGGTGCCTTATGGGTATATATAACCCCCTTTTTTTACGACTGTAAACTCAAGAAATACTGACTGAATGATGGTGACTATGAAATTTAAAAATTAACTTATTTTTAAAATGACTACGGAAACACAAAAAAAAAAACTCAAAAAACTACTGAAACACTGAAGTCATCATAAATTAAGCGTGTGAGGTAGAGAATAGTTCGAACCTTACGAACACATTACTTACTCCCTTTGCTCAAATCACTTTTATTGAGATTTTTTGAAAGATAAATATCTTTTAGACTATTTATTAGTTTATTATAAGTTCTTGTTTAGCTACGCGAAAGCTTTTGCGCTTAATACTCCTACAAATGTACTAGTACATTAGTCAAAAGAGAGTGTAAGCTAATCTAGATGTATGAAATTTATTATATATCTTCATCAGAGCTACTTCAAATATATAGTGACATATTATATTTATAACATATTTAATAACTTAATTTACAATATTCAAGAAAATATAATTTAATTTCACTATACTTAGATTCTACATTCTCCTATAAACATAATACAAAATAACAAAAATAAATGTATCATTTCATACAAAATAAAATACATTTGAATAAAAATATACTACTGTTCGATTTCACAGGAAGCAAAAGAAATTATTGATTTGTATGACTAGTTTGGTCGGCCACCATTACTATTTTAAGGAAACAATTGCTTACTCTCTCTCTAATCAAGAAATTCTTGGTACCATACTGTCAAATCTTTTGTTGATAAAATAATGTTACGATAGCCACACTATATTGATAATAAATTCCTTTACCTCTAAAACATAACAGTAGTATTCTCTCTATATATATAGTCATATAGATCTAGTAGCCAACAGCAGCACCAAACATGGTTACTAATCGTAATCGACCACAAAGAAGCACTCTCTTGTATACGTAGAGTAGCTCCTCAATTCCTGTATAAGGAAGATCTCTCAATATTAAGAGTTTAGGTTTCTCCTTCATCATCATGGTGTCGCTTGCAGTACGAGTCCTGTTGTTGGTCACCTTCATGGTCCTTTGTGTAAGCTTTTAAAATTAATGATCTCATCCTTACTATATAATCATATTACGTCTGTTGTTTTTCGAATATACTCCAGATTAATTAACCGAAGAAAAAAAATAAAGTTTTTGCATGCACACGTATCTCCCATTGATTTAATTTCAGGTTGTTGGGAATGGAGACGAATCATCATCAGGTGTAGGCATGTACTGGAAGAAAGTGTTGCCAAACACTCCCGTGCCTCAGTCCATCAAAGACTCCTTGTACCGCCCTGACTGGTTAGAAGACGACCTGACCACTACTCTACCCAGCGTTGTTGCTGGTGACGAAAGACTTGAAAGCGGGACGATGAACCACCGCCCGGTTCACGTCGTAAAGCCCAGAGCCCCCCGGCTAAGGCTTATATTTACCTCTGGGCCGCGTCACCGAATCAGCTCCACGACCCGTCGAAGGCACTTTTCTTCTTGCAAGAGGATCTACGACTTGGTCCAAGAGGACTCTCCCGCTTCACATGGCCAAGGAAAAGGGGTCCAAAAAGTCGGCACCTTTTTTATCCCGGAGTGAGGCAGCCTCTATCTCCATTCTCTTCGAAAGAGTTCCCGCTATTTCTTGACCGCTTCTCTGTCTCTCCTGGATCTGAGGATGCAAAAGCCATGTATGAGGCAATAGACGAGTGCGAGAAGAACCGGGCTGGGGTGTATAGCAAAGTACTGCGCGACTCGCTTGAGTCTCTGCTGGATTTTGCCCCGACAAGCTTGGTAGTTATAGAGTGAAGGCGGTAAGGGACGAGGCGAGGGTGATGCCCCGGCGGTCTTCAAGATTATACTGTGGTGGCGGAAAGCAGTTGAAGGGAGCTAGGCCGGAAGTCACGTGGCATGTCAAAGGAGAGCTACCAGTACTCGGTTTACTTCTGCCATGAAATTATAAAGACTGTGGGGTATATGTTTCATTGGTGGGTGACAACGGGGTTAGAGTGGAGCGGGTGCGGCCTGCCACAAGAACACGTCGACGGGAACCCTAAGCATTTGCTTTCCAGGCGTTGAAGGTCAAGCCTGGAGCTGTGCCCATCTGCCATTTCTTCGCCCCTGATAACTAGGGGCTGCCCAAAAATTCCGAAACCGTGGTATCCGACCGAAACCGAAGTGAACCGTGGCCTGTTTTCAGGTTAACCGTACCGGTTCTTGCGGTATGGTTAACGAACCGCGTAAATTGGGACCGGTTTCGGTTCGGTAACGGTATTGAATTTTCCATAACGGTTAACCGATCGGTTAACCATGGTTAACCGATTATATAACAATCAAAATATTCAAATATTAATGTTCACGTTATATAATATTTAGTCGTTAGCTATTGAGGGAAGATGCCAATATTATATTTTTTGTCACATGTTTTTGATTTGTCACTCATGATTTAGGTGGATGATCAATGTTGTACTATAATATTAATGGTATGGTTCTCATCAATAAAAAAATTCACGGCTACAAGGTTAACCGATTAAACCGAACCGAACTGAAGGTTAACCGGTCTAAACGGAATGGTAATGGAATCGGATTTTAGAAAAACCGAATTAAACGGTTAACCGAATCCGGTTAACCGATCTAAATGGATGGTAATGGAATTGATTTTAGAAAACCGAAGACCGGTTAACCGAAAGCGGTTAACCGAATAAGGCGGTTAACCTACCATGGGCACCCTACTGATAACCTCTTCTGGATTTGATGTTCGTAAACTAAACAATCATCGATCGGCCACCTCTTACTTATATAAGTACTCTGGCATACCTACAATATGATGTTTACAATCTCCTAGCTATGTATAATATGTAAAGAGATTGTGTTACTAGCCACCATAAGTTGTCTTGCCAGGTCAGTAGAAAGATCTCATGCATGCCATGACCTTTCGACATGTGTGTATGTTTTTTTTTTAGATAATTTCGACATGTGTGATGTGTGCAAAGTAATTCTGTAATGAATGTGTGTCTCTCTATAATAAATATGTTCGGCATTTCAATTACTTTCACCCCTCATTTATTTTCTTCTCATCTTCATTTTAATCTATTTAAATAATGAATTTATATGTATAATATCACTACCCGGTTAATCCTAAACTCGACTGGTATTTAACGAGCAAAACATACTACCGTACCAGGTAAAGTATGGTGAAATTTTATTTTTAAAAATCATTTTATAAGAGTCGGTGGAGAGTAGACTAGAAATATTGCGTACTTCTATGGTATAAGTGTGTCACCTCCGAACAACAATTTTCAAAACATCCACAAATATAATAACATAAAACAACCAATAATTTATGCTGCAAATATAATGAATACTGAAACAGAGGCGGAGCCGGAAAACTGTAATTAAGGGGCGAGAATATTTTTAATAATATTAATTAATATTTAAAAATTAATTTTTAAGAAATTAATTTAATTTTCAATATTTAAAATTATATTTTAAAAATGATATATATATTAAATTTGACACAAAATTAAATTAAATTAAAATATATAGATTAATATATTATAAATTAGCTTATTTTCCCTTTTCTATTTAGTTTTTTTTTATAAAGATTGGTATATAAATTATAAATTAATGAAAATAATATAGAACAATAGTTTTAAACTAGTAGTTTTTTTCTAAATTGTTTATTCATATACGGATAAATAGTCTCTTAAAACTATTACTATCTATCAATTCTAATAAAATATTCTACAAGGAAAAGAGCAACCTAATAATAATTACAATGTAAACTTTCAATTATATCAAAATTATTAGAGTACAAAATATTTGTAGTATATTTCAGAAATATTAATTATAAGTATTCAACTTGCTAAGTAATAATTAATTACAAAACTGTTTGTACAAACTATTATGGTTTGTCAGTATATCAAAGTTATTATAGGTTTATACCGTGCTTAATAATTAAAGAATAATTTTATATGCTAATATACGTTATTTTCATTTCTTGGCATATCCAGTATTAAATTTAAATTTATGTTTTTGAATTTCATTAAGTAATATTTAATTGAATAGAATATATTGTTTTAGAAAGAATTACTTTTTCAATGATATTATTTATTCCATTAAAAATTAAAATAATCTTAAATATTAATACATTTGAAAGGTTATATTAAATACTAATATATAATCCATAAAATTATATTTTTATATATAACATCTCTAAATACAGTGGTTTATTTCTTTATTTTTTAAATATATGTAAAAAAATTATTTTAATTTTTAATTATATTATACATATTATAAATTAATTGAACTAAAAATATTAATAAAGAATATTAACTATTAAAAGCTATAATTGAATATCTACATATATTTTAACTTTATTAAAAAAATTGTTTTAAAATATAATATAAAATTTTTATTGTAATAACGAAAACGGTAAACGCTTCTAGACAAAACTAACTTACTCAAAACAGGCAGACAAAACCGTCGTCTGCCGAACACTAGTTTTCAAAACAGCCACAAAACAACCAGCACAAAACAACCAGCAAAACTACCACCACAAACAACCAGACCAAAACTACCACAAAACTACCAACAAAAATCACGCCGAACGCAGCTGCGTTCAGACTTGGTCTAAATGTGGTATAAATGTGGCATTTTTTATTTTGGCATTTTTGACAAAAAAAATGCCAAACCACCGTCACCGAACAACAATTTTCAAAACACCCACAATATACCAGCACAAAACAACCACAAAACAACCAACCTTTTGCTGGCAAATATAATAATAAATACCGTAAACAAAGGCGGAGCCAGAAAACTGTAAATTAAGGGGGCGAGAATATTTTAATAATATTAATTAATATTTAAAATTAATTTTTAATCAATTAATTTAAATTTTTTCAATATTTATAATATATTTTAAAAATGATTTATATATTAATAATTGACACACAAAATTTGAAATATATATATTAAATATATATAAATTGTTTTTTTCCCTTTTTTTATTTTTAATTTTATTTTATAAAGATTGGTTGTACTAACTTACAAATTAATGAAAATAATATAGAACAATAGTTTTAAACTAGTAATGTTTTTCTAAATTGTTTTTGAATTTCATTAAATAATATTTAATTGAATAGAATATATTATTTATTTTAACTACAAATATATGTTTAAAATAAATATTTTATCAACAATTAAATAATATATAATAATAAAATAATAAGTGATATATGTATATATATATTCGTTTACAGTCAATTATTTTATTATTAAAAAAATTGCTTTTTCATTTCAATTATATATTTATTCCATTAAAAATTAAAATAATCTTAATTATTAATACATTTGAAATGTTATATTAATTACTAATATATAATCCATAAAATTATTTTTATATATAACACTCTATATTTGCTCTAAATAAAATTGTAACACCCCTCTCAATAATGACGTAATAATCACTCACGAGAACAGAAAATAAATGCGTCTCATAGCGGAAGAAATGACAGTAATAAGACTCACATGGGTGTTACTTGCCATCCCTTGCCCATACGAGTGATGTAGCAGTACAACAACTTAACAACATGAAAACGTAAGGATACAACCCGCGGTGACAACGAGATACCGCCTACACATCCTTCTAAGTCCCAAAAGCAACGTCTACAGTGAGCGTTTAGTTATACTCCAAATACTTACAGCCGACATCAGTAAAACAACCTTAATACATAACAAGGTACGTATGGTAATTCTAGAATCCAAACGTCGTAACTACCCGGCCCCGCACTCCGGCTTCGTCCGTGATTAACAACCTGCATAAAGCCATAAAGGCTCAGCGATAAACGCTGAGTATGCCGAGTCTGGACCCTAATGGTCAATTAGGTCGTATTAACCGTCTTTTTATTAGGTTCGTTACATGCATCACCGGTTTACAGAGTATAGCGGAAACTGTAAAAACGTAATTAATCGTACAACAATCATTACAGATATACACAGAACAACAGCGCATCGTACAACACAATAGCATCGATAAATCACACACCGTGTCATAGTTTCATGTCATCACGTATCATAACGCTCAGCCCCCCGGGCCCTCACATATCGTTTACTTTGGTTAGCATTGTCGGGTGTCAGTTAGGACAACCCGAAACATATTCACTTGGACAGTAGTCCCACGTACACACAAGGTGCCCACTGCCCTGATCATCCGAAGATTCCGGGACTATTTCACTTTGCCTTTGTAAAGACGTCCATTTAGGTGGCCAGGGCCTGGTGCCAACGGTAGCACACTCCGCCTGACGATCTATCTAGGTTCGTTCAGGATTAACTAGGGAAACCCGACACAGGTTAACCCAAGAGATCTCTACGCGCGACCAGCAGCCAATGACTGTCTGGATTAAGGTTCACATCACTTTCATTCACATTCCACTGTTAACTTCGTTAGTTAGTAATTCAGTTACAGTTTTAAATATGGAGAACATCACTTATTTGTTGGCTGCCCTGTGGGTCTTACGCATGCCTAGAATGCTTCTAGGTAGTGTTTATGTTTGAGTCGAAGCTCTAGAGACCGACAATGTCGTGTCTCGTTCCTAAGTGTTTTACTTAGGTTATAACTACGTACTTGTAATACTGAGTGTATTAGGTCAGGCAACGGTAATCACAATCACACAACTCGTATATGTAGTTTCATATAAGTCGATCTATAGTCGACATAGTATTAGTCTCGTAGAACGTTCATGCATAAATAAATAATGCAGTAAACACATATCCATCACACATAGTCACACATGTTATCAAACAAGTCCGAGCCCGAGGAATTCCTCAGGACAACTCGGATCAAACTCCTTTACATACCGTACACCGTGTCTAGGTTCGCGCAGTGTCGACCACTAAAGCTTTCGAGCGCGCACGTCTGAAGGGCGATCTAGAAATACAAGGAACGCTAAGCGTCAATCCACATGACAGTATGATTCGGTATTTCCGAATAACGTTTGAAATCCCAGAACTACGCCCCCGGATTTTCCAACTGTTTCTAGTTAAAGTATTATTTTCTTAAAAACTCCATACTCGTCGTGTGAGTTAATATTCGGTTTTCATAAGGTATGAAACCTCACGTTATACACTTGTGATACTTCGTTTGGGATTTATGTATCATACCAAGGTCATATACTGACCTTAGTATTTTACGTCATTATATACTATAGTTTATGTCTTTATTCTTGACATGCATTTATATATGTATGTATGCGTTTAGCATAACAGTTTTAATAAACTATATATATATATATATATTATATATATATATATATATATTGACCACATAATATTGTTTAGTGCTACATTTATTTCATGATGTTTATATAGTATGGTCTTTTACATGTCATTATCTTATAGCATATGGTTTTGGTAACTTTATGTATGTACCGAAAGTAATATTCACATATGATACACTTGAGCTCCTTTATTATATAATTCTCATTAATCGTAATATAACCGCATCATTTATATTATGTTGTAAGTATCTAATCTTATAACATCAAAACCTTGTAGTAAAATATCACCCAAAGTTTTATAAGCTCACTTAAGTATGTTGGAGATGTTTTAGGTTCATTAATAACTCAATATCACCCTCTGTAACATGGTTATATAGAAGCTCATACATCATCGGTATCTGAACAACAACCTCTATATTCCTTCCTAATTCTTGTTTCTAGTTAGTCCAAGTGCGGTTTAATTCTTCTCACTCTATCTACCTAACTATCTATGGTGTTATTGATGTTTTAACCCAAGATTGAACCACTAAAACATTCACCTAGCTTCTGCACTTAATTGTACAGAGATTGCCCCTAGTGAAACTCTGAACCCAAAAATCAGAAAGCATAAGGCAAGGACCTGTGTATAACTTCTTCCTCTTTCTTCCATCTTTTATGTCTGTTAGACTGTCTCCTAACCTCCCCCGTGAATATCTCGACCTAACCGAGTGTATTAGCCACAATTTGGGTTGATTATTAACCACACACAACCCTCTTAACACAACTGTAATTCAGTTATACAGAGGACAATCATCACATGAAACTGAAACAAAACTGAAACACTACAGCTGCTTTTTCTTTTCTTTTTCTGTTTCTTGCTAACCTGGTTCTTCAGTTTTCTTTTCCCCACATCATTTAACTTCCTATTTAGTGTCTTAAATGTAATTCTATCCTCAAAGGAATCCACAGCAACATTGCTAACCTCACTGTTACATCCCAAAACTGAAACCGATACATAACTGATTTACCTTCTTTTGTTTCTTTTTCTTTGTTCAGGAATTTGACTTTTGATTTTCCTCCAACCTTCTTACCTAGTTAGTAAGTGAATTAGAAAGGTTTTAAGCTCTTGAACCACTCAATGTCATTCACTTATACTCTCTGTAGCATAGTTATACAGAGACAGAAAATTCCTGAAACTGCAACTAAAGTTATACACTGACATATGCTCTTATTGTTTTCCATGTCTGTTTTCTAAACTGACCTACACTCCTCCTAGCTCCTTACCTACTTAGCTAATGATTATCGAGATTTTAGACTTAAGAGCAAACCCAAAACAATTTTATTAATGCCACTGAAACTTGAGTATACAGGAATCAGAACTGCAGAGCAGAAAATCTGCAACAGATACACTTTCTTTTCCATTTCTTTTCTCTCTGTTAGTTCACGTGTTTGATTTTCAATCCTTTCCACACTGTTGACCCAGTTAATTAAGTGTGCTATCAGGTTTCTAACCCAACCAGAACCCAAAACCACTTTGTTACAGACCCAGAAATAACCAAAACACTGAACTGAAAAAAAAAGAAACTGAAAATCTGAATCAAAACTGAAATTTGAAACTGGTGTTTCTTTACTCTTCTGTTTCTCTTATAGTTCACTCATCAGGTTTTACTTTCTCCAGTAGTCTAGCTATTCTGTTAATTGTCTAGATATCGTTTTAATCTTCATAGCAGCCCAAAAGAGACATGGACCACACCCTGGAAGTTCTTTACACAGAAAACAACAAAAGAAAATCTGCAACAGAAACCATGCAACTGCTGTAAGTATTTTTCTGTTGCTTTGTTTTATGTTATCTAACTTCTTTCTTAGTCTTCCCCACCTGTTTGGGTAGTTTATTCAGCGTTTGACTCAACATACACCCAAGGTGATACGGTTAAACCCCTCTGTAGTTTGCTTATGCCGAACCAGAAATTCTCATAGCCTAAAATAAAACTGAAGTTCTGATATTAATTCTTTTCTGTTTTGTTATTAAATTGTTCCTTAACTTCTTCCTAGGTGTTCCTATCCATGCTTGAGTGTGTTAGAATGTTTTAGGTTCATTAACTCCCACACCAGCCAGTTATACAGAAAACACAAAACATCTTAGGACTAAACTGAAACATCAAAAACCTGATAACTTCTTTCGGTTTCTCTGAGAATTCTTAATCCTGGTTTTCTTTTCAGTTTTCCTTCATTGCTAACCTACGTAGTTATGTGTTTTACTGGGGTTTTAAGTTTTTATCTAACCCTTACTACCCCCCACATTACCTCTGCAAAGTAAGTACACAAAACACAGGCTTCACAGCAGTTGAAAACTACACCAAAAACAAAGGCATAAACTGTTGCATCTGTTTCCTGTCTTGTTCTTTCTTTTTAGTTGTGATTTTTTTTTTTTACTTCTTTTTCTTCAACACCCTCACGTTTAGAGACTTAGTCAGGTGTATTCATAAGATTATAAATGTATTAGCAACTCAAGGACATTTAATATACTGAGGCTACATGCTACTGATTTGGCATGGCTATCAGTTTTGATAGGTTTAGTCTTCTTTTTGTTTTCTGATCCTGAATCAGTTTAGGGATTACTCACCAGTCTAGTGACTTGACAACTTCTCCTTCGCTACACCTTGGTAGAACATGGAACTCCAGCTCCTTGGTCACTCGACACAGCTGAGGAAGGTTTCTCAGAGGTTAGACTCGGTAAAAGAAAAGAGAATGCAACAGGTTGTGGAAACTGGTAGTCAATTTACCTTCCACTTCAGTTCAAACCCAAAGATGCTGCTGTGTTGCAGAGGGATTTTCTTGCTTGATTATCTTTGGGAGAAGGACGTCATATTATTGCAGGCCAGAAAGACAAGAGAAGCTCAGTTATGGAAGTCAAGGTTGTAACAGAAACTCAGGAATACAGAAGACTGAACAACCGGTTTTTTTTCTTTCTTCTGTTGTTATGATTCATGGCTTACCTACCAGGAGTTCTTGGAGGGAATTGTCTCAAGATCTCCAGGATTCTACCCTTGGTTAGCATGTAGTGTTCTTGCACGACAAGTACAGGAATCTGAGGAACTGGGTTGAGCAGTCTCGATCAGAACTGAGCAGAGACAAAGAAAAACAGAAACGAGAAGGACTGGTTTGGAGTATTACCTTGTGTTGGCCTCGAGAAGGAATGAAGCACTTCACGGTTTCAACTTCCAGAGAGAGTTATGCAAAGGCTGAGGGGGAAATGAGTTAGGAAGTAAAGAAGATTCTCGGTATGAAGACAGAGGGGAATGACAGTGGATGAGCAACTGGTAATTACCTCAATTGTGGTCAGGAGATGAACCACATTGTTTCAGGTGAGTTCTTGCGTGGAGTAAACTCAGTTTGAGTTGGTTATACTGAGACACTAACTCAAGGGACAAGGACTGGGTGGATTTATCGGTTCACGGTACATGTTGCTGACTCCCGTATGCATGCGTGGGAACTTCCGAAAGAGCAATCTGATGCACGGTTTTTACTGGAGTCAAGGAGTGCAGTTGGTGGTTACAAGTTACTAGAGAGAGTTATGGGCGATTGTAAAATAATCAGCTCTGTCGCATGGAGTTTATGGGCGATTGGAAAAAAAATAGTTAGCTCTGTCGTGTGAAAGTTTGGAACAGGGTCTGGTCTTGTAGTACCGAATTCAGAGGAGAAATGTTCGAGTGTTGAGGCGTGTCTGTCTCCACTCTTTTCTTTCTGTAACTTTAGTAGCAAGACTACTAGTTATAATTTGTTGGTATCTATTACCGAATTTGAGCACAGCTCAACCGGTTAAGGCTTCGGGAAAGGTACGAAAGGTCTCGGGTTTGAATCCTGGCTAGAGCATGTTTGCTCTTTTTCTTTTCTTTTTTGTTTCAGCCTCATTTATGCCTATTTCTTGTATATATGCGACTGTATTAACATGTCGCGTTATTAGTTATATGTACATATACATAAGCGACTATTTTGTTATGTCACGTTGTTGATTATACCTTTATATGGGTACGACTATTTTATTTGTCGTGTTTTAGTTATATATACAACGTTATAATATTGTAACGTTGTGTATATGTATATATATACGTATGTATATAAGTGCGTGACCGTATTAATATTAAACTGTTCGTTTATACCTTAATGTAGTAAATTATATATTTAAATAACGTTTAATTATTTAGGGTATTTCAAAAATGGTTTATTTCTTTATTTTTTGTAAATTATGTAAAAAAAATTATTTATAAATTAATATGTATACATATTATTAATTAATTGTCACTAAAATATTAATAAAGAATATAATTATTAAAGGCTATAATTGAATATCTACATATATTTTAACTTTATTACCAAAAAATTGTTTTGAAATGTAATATAAAATTTTTAATTGTAACAACGAAAACGGTAAGCGCACTGCACAAAACTAACTTATTCAAAACAGACAGACGAAACCACCGCATGCCGAACACTAGTTTCAAAACAACCACAAAACAACCAACACAAACAACCAATAGAACTACCACAAAACAGTCAGCCAAAACAACCACAAAACTACCAACAAAAAAAAACCCGAACGCAGCCTAATACTTTTTGTCTACAAAGAGCACCGAGAGCAGCAGCAAGTGGATCATCAAGTTCTGTTCATCTTCAATCTTTGCTCTTTTAATACTGTTCATCTCATATCTAATCACGATTTGTCCAGATATTAATGCATAATTAACGGGGCCAGTCTCTTTTAATTTGGCAGCATTAATCATGAAGCCAAAACAAGAACAGGTGGTGGGGGGCTGGGCGAAAGGTAAATTTTAGGCCTGTCGGTCTATTTTAAAAAACCAAACCCGGTTTTTTACATACTCGGGCCGGGCTGAGTTAGGTCCAATTTTTTCTAGGCTTTGCCAAAGTCCGGCCCGCCTGACCCCGTTTTTAGTTTTTTTTATATAAATTAATAAAAAAAATTCTAAAATTAATATATTTTAATATAAAATTTATATATTATATATAATTTTTGTATATATTATATATAATTTTTATATATTATATATAATTTTTGTATATATTACATAAAATTAAATATGTATATATTCCATTTTTAAAAATATATATAATAAATAATGTAAATCGGGCCGGGTCGGGTTTGTCCACAGACTCAAAAAATGTGTCGCGGTCTGGTCCGGTTTGTTATTAGGGCCTGTTTTTATGTCCAGATCCGCTCAGAAACCCAATCGGGTTGGACCTATCGGGCTTTTTTACGGACCGAATCGGACCGGACTGCCGGACCGGACACATTATGATCAACACTACCCACCCAGAGCAGCAGCAAGTGGATCATCAACTTCTGTTCATCTTCAATCTTTGCTCTTTTAATTACTGTTCATCTCATAACTAATCACGAATAGTCCAGATATTAATGCATAATTAACGGGGCCAGTCTCCTTTAATTTGGCAGCATTAATCATGAACCAAAACAAGAACAGGTGGTGGTGGTGGCTGTGGGCCGGGCCGAGCCAAGCGGGAGTCAAGTCATTTCGGGCAAAAATGGAATCAACACACGTCAACTTCAACGAAAATGAAGTTTTTTCTTTTTAGCAAATCAAACGAAATGTATTTGTCCCCTTCTTTTCCCTTTCTGAAAAATTCTCTTGTTTTTCATACTATATTATAGGGATAGTTTGTCAAGTCTAGTGCTTTTATGTGTAATAAATGAAGCTCAAAAAAATAAGAATGGCACAATAATTACAACTAACAGTCACGTGGGACTCGCCATATGATTCCTTTGTCTTTTTTCTACACTATTTTACGCACAATAATTACAACTAACAAGGCAACTATGCTCCATATACACTTCAACCTCTAACTCCCGGTTTAAGACAACTTGCCTTCAGCATTCATCTTCTCCATTTTTTATTTTGGAAGCCAGGAGTGATAATGGGCTTGGACTATCACTTTTGATACCAGCGTAGATCACCCTTCAGACTATCTCATGTTAAGGCCCAATATAGTCTCCTCTAGTACCCCTTAGGCCCTTACAGTAAAGTAGGCCCATCGACGATAAAAAAATAAAAAATACTATTACATCACCACCCTCAAGCCAACGTCGTTTCATCAGTGCACATCTTCTTCGCTTCCTTCCGACAATCGTTCATCCCCATTTAATCCCTCTTCCCTTGTCACCTCCCTGTCTCTGTTGTTTCTCCTCCGGTTTATCCTCTCTCATCTCCGCCTTCCAAACTTTCTAATCCGCTGTCTTACTTTCTGCTCTCCGGCGATGGAAGTCGACACTCTTGCCAACGGAAATGCAAACCAGAATTCCACTGCCGTCGCAGTCCCGGTCACCGGTCTCGGCGGAGTCGTCACTGGAAACTCTACCTCCACGGCGCCTTCATCCAAGTTGAATCAGTTATCAGAGTCGCTCAAGCTCGAACATCAGTTCTTGCGTGTTCCATTCGAGCACTACAAGAAGGCAATCAGACTCAACTACCGTGCGACGGAGAAAGAACTCTCCGCCGTCTTATCAGGTGTCTCTGACTCCTCCGTCAACATGTCTCGTGACGAGGCGGTGAATCATCTCACCTCCCTCGTGTCCAGATTGCCAGGTCTTAAGAGGAAGGTAAAACTTTTATTCTGTTTTGGAAAGATTTTAAATTTTTATTTTGGATAGACTCGAATTAGGCTGGCCTTTATTGCTCCTTTTGTTGGAATTTTCATTGTGCTGAGCGATAGTTATCTAGGGGTATGGGTTTACTGGCAAATTGGAGTATTTTGCTTGCTTATCTGCTTCCTGATTTTCCATTTGTCTGCTCATATGGTGGCGTCAGTAAATTAAAAGTGGATTAGTGGATTTTCAAATTCTAGATGCATCATGAGCTTCCATTTGTGTGTCGACCAAAATTATTGTTGTTGGGTAAAATATTTCAAGCGAGAAAGAACCTGAAAGTGACATTTTAGGGCACGGCTGTCTCATATAGTTCGGTGGCGTGAACCAAACAACAACTTTGTTCTTTGGAACAATCTTGTTCCATGTGAAATTGAATGCTTGTTTTGCCTTAGAAAATCTGATTGCGCTGCGACCAGATTCTTGAATCTAAAGTTTAGGTTCTGTGTTTCATATCAATGCAAGTTTAGGTACCGTGATTACAAAGGATGGGAGGATTACACTGATAGATCCCTCTCATCCACATTTACTAAAGGAATATTATCAGATGGCCTTGTCGTATTGAATAGAAAAGTCCCCTGGAAATATATGCTAAAAGATGAAAGCTACCTTGTTACCCCATATAGATACTATAACAATAATGCTTCACTGAAAATTGTAGCTAGAGGAAGAATGCCGAAATGAGAACCTGCCAGAGCAGAGGTGCAGAGCACGACTTGATCATTTGGAATCTGCAGATGTAGACAATCTGTCAGAATGGAGTAACACTCGATTGAAGCGGTTTCTGATCGACTACATGTTGCGTCTGTCATATTATGAGAGTGCAAAGAAGCTCGCTCTGTCCAGCAATATACAGGTATATGTTATCCTTGTCCTTCAGATTGACCTCATTGTACAATGGGACTCAATTGAATATAAACAATTATTATCCTGCTTTAGCTTGTTGCAATCCTGCTGAAGCGTTTAATTTGTGTTTCTGATGAAGTATTTTCTTTTACTTTTACATTTGAGCTAATTCACCTTTCAAACCCATAGGATCTTGTTGACATTGAAGTATTTTATGAAGCCAAGAAGGTTATTGATGCTCTTCAGTGTAAGGATGTGGCTCCCGCATTAGCTTGGTGCATGGAGAATAAGTCCAGGTTGAAAAAGGCAAAGGTACATTATTGTGCCAAAAGAATGTGTCAAGTCCCAATAAATTCGTGATATGTTGTTCCATGTTCAAATTGACATGCTCCGGAGGATTTATTGTTGAGTTTTGTGCTGAAGAACTACCATAAAACTATAATGGCTGGTGCTAGGGAAGAGCATACTTAAATTCTAGACCAAATCTGTGTGACAGTTCTTACATTTTCTTAGTGGGGTGCACTTTAGTCTTTTACTATATTAAGGTTGTTTTTTAGAAAGGATACCCCTTCAAGAGAATTGAATGGAGAACTCTGAGTAGGTAGTCCCAGTTTTCATTGGATTCTCAACTAAAATGAAGTTTGTAATGGCTGGGAAATTGAATTAGCAATGGCAACTTCTGTTACTGGGGTGTTGTTGATCTGTGTGGTCATATGCAGAAACCTTAGTCCATTACAGTGGCTTGTTTGCTACATTTTAGTAGGAGTTGAGCAATCATTCGGCCTAACCTCATGGTTTCTTTATATCCACCCTTGTGTGGTGGACTGTGCTGTGCCTAGTTTTTTGGTTCGTTATGACCTCATTTAAGGTCATACTTTTTAGGTTGTCAGGTTATGTTATTGATATCCTCTACAATTAGTATTTTCTATCTGGATATGACTCACAAACAATCCCAGTGATCCGTTGTTTGGGGAAACCTAATGCTAGGAAAAGAGATTCGTAAGCTGTTTCTTGGTTTATTATTTGCATTCTTGTATTGAAATTTCTTCTTTTGAGTTTTCTGGCATCAAACATTATGTACACTATTAAAGTGGAACATAAATTCATTATTCTGACCTTTCAAATATCCATTCAGATGATGTTTGACGTGTTCCTTTTTACTGGTTATAGCGTCGAGGTTTCTGTATATCACCCTTATGTGGTAGACTGCTGCTCCAAGTTTTGGTTCCTTTTTACCACTCCTTTTAAGGTCATACATTTTAGGTTGTTAGGCTATGTTTTTGCTATCCTCTATGATTAGCGTGTGTTTGGTTACTCTTTATGAGCCCTTAAGTGGGGCCTTAACTCTAACACGGTACCAGTTGTATTGCTGGGTAAATAATAAATACACTTGAGTGGAATTGTTCACTCTAATTCTGTTAAAGATAAAAGCCTCATATCATTTCCACTAGAAAAATAGGGGTAGGGAATTGCAGGAGTAGTACTCCAGTTCGCTTACAGCCATATGTGAAATGTGGTTAGTGAAGATTACTCGCATGTCCCATCCTCACTCTTTTTTTTTTTTATACTTCACCATTATTATGTAATGTCTCATTTGCACCTCAGGAGTATAACCAAACAACGTGCTCTAAATGTGATTTGCACATCGAATTACACCCTTTATTTATTTGTACTTAAACTTCAGCTTCCAGGATATGCAACCAAACACACGCTTAGCATGCACTATCTGGATGTGGCTCACAAACTATCCCAATGTCTGCTTGGTGGAAACGTAATGCTAGAAGAGAGACTCCCAAACTTTTTCTGGGTTTATATGTTTGCATTCTCGTTTTGGATTTGGTCTTTCTAAGTTTTCTGGCATCGAACATTTTGTACATTATTGAAGCGGCGCACAATTCATTATCCTGACCTTTTAAGTATCCATTCAGATGATGTCTTCTGACACGTTCCTTTTACATAGTCTACACTGATGTCTGATCCATCTACTTATCGTTGGCAGAGTAAGCTTGAGTTTCAGCTAAGACTCCAAGAGTTCATAGAGCTGGTAAGAGCTGGCAACAAGTTCGGGCGGTTACATATGCACGTAAATATCTTGCTCCATGGGGAACTACACACATGAAAGAGTTGCAGAGAGTTTTTGCAGCTGTGGCTTTTACTAGCACCACTGAATGTCCACCGTACAAGGTAAGATTCAAATATTTGTATTCAAGCATCACTATCCGAATTCATCTATTCAGACTATGAACTGTCACCAAAAAAATACTTGTGTATATGCATTTTGGCTTTGAGCCTTGGCCGCCCTGTAAACACATCTTGTAAACACATTCTAGGGCATTTTCGGTGTAAAATTCAAGCCTTATTACAAGATGAAGATCCTAGTCTAAAAGTTTGTGTGTGAGCTCTGATTCTCGCATCTTTTATGAGCTTATTATCAAGGGATGAACTAATAACAGACGCAGAAGATTCAATAAGGAATTACTGAATTCGAATAGCAGCTAAATTACCACTAGAGAGGTCAAAGAACGGGGATATACTATATGGTCTTCTTTGATCGAACTAACTACTATTTTTAATTACTAGTAAGTTAAGTAGTTTACGTTTGAATGGGAAGAGCTTTTTTTCAACTAGTTTGTAACTAATATGTTCATATGGCATTGCTCATTATACATTACCGTTCTGAGTTTACATGTTGAGTCATACCTGTGTAGATCTTATACCTTTTTCATTTTGCAAAGGTGAATGCATTAGTGTAGCAAGGTGATCACAAGAAGTTACATTGTTCACAAGCTGTACTGTTTGCTACAATTTGCAGGTTCTTTTGAGTCTAGACAATGGGATAGCTTGGTGGAGCAGTTCAAGCAAGAGTTCTGTAGGCTGTACGGCATGACCCCTGAACCATTATTAAATATATACCTCCAGGCTGGCTTGTCTGCTCTAAAAACTCCGTATCCTTCAGCTGATCTGCATTTACTACTCATTAAATATTTAATGATCTCAGCAGTAGCATTCATCAAAATTGTCTTTACAATGAATCTCGCGAGGTTATTTTTTATGTGGATAACCATTCTGCTTCGATGAGCAACACCTTTGTTTCTTTCTTACGAGAATCGAGTGTTTACCGGTGACTCTGGCACTTGTTTGGCCGCCTTTTACTCTTAACTCACATCACCTTAGATTTTGTTATGAATCTGATTGCCCCAGGACGATCCACTCTCACAGGAATGTTTCAGAAAGTTAGCAGCGCCTCTTCCGTTTTCAAAGCAGCACCACTCTAAGCTAGTCTGTTACTTACAAGGAGCTGATGGACACTGAGAACCCACCCATGGTGTTGCCGAACGGTTACGTTTATAGCAGCAAGGTTTGTATCATCTTACTTTCTTTCTGTAAGAAGTGTGCTTTACCGTGTGATTACTTTGGATAATGATGATTGACAATGTCATGGCATGGCAGGCTCTTGAAGAAATGGCGAGGATAACGAGGGGAGAAGATTACCTGCCCCAGGTCAGGTCTAGTTTGCAACTATTCTGAGCTCTCAAAGGCATATATCTCATAGGCCCGAAGAATTAATTGCATTTGTTCTGGTCACTTCTTATCAGGTTAGAGATAAATCTTCTCTTTCCCTTGAAACTCCCTGTACATATTACAACTACGATCAGAAATCATGGATTCTGGTGCTAAAATCTGCTTCTCCATTTTCCCACATCCGTTATTAATGGATTAGGAAAATGCAAAGAGATAAAGGGAGACGCCCAGTCCATTAGTTATAAAAATAATACTAAAATAACATCGTTCGCAATATGTCTAAGTGTTCGGAACGGACCTCGACTAGCCTCATTTCCGGAATTAGAAAGAAATATATATCCGCTAATTTAATTGGATGATGAATGATAATTGGGTGATGAATTCAGGCTAGTTTGGGTGACACATGTACTATGTGGTTCATCATTCGTTTATCATTTGATCTGTCACTTATTTAAAGCACGCTCTATGTAAAGCGCACTCTATGTTAAAACCCTAATGAGTAAAACAAGCGAGCTAAACTCCAACCTGAGATCATTTTTATTTTGTCATTTGAGTCTTGATTTGAGTCGGGTTGTTCTTCAACTTGTCAGATAGTTTAGCTCAGGTTGGAGTTTACTCGCTTTTGTTTTACTCATTAGGGTTTTACTCAAGTCAAATCGTTTGTCGTATACTATCAATTTGTATCATTTGGGTTTACACATTATGACGTTTGGGTTGGTCAACATCCAGTTTTGTTTATTTATCTCTATAAAACAACTTATATACAGTATATTAATCATGTTTCGTCTAATTTGGGTCGTGTGGGTGTAGGGTTCCACATTGGCCTTTTATTTTGAGCTTGTCAAACGTATCAGACCTAGGTATCAGATATCATCATGGTTGGTTTAAAAAGACTTGGGTCAAACAAACTTAACCAAGGATGGTTTGGTTTCATGTTATTAATGTTACTTCAGTATTGACTAATTATTCATTTCATTTCCCCATTCAAACAGACAAGCTATTCAATCCTTTTACAATAGGTTTACATTGGGTCAGGTTCAGACTCGTTTTACGTGTACGCAGACAACGAAGAAAATGCTATTTAATCCTTTTACAATAGGTTTTGTGGTAAAATAGATACACGTCATAAACCATAAGTTGATGACTATAACAACTAATTACTCGTCTATTCATTATGCACTTGAAGAGAGAATATAAAGCAAAGACTAATAAATTCACCGGTGCCGTAGCAACCACCAAGGGGCCGTTATATTAGCACTATTTAAGCATTCTGAAGAACACTCACAAATCCAACACAGACCACACAATATAATATTCCTGCATGACAGTAGTGAGACGCTTATTCACTGCCCCTTGAAGAAGCACGATAATCATCATCTTCATCGTCTCTAGCTCTCCTTGGAAGAGGGCTGGGGCTGCGTCCATCACCATTGCTGGCACCACCATTAGCTTCCATGGGGCTACGGCTACCATCATCCCTTTCTCTATCAGGGCTCATCTCTCTATCAGCTCTATCATCTACTGGGCTTCTACTTCTGCTCTTTGGTCTTGGAGGTGGGCTGCCTCCATAGTCTGAGCCATTAGCCCTTCTATCATCATCTATAGGAGACAGGCTGTCTTTAGGGCCACGGGAAGGGCTCCTGTCATCAATAGACGGACTGCGCTTCCTGCCTCTTGAGGCTACCGGGGAACCCCTTGAGCGCTTTGGGCTCCTACTTCTGCGAGGGCTCCTTGAATGGTCAAGCACTCTTTCCCTCTTTGGTGGGGAACGGCTGCACAAGAAAACATGTCAAGGTCAGCCGTATTGAATGCTTCAAGGAGTACCACGCAAGGCTGAATCAAGGGGAAATTTATACAACATGCAAAATTCACCAATCACTCGAATAATCTTCCTCGAGCAAAGTGGACAAGGAAAATGCATGCTTGAGAATAAGTAGCAGAAAATATAGTAAACAAACAGCAGAGCTATAAACACAGACGAGTTCATAATACTGGGCATGTAAAGAGCACTACACAACTTAGGCAAATTGATCAGTGAGCTAAACATGTTGAATGAACTCACTACCCTAAGATGAACCCAGACATGTGTCAGGCAGGATAATATAGAAAAAATGGGAAACAACAAGACCCCATAAAAAAAAAACACATGCGAGTTCGTAATCAACTTAAGATATGTCGCAAATACATCATGCTTAACAATAGAAAAGTTAAGCTACCAAAAAAATATTGACTACACAGCAGGAATAGAAACACTTTGCAAGCAAAGAAGTAATCAAAGTATCAATTCTGAATAAAATTTCACCTGTAGCTGCGGCTCCTGCTTACACTACGCCTTGGACTTCGGCCACCACGTCGAGGTGATGGGGACCTCGAGTAACTCCTCCCTCTTTTACTTCAGAGATCAAAATCAGGTCATAATTTAGGGAGCAAATAAGGAAACTACAACAAACTTTAGACCCAGTTCTAGATAAAGGAAGCAAGAATAATTGAAACTTTCTCAGAGAACAATAGAACAATGTTACCTCAGTTTCTTTGGGCTGTTCCTGCAATTTCTCTCTATGTGGCCACGCTCACCACAGCGATAGCATTTGTTCTTCCAGTCACCGGCTTTACAATCACGAGCCCAGTGGCCATCAATACCACAATTGAAGCACCGGCCGGATCCCGGAGGTGGTCCTCTACCCCCAATATCACGTGAACCACCAGGTCCACGTGGCACCTGCATTTCCAGCGAAGATATTGAGTATATTTTTATAGGCTCCAGGTATCAAATAGCTCAATAATCAGATGGGACTTTTCAAGACAGAATTATCAGCCTACATATACATATAACTATAAACAAGAGAATAGACAATTTCACATCTGAAAAGGAGAAACTGTAAGCAGCATGAAAGAACCCATAGATCTTACCCCCGAGCAAATTCTACAACAATTCGGCTACCATCAAAGTCTCGACCATCTAAGCCATATCTTGCATCATCAGCATCTCGGGGATCACTAAATTCCTGTTGCCAAGGGTCAGATAGGCAAACACGAAAAGAACTCGTATTTGAAGAGGCAAAACTCAAAGCATGGTATACACCTTTACAGAAAATCAAACTTGAAAAAGGCTAAAGGGGAGAGTGTACATACAACAAACGCATAATCTCGCTTCATATCCACGTCCCGTACTCTGCGTAAACGGTTGCCATAAACAGTAAGGCCATCATGACAAAACTACCGCTTCGCCCTCACAGATGAACTAAACACCACTTTGAGATTGTTGCCAATTCCATAAAACACACGCAAAAAATTATCAACAAAGAATCGCCAAGTCTCTTATACACTGCAAGACCACCAATTCCATCAAGGGCAACCTCTCACCATAGACCTCCAGGTTAGGAAACCTTCAATAAGATATTGAAGTTAAGCAGACAGCCACATAGAGGGCTCCAATGCTCTCGAACATATATTTTATATAATTCAAATGCCAAAATAAAAAGCATTATTCAGTTTCTAAAACATGAGAAAACAAGAACCCAACAACAAAATGCACACCCCATTGAGTGGAAGTATCTAGACACTACCCCAAAGTCAACTTTCCCAGGACAACCTTACAAAAGGACATGGTCATTCCCATGTTAACTATGCACTTGCTTATAAAAAAGGGAACAAACAGAGCAACATTGTGGAATAATATATAAAGTGTGGAGCTAATGGTGAAGAGACAGATATCTATAGGACATAGAAATTGTTATCAGTAATTATATTTATAATACCTGCCATATCTGCTGAACAAGTCCTCCAAGTCACGGGTCCTTGTTCGTGAGGATAAATGACCCACATAGAGGCGGGTAGCACTGTAGCGATCATCATATCGCGGCATGTTGCCTGCAGAGGTCACCGTATCACGTATCAAATAACCTTCTAGGACTGCTTTCACTCTAATCTATAGCTCCCAAAATCATGACAAATTTCCACAGAAAAGTCACTGACAACAAGTTCGTGACAACCACTGAACTCATACCAAGTAAAAAAGAACGCTGTTTCTAACAGATTAAGGAGAATCAACATAACCGACGTTGTTCAAAGACACGTGAACAACATGCAATTCGCAAATTATCTCCAATAATTTATCAGGCGCGAAGAAAAAAGACCGGAAAATGAAAGAAACTAGAAAAAATACTATAAAGCGCCAGATTGGTCTACGACGATAATCGATTCGGGTAACAGCAAGAAATTAGAACTATCTAAGGCCAGATAATTCGAAAATTCAAACAAATACATTTACATATAAAAAAGCCCAATTTTTAACATGAGAAATATAGGCAGTCCCTAATTAACATCCCTTCATGCCCACTCTACAAAGTTCGAGTTCTCAATCTAGATAATGGATAGATATTACAATAAAATTTCGTTCATACAATCCCAGGTTTTCGGAATTCTTACAATATATATATGTAGCGAGAAATTGGAAGATAGAAAAGTAAAGGGGGATCAACGAGGAGAGTCCTCACAATCAATTGGACAACAAACCAAAGTAAAGATCTGAGGAAGGGGAGAGTGGGACGAACCTAGAGAGCCAATTAAGAGAACGAAAACCCTAGATTTTTCGAACAGCTCCCTCAGATTACCTCTCTCTCTCTCTCTCTTCAATTTATATTTGGGAAAGAAAAGAAATCTACCGCCTCGATGGGGCCATGCCACCGAAGGAATTTTGTGATGCTTCTTTCTTTTTTTTTAATAAGATTACATGTCCACTAGATACATTCAAAGACTAAGTCCCTATTCTTTTACAAGTGTTTCAAATGGTTTATGATTTATCAGTTGGTTTATCAGACTCAGCTCATTCTTTTGTTGTATTATGGGTCAGATACCATTTACTCATAAAGCTTATTCAAAACAGCATTATCAGTTAGTTAATCAGCTGGTTTACGCATTACCAGTTGCATTATCAGTTAGTTAATCAGCTGGTTTACGCATTACCAGTTGCATTATCAGTTAGTTAATCAGCTGGTTTACGCATTACCAGTTGCATTATCAGTTGGTTTACATATTGTCAGTCACATTATCAGTTGGTTATCAGTTCAAAACTCGAATACAAAAAGAACAACTTATATAGGTTTTACACAATCATCTAATTTTGAAATCAGTCATCAGCCAATATCAGCTATCAGCTGGTTTATTCTTTTTGCAAAAGAATGGGGCGCGTTCAGCTTGCTCAAAATGAGCATAAATGGATAGCATAAATATATCAGTATATATTGTTTTAGACTCCTTTATTTGTTTTTATTGTTCGGCTGAAAGAGCATAAATGTTAGTATAAATGTCAGCATAAATGCTACTTTTTCATTTCCGTGCTTTTACTTCCGTTTCTTTACTCACTCCATAATACAATTACTGTGACTATTGAATTAAAAAAGAAATTTTTTACAAGTTACTTTATTTGTTACAAATTACATAATGCTTCAAATAATTTATAAAAAATAGTACTACTTCTTTAGCCAAATTTAAAAAAAAAACATTTATAATACAATCTACAATATATTATTTGTAATACCACATAGATTAATAAAATAAAAAAATCAATAAATATACACACTTGTTGATATATAAATTAAAATAGTATATAGAAATATGAATGCATATAAATTTATTAACATACAAAGTTACAATAATATTATATATTATTAAAAGTTAAAATTTCACAAAATAAATTTACATAACATAATCAGGAAATTTGAAACGCTTGTTCTCTTTTTTTACGATTTTATATTTATAAGAATTATAAAATTTAGATAATAAAAATATATTGTTTAGGAGTTACAAGTTTTGCTTAAATAATAAAAATAAAAAATTCATTGGTTATATAAATATTTTTATTTTCTTTGGTTTCTCGAGTTTTTTAATGTAAATTAAATACTCATGATAATATATTGTTTGTGAATTTTTCTATTTATTTTTACTAACAAAATAAATTACACATAATGTAATATAATAAATTAGAATTGTAATAAAAAAACGGTAAACGCACTACATATAACTAACTTAACCAAACGTACTGCATATATGCTGCGCTGCCAAACAGCAGTTTTCAAAACAGCTGCATTTATGCCAGCACATTCCTGCCAGCACATTCCTGCCAGCAAATATGCTGCATTTATGCCAACACATTCCTGCTGTCAAATATGCTGCATTTATGCTGTCAAAACAGTCATGCCGAACAGAGCCTAACATGTGTTCTAAAAGTAGAAAATTTTCATGAGAAGCTTTATCATCATAGTGAGCAACCACCATGGTCAGCCCTAGCACCACCACCACCATCGTCGTCTTCACGTGTGGCTTTTCAAATGTTGTTAATCCACATCCTGTTAGCAACAGTAATCGGCTAGCAAAACCGAAAGGGATCCAGCGGCTCGACCGAGCTCAGATAAGTCTTTGAGGCACATGCAAGAACATAATTAGTGGAAAATCCAGAACCCAACCCAAACCCAAAACTCACTAGACACAAAAGCACAAAAACAAGCTAGACGAAAACGAATAACTTCTCCCGCAAGAGAAGAAAACTAAGCACTAAGTAGACCAACAAAGAAAGATATCTACAAGGCCATAGATTAAGAAGTACTAGCAAAAGAGAAGGAGAAAAGGGAAGAAAGGAGAAGAAAGGAAAAAGAGAAGAAGAGGGAGGAGAGGGGAGGAGAGAGCATTTTCTCACTCTATGACTACATTATGCCCTCGTGATGCTTCTTTCGTGTCCTTTGTCTGTTAACTAATCCCAATTTATTGGCTAGATAACTATAGATGGCTATATATATACATTTAGTTTATAAAAACTGTATATTTGACATATAAAATTGTACAAGAATACATATTAAGATACATATTGAATTTTGAAGATACTAAAATTGTACTATATGTACACACTGATTACTTAAATTGTACAGTAAGCTTACATAACATGTACATTTAGTGTATACAAACTGTACATCTATAAATGTAGCTACAGATAGCTACACATGAAAACGTCTCAAGAAAACTAGAACTTTTTGCATTGAATCACCGCCGAGAAACCAAGTTTACATAGTGGAAGGCTTCAGAATGGAAAGGGAGAACTCTCCCGATACTTTTCTCTTGCAAGCTACAGTACTAACCCTAAGACCTAAAACTCCTTTAAATACCCAGCACGCTCCTGTGTCTAAACCAGAGCCAGCCACCTACTTTAACCAAAACAGAAACATATAATACTCCCTCGTAACATATTAACTAAATAATATAAGTGTACCCATAATATATACTAGCAGTCCTTAACACCCCCTCTCAAACCTTAGGAGATAATTATCTAACAAGGTTTGCAATATGAGGACTGCCATCGAACAGAGTGCGTATTCAGCTACTAGCTTCAGACCCATCTTCTTAACTTGTAAAGGATAAGCTTTCCCTGGAAGTGCCTTGGTGAGAAGATCCGCTAGTTGATCCTTTGATCTTGAAATACCCCGTAATTAAAAACAGTGATTAATTAGGCTAATTATATTTTTAAAGGCTTAATTACACTAAAATAAATATGAGGGAACAAATCCCGAAGAAAACGGACCTTTAAAATGGGTTAAAAGCATAAACGAACCTTAGAGCGCGTTTTTGAGGAAACCGGGAAAACGCGACTTTAAGCGGGTCAAACAGACTCGTAACAATTTTGGTCAACTAAATAGTCACTAATAAATATTAGTGAAGCTTTAGAACCAATAAAATTAATTAAACGAGAAAATCCGGAAACGGGTACCGGTTAGTGAAAACTGTAACAACCGGTAAGTTGTGGGGGTAAGAGTACAAATAAACAAACTAAGTGTGTCCACTTTGCAAATAAAAATAAAAAAGTGAGAGTGTGTGTGTGTGTAGGGGCCGGCCAGCACCCTCCCTCTCTCACTCTCTTTATTCCCCTTATTGCTAAAGGACAAAACTAATAAGTAAAAAGCAAAAAAAATAGACTCTCTCTCCTCACTCCCCTCTTCACTCACGCTTTGCACCCTTCTCTATTCTCTCTTTTCTCTCTTCTTCTTCTACCCTGCGACACCAATGGAGAAAGGAAGAAACTCACACAACTCCCTCCTTCTCTCATTGTTAACCCACTAATCTTGCTCCAAAAATTACAAAATTAGTACCACTAGAATCCCCTTGCAAAGGAGAACATTTCCCTCCTTTCAAAAATCCAAAAGCTCAACTTTCGTTTTTGTGGGTGTTCTCCATTTGAAGATTCAAGTCCACCATTAGAAGCACCTCACCTCCTCTTCATCTTGAGGTAAAAAGAATTTCGAAAATCCTTCTTTTTTAGCTCTCATTAGCATTTTAAGGATTTTCAGTTTTGAACCCTTGGTTCCTTGTTGCTTCAGCCGATTTTGGCTCATCCTTGGGCTAGGAATCTTGTTCCTCCACTAGTCAAGAGCTTCATCTACTCATTGGAAGGTAACACTCTTTTGTAAGCCCTAAAACCTAAATTCTAGGGTTAAGTATAAAATGAATGCTAATGGTATTGTGTATGTATTATGGGCTGTAGCATTTTGTTGTGTGTGAAACCCATTGAAACCGAGAACAAAGAGAAAAGGAGAAGAAATGAAGAGAAGGAAAGGAAAGAAAGAAAAACTAGCAAGACAAGGTAATTGCTCTTACCTTGAACTAGTTTGTGCGTAGTAGTGTAACAGATTTTAAGTAGTAAAGTGAATAATGTATTTGAATAATGAGTAATGGTAATGTAGTAGTGTATTGGAGAAGAGAATGTAACAGTTTTTGAAGTTTAAATGTTATTTGAAACTTGGGAAAACATGGGGTAGTGAAGGTGTATGTGTGCAGGAATTTATGTTGTTGTAGTAGTGTGGATTGTGTATATAATGTATTGTATAAACAGGTTGTGAGAATGAGAGTATGTGAACTGAATTAATGTGGAGAAAGTAAGAATTATAGGGGAGACCATGTCAAAATTTGTGTAGAAAGGAGAGGACTTGAGTTGCTTAAGAAGAGAAAGTGTTGGAGAGTTTAGGAGGAATATTAGTGCCTTGTAACAGATTTGAATGCGAGCTTGTAAATGAGATGGAACTAGGTTGTGAGCTAATGTATTTAAGATGCTAAGAGTGGCATTGGATGAGGAGATATTGGAGTATAAGAGTAGAGGGAAAAATCTGTAGCATAAGGTATAAGGGAAGAGACAATGGGAGTGTTGAGTTGAGACTTGGGGAAATTGAGTGTATAAATAAGTATAGGATGGTGTAATGTATTAAGGAATTAATTAGCATGAATTAGAGTGTGTAAATGGTGCCAAAACATGTTAGGATATGTGTAGGGAGAATAGGGAAGCAATGGGTGAAATTGGGAAAAGAAACAAGGCCTGTAGCAAGGTTCTGCTACTGTCCGACCCACAGCTGGATCGGACGCTGGGTCGGACAAGGCCTGAATAACGAAAAATAAACTTTCTGGAACCGTCCGACCCAGAGCCGTGAGTCGGACGTGGGTCGGACGGGCCTTGAGAAAACACCGGTAATTCTTTCTGGAACCGTCCGACCCAGAGCCGTGAGTCGGACGTGGGTCGGACGGGCCTTAATAATCGACAAGAAATCTTTCTGGAATGGTCCGACCCAGGGCCGTGAGTCGGACGTGGGTCGGACGGGCGAAAATTTTCTCCATCAAAGTTTCTGACTTCGTCCGACCCAGAGGTTGGGTCGGACGTGGGTCGGACATGACTTGGATGACAAATCGAAACTTTCTGGAATGGTCCGACCCAGAGGGTATGGGTCAGACGGAATAGTGCTGGGTCGGACGGGAGTAATTTCAGAGGACGAAAACCTACTGGAATGGTCCGACCCAGGGTTGGGTCGGACGGCCCAAACACTTACAAAAAAAAAATTGTTTTAATTATATGACTATAGTAATCATATATACATATATATATGCCTATATACCTATATGCATATATATGTAGTAATACACCATTGATGAAGTAATAATGGTAAGGAAATAAGTAAGTTTGTAAGAAAGCAAGTTTATGAGGTAGTAAAAGAAGAGAATGGTTTTATAACCAAGTATGAATGTAAAGAAGTAGTAAGTATACATTGAAAGTATCAATGAAGGAGTAAGTAGATCAATAATAGATCATTGATCACACTACTTCATGTATGTATAGGAATCCCATAGTTGAGCTCCAAGGGAACCGGTAGTACCCTACGACGGTGAACGGTATGATTTCCTCATGCCCTGTATCCTAACTTGGTTACCCCGATTTGTGTTATGTGATCACCAATAAGATAAATGCACGAATCAGACTTATATTGCACTTATTTGTGTTTGAACTATTTTGTTCCTGTGTTATGCTCTTGAACATTTAGTTTGTATAATTCATGAAATGTATGAAGGGAAATGAAGTGTATGTGTAAGTATGAGTACTTGTGTATGTATGTATGTATGGAAGTAAGTATGGACTTCTACTAATTCCTAACAACCTAACTCCTAACATGAGTAATGAGTAAAATTGAATGAGTAGAAGCCCGATATAGTTTCGGCACGCGTGAGGATAAGGAACCACAAGAGGTTGGAACCGAATCCGGCTATGATCTTTTCCTTGGACCAATTCCCTTTGTAGGGGTAGCATCCTGGATTAGTGGGCCACCTAAAGCCCGGTGGTGGGAAGTAGTATTCCCTGCCCGGAGGTCATACCGACTTAACTGGAAGTAAGTATGTAAGAAGTATGTATTGTATTTGTATTGGTCTTGACTATTGTAAGTCATGACCCGGAGAAAGTATTGAAACACCCGATTAACCCGGGTGTGTAATAAGGCTAACAAGACTTGTATGTATTGGAGAATGTATCTCCGTGATGCGGTGAGTGTGGTAAGTGGTGATTGAATGACTGGTATTGTATTCCTTGTATGTATTGTATGTATGTATGCTTGGTAAAATGAATGCATTGTATTGTATTGTATAAAACTGTATGTATGTATGAATGAAACGAACCGCATGTACTCGACCAAATAGTTGGCGTACCCTCGCTAGTACGCGGGGTATGCGGTTATCATATGCAGCGTAAGCTGACCCCCTAGGGGAATGTTTTTACTCCATAGGTACCCCGCGAGGCGTGAAGGTAAAGTAGGGTCAAGATGTGATTCTTTTTGGAGTAGTAGTAGAATTGAAACGGTGTACTGAGTTGTACACGGCTAAGGCCTTTTTGTGTAGCCGGTGTACCATGTGGTACACCTTTTGGATATTGAATTCTCGATTGGATAGAAAGGTAGTTTTGTATAACTCTTCAATTTTGGGAAGTAGTCTTGGAATGTAATTTGTATACTAGACACTCGGTAATCAATTGTAAATCTAAGTATTTGGTATTGTAAGTAAGCAGCCGTATGTATTTGGATAATCTAATCGTCAGACCGATACGGTAATGTAGTAGTAGCCTTGTTAACCTTGGATGGTTAACGGCATTGTATCACCCACCGGGAGTAGGTAAGTATTCCGCTGCGAGTAAAGTAAATATGGGAGAGGATTAGAGGATAATGGAAGGATTAGCGGTTGGGTGTGTACACCCCCGAATTCCACAACGATCATTCCTTCTTGTAGCTTTTGCCTGACGAAATGAATATCGAGCTCAATGTGTTTAGTCCTCTCGTGCAGAACCGGGTCTCTTGCTATATAAATGGCCACCTGGCTGTCTGATTTCACTGGAACTGGTAATATGTTCTGCACACCCAACTCATGAAGCACACGCGTTATCCAACTCAACTCCGTAGTGACAATCCTCATTGCTCGATATTCTGCCTCTGCTGAGGACAAGGCAACGGAGGTCTGCTTCTTAGACTTCCATGAAAGGGACTGCCTCCTAGCTGGATAAAGAAACCGCTAATGGACTTCCTAGTTTTGGACACCCTACCAAGTCAGAATCACAAAATACAGTCAGGGAAAAATCATTTTTGGTATTAAATAGCAGACCGTAATTCAAAGTACCTTTGATATAACTCAAGGTATGCAGAGCCAGCTTTATAATGCACATCAGTGGGAAAACTTAAAAATTGACTTAAGACTTGAATAGTAAAACAAAGGTCTGGTCTGCTATGGGCAAGATAACTTATTTTGCCCACTAGACTTCTATAGAGTAAAGGATCTGTAAGTGGTTTTCCTTCATCCTTCCTTAATTTCAGACCAGTATCCAGAGGACTAATAGAAGCCTTTTTGTTAGAAAGATTAAAGTCCTTGAGCAAATATCTACAATACTTACGTTGTAACAGAATTATGCCCTCAGTGGTATGCACAAACTGCATACCCAAGAAAAAATTCAAACGACCCAAGTCTTTAATCCTAAACTTCTCATTTAGTTTAGCTTTAGCAATACTAATCAAAACAGAATCATCACCAGTGATTTAAACATCATCAACATAAACTACAAGATGACACACTTGTTCCCATTTTTCCTCGTAGACAAAGAGTAATCATTTAAAGACTGGAAAAACCAAGAGATTTAAGGAAAATGCTCAATTTATGATGTCATTGCCTAGATGCTTGCTTAAGGCCATACAAGGATTTATTAAGTTTACAAACCTTTCCCTGATTCTACTCTATCATAACAATCTGGAAATTCCATATACACATTTCCCTCAAGATCCCCGTGAAGGAATGCATTGTTAATATCTAGCTGACTGATGAACCACCCTCTTTTAACAGCTATAATTATCAGGGCCTTTATGGTGGTGAATTTACCAACAGGTGAAAAAGTTTCCAAATAATCTATCCCAAATTTCTAAGTGTAGCCTTTTGCAACTAACCTGGCTTTAAATCTCTCTATACTTCCATCTGATTTACACTTAATCTTGTACACCCACTTGCATTTGACAGGTTTTACCCCCACTGGCAACCTAACTACCTCCCAGGTATTATTCTGTTCTAGTGCAGTAAATTCCTCACTCATAGCCCTTTTCCATCTAATGTCTTTTGCTTCGTTCGGACATGTCACAAATGTGGCATAAATGTGTCATTTTTGGTTTTGGCATTTTTGACCCAAAATGCCAAACCGCCATCACCGAACAACAATTTTCAAAACAACCACAATATACCATTTTCAAAACAACCACAAAACAACCAACAATTTATGTTGCAAATAGAATTAATACCGTAAACAGAGGCGAAGCCAGAAAACTGTAATTAAGGGGGCGAGAATATTTAATAATATTATTTAATATTTAAAAATTAATTTTAATAAATTAATTTAAATTTTCAATACTTATAATTATATTTTAAAAATGATTTTATATGCTAATATGTGTTATTTTTAATTTCTCGGCATATCCAGTATTAAATTTAAATTTATGTTTTTGAATTTCATTAAGTAATATTTAATTGATTAGAATATATTGTTTTAACTACAAATATATGTTTAAATTAAATATTTTTTATCAATAATTAAATAATATATAAATAAAATAATAAGTGATAGTTGTACATATATATTCGGTTACAGTCAATTATTTTATTATTAGAAAGAATTATTTTTTCAATTCAATGATATTATTTATTCCATTAAAAATTAAAATAATCTTAAGTATTAATACATTTGAAATGTTATATTAAATACTAATATCTAATCCATAAAATTTTATTTTTATATGTAACATCTAATATTTGCTCTAAACACAATGGTTTATTTCTTTATTTTTTCTAATATATGTAAAAAAATTATTGATAAATTAATATGTATACATATTATAAATTAATTGTCACTAAAATGTTAATAAAGAATAATAATAATTAAAGTATATAATTGAATATCTGCATATATTTTAACTTTATTAATGAAAAATTGTTTTAAAATGTAATATAAAATTTTTAATTGTAACACCAAAAACGGTAAACGCACTGCAAAAAACTAACTTATTCAAAACAGCCAGACAAAACCGCCGTCTGCCGAACACTATTTTTCAAAACAACCAGCACAAAACAACCTACAAAGCTACCACAAACAACCAACAAAACTACCACAAAACAACCAGACCAAAACAGCCACAAAACTACCACGTTTATTTATACCCACCCGAACGCAGCCTTTAATAGCCTCACTATAGCACCTTGGATCAATTTCCTCATTAACATTAGCATGCAGACAGTAATGTTTTTCTTTCTGTTCAAAAAGAATTTCGAGGGTATTAAAAAAATTTCCAGGCCTAACAATGCAACCTTTGTCATTTAAATCAACTAGTTTAGAATTTGTTTCAAATACATCGGTGTTGATGTCAGCAGTACAAGCAATTCTGTCCCTCAAGATCTCAGAGAAACAGTCTACAATGGGAGATGGCAGAAACTTATCTTTTTTCGTGACTGCAAATCCAACCTCATAATCCTTCAAGTACCTTGGAGTCCTTGTCCTTTCTGATCTTCTCAGTGGGGTGTCTTGCACCTCATTATTTTCTGGAAATGTCTCTTGAGTTTCGAGTTCATCACTGATTTCCTTTGCTGAGATCTGTCTTTGTTCCATCTCATCACTGGAACTTCTGTCATCATTCCTGTTATCAACTCGTTTTTCCTGTCTTAAACTCGAGTCATCATCAGTATCATTAAGGAAAAATAAATCATCTCTAGAGGGTTTTGTTCCTTCAGTTGAGACTATTTTTACTGGACCATTAGATTTATGTTTGAAAGGATAAATCTCCTTATGAAAGATCACATCTCTACTATATATGACCTTTTGATTGTCCATATTATAGAGTTTGTAACCCTTCTTATTTTGACCATAGCCTAAAAACACATATTTGACTGACCTGCTCAGAAACTTATCATGCTAGTTTTTGTTAATGTGGGCAAAACAGAGACAACCAAACCCTTTAAGTGATGTGTAATCCGGCTTGCAACCATATATAATTTCATAAGGGGATTTATCATTAATACTAGACAGTGGCATCCTATTTATTAAATAAGTGGCAGTTAATATGCTTTCTCCCCAAAATTTCTTAGGTAGGGAGGAAAAAAACATTAAAGCACGAGATGTTTCAAGGATATGCCTCTGTTTTCTCTCAGTAACCCCATTCTGTTGGGGGGTATATGAGCAAGTTGTTTGGTGTTTAATCCCCTTTCGTTTAAAATACTCAGTTCCAGCTTTTGAACACCCAAGTTCGTAGGCATTATCAGTTCTAACCATTTTTACCCTTTTGTTGAACTGTTCTTCAACCATTGCGATGAAATCTATGATCAGACCTAAGCAATCAGATTTAAAACTACATAAGTGAGTCCAAGTGACTTGACTTTTGTCATCAACAATAGTTAAGAAGTATGTAAAGCCATCATAAGTTTCCAAATTATAAGGGCCCCATAAATCAATGTGGATCAAATCGAAGATATCTTGTGTCTTTATTGAACTAATGGGAAAAGGGAGCCTATGGCTCTTGGCTCTATTACATGGTTCACAAACTAAGCCTTTATGTATAGACTTATTATTGATTATACCTAGTTTGACAATCTTATCCTTTGGCATATGGCCAAGCCTATGATGCCAGATAGGCAAAGATTCTTTACAATCTTGAACAGTCTTTACAATTCCATTATCAGTATGTGAACTAAGACAACCTTTGACTAATCTATCACACATTTTGTCAAGCACGTACAGACCCTTGTGGGTTTGACCAATCTTCACCCTTTCATTGGATTCACAACCCTGGTAAACACAGCAGGTGGCATCAAAACAGAAGGTTCCCTTCATTTGGTCAGATAATTTACTAACAGAAACTAGACCAAATTTGAAATCAGGAAAGAACACAACATCCTTCAGTTCAATAAATTTATTAATTTTCACATTCCCAACTAATTTAACAGGTTGTGGATGTCCATCGGGCATCCCAACATAAATGGTTTTCTCAAGAAAAGTCACATTATATAATAAAGATAGCTCTTCGGCCATGTGATCAGAAGCTCAACTATCAATTATCCAAGTTATTTGTTTAGGATTATGATTATGAAGCATATTGCAACTACTATAACTACTTCGAACATTTAGGGAATTATCGTGAGGAGATGACATACCTGTGAATCCGCAATTGGATTCTGGTGCACTCACCTCTTTGTTCCCAGGATGCGCCTTTCTGATGTAGTTAAGAAGTTGGTTTACCTGATCAGTAGTCAAGTGTAACACCCCTATTTAACATATTTATAGCGGAAATAAAATACTAAAGGCGTACAGATCATCGGTTCCAAACACCCGACACCAAACCTCACCAATTACAACTTAAAGATTACAATTGTCACGGCCTGAACCTCGAGAAAACTTAACAGAAATAAAACAGTAATAAAACGCGTAAACTCTCCACAAAACCTAATCCCATCCCAATCACTCGTTCTCTTCGTGGCCACCTGTAAGATAACTCATACCTGCAAGATAAAACCAAGCAGCCCACCCCGGAAGGGGTGAGTCAGTTCCCTGGAATGGAACTGGTACAATTCTCCAAAAACAAACTTATAATACAACTCTTAAATAAATAATAGCTTGAAAGCAATCACTTAAACCACACAGAGGAGCAAGGCATTCCACAAATCATCAAATCAAGATAACAAGTTAAGAATAAAGATAAATAACAGAAAGGTAAAGTTAGTGAACAAAACCACACCATGTGTTAGTGAACATCCAAAGCCTTAGTTAAACCCAATTCCCGTTAGGAGTAGAAAGACTCAGATAGTCACAAAGGACTAGGAATGATAAGATAGATCCAAGAACCAATAACTCAAGAGTGGAATAATTCAATTGGGAGAGATGGCCCCCACCGCCAAGTACGTCCTTTTAGGACAGGGGATATACAGCCCCTCACTGTCTACAACGTCCCTTTTGGGACAGGGGATATACAGCCCCTCACTGTCTACCACATCCCTTTTGGGACAGGGGATATACAGCCCCTCACTGTCTACCACGTCCCTTTTGGGACAGGAGATATACAGCCCCTCACTGTTACCATTGAAGACGTGCGCACGTCGAAACCTCAAGAACCAGCTCATGGATGAAACGATATCCAGAGTCAAAAGAAGAATTTACCAAAATTGACCTTTTCCAAATTCCCACCAGATCACTAACTACCCAGAGCAATACCAAAACACTCAGTCCTACAGAGTGCAGAAGCGTAAACCCTAAGCAGTCAATGTCTAATGGAACAACCAAATAGAAGGAACCAATACCCAAGTGAGTTTCACATTCAAGGCTCAGTTAGTCACACAAGCTGAGTTAGTCACACAACCATTTCCTTTTAGAAATTCCTCTTAAACTCAGTTAGCGTTTTTCGAAAACGTCTCATAAGTCAATCAACAAAAGTATCGGAGTACGAGAAATCGTACCTGTATGTGAAGAACAATAAATAACTCGAATAAGTGATTCCCCAATAGTAACCTATAATTAAGGTGTTCCAAGTGTCGATTAGTTAAGGGACTTATAAACTAAACAACCTTCTTTTCTTACTGATTAATAGTTCCAGGTTTACCATTATTCTCTCTCAAAGATTTGGGTTTGACTTGTTAACTAAATCCTTTGTTAGGCCCATTTCGTTAGTTTGGAACGGTTTAGAATTTATTCCTGAGAGTGGCCCAAACTCTCTTTGAATTGTTTAAGTGGGCTTTTGGAGTTCATAGACTGGGCTTAGTAGGTTAGCCCAAGACCGTGTTACGTTTATGTTGTGTAATTAAACCCTTAAGTTAATAGTGACTATTTAATTACACACCGATTAAAACCCAAGGTTAACTAACATATATATATATATATATATATATATATATATATATATATATTCTACTTATTATAACTATCACAAGGAACATTATTTCCCTCATCTATTTTAATGTATCTATACACATATATATATATTATATATATCTTTATGTATTAAGATTTATCCATAACATTTTTAGGAAATTTTATTGTATTTAATTATGTTTAATAACTTCTAGGCATAACCACAACCGATATACGGTTTATAAAATAAAGTGTTTTCCTTTATTTATTTAAATATATAAGTATACCTGTATTAGAATTTAATTAAGACATTCCCTATGTAACTTACTATATTTAAACTATCTTAGTACTACAACCTTTAACTGCATACCAAGTATGATTCATAAAGTATTTCTTTTACTATATCTTAGGATACTAACTCTTATAATATTTAGTTAATATAAGGGTTAATTTATTAGCTCCCTGTTCTACTCTAAGTTACTACTTTATTCCCTTTTCATATATGTGTAAATATATATATATATATATATATATATATATATATATATATATATATATATAATATATATACATTTTCCTTAGTTTTAATTAAAAATATTAACTCCCATATAATATAACAAATAAAATGTAGAATAATTAAATTCCTTGATTTAACATAAGTTTCTGTTTTAATTCTACCATATAAGTATATATACATATATATAAATAACTTCACTTCTCTTAAAAGCTAATACCAAAACATTTATAAACTTACTGTTATAAAATGTTAATTTAGTGCCCCATATTTTCCCAGCTTAAAAAGTTTATTAACAAACCATACTTTAATTTTTGGTTACATTAAAACCCATATATTATAAGTTATTCCTATGAAAAACTCATAAACACAATTTTTAAAACCATTTACCATTGCCCAAAAATTCCCAAATTTAATATACGTAACTATAACATTTTAGACATATTATAAAATTTTTATTTCATAAAAAATATCTTTTTAAATTATCCAAATAATTCTAGAAAAGCCGTAACTTGCAAAAATCACAACTTACGTTTAAAAACTCCAAAACCATATTAATTTACATCAACATAAACTAGATTTTATAAGGAATCTATGGTTAAAATTTCGTGTCAAAATACATTCGGGAAGGCATTTAAATACATTCAACAAGTTAGGGTTTATTTCTGAAATTATAATAAAAACTTATACTTTTAATTTGAAACGATCTAATCTCAGCCGTCCGTTTCTTATAACTACAATCGGACGGCTGCCGAAATCCGAGTTCTTCATCCGCCCCCAACTCGATTCGAGTACTCAATTCACATTTTCTCTCAATCCACAGAACGAAATCGAGTGATTCTTCCTCCATTCGTTTCGAAATTAAATTACAGTTCTAATGACACTGATTTCACCACTTATGATGTGGTATTCCGCAAAATCGAATCTGGGTTCGAAGAGGTTAGGGTTCATACCAGTTCGAATTCAATTTGGCTAAATTCTCTTAATTCAATGCGTAATAGATTAAATTGGAACATGGGTTACGCCGGTAACATGATTACGAATGACAATAATGGAGCAATTTGATCGGAAACTCACCGGAATTGCAATAACGGAGGAATTCGAATTCGGAATTCTGGAAAGGTTCGAACTTTCGAGCAGTTCACGAGGCCGACTTTGAGGATCTATAACTTGCAGTACAGATCGAGTTAGGCTATGTGTGTGGGCTTAATCGAAAGAATAAACTTAGCTCTACATATTGATAACAAGAACTCATCCTAACTCGCAACACATAGAAAGAAATTAAAGTCGCAATTTACGATTTAATACCTGCGGTTTCTGTATGATTTTATGTGCTGCAGAACCAGAAACTTTAGGCAACTATATCATCCAAACGGTTACGAATCAGACTTGGGCATAAACATGAAAAGTGTAGAGGGATTAGAGATCTTCAAAACAAGCTAAAGAAATCAAATTTTGGTTGAGAGACGAAGAAGTTATGATCGAATGAAAGTTACCTGAATTCGGTGAGAAACTGGAAAACTGGGTACAGGTTTTGTAAATAGGCAACTTTAGATCGAATTTGCGGCTGATGTATAATGAATTAGGGTATGTGTGAGTAATGGTTGGAAAGAGGACGTTTTGGAGAAGAGAATGAAGAAGACGACATTGAAAAATATTGAGAGATGAGTGAGATACAGCCATCTAAAGTTAGGGCAAAATACTGAAATCTGTTACCGAAATTCAAGGAGATAGAAATCGCCTAAGTCCTGGCGCGTGTGAGCTTGACACGTGGCAGTCATTAAAATTTTGGCTCTAAACTTTATCCTATCATAACTTTGGCTAGGATGATCCGTTTTTGACGTATTTTTTATCGATCTTCATGGTTTTCCATAACCTATTTATTGGTATAGGTTTCATGGGCTGGTTTGACCATTCTCAAAAAGTCAACCCCAGCAAGGCTTAATAAGCTTTAAGGTTTCTAGGATTTTATATTGACTTTTATGTTCCAAATCAATGCTCCCAATATTTCTAAAATCTTTATAATATAATTGGAGTGTCTAGGAATTCTTCCAAGATTTATTGACTTATAAATCTTGTTATTAAATTCATAATACTATATAATAATATATAATAATTAAATATTTAATTGTATTCTTTAGAGTTAAATAGGAGGAATCCCCTAAAATAATTTCCATAATTCCATATAATATTAATACTCATAATTCCATGCAATAACTTAATATTCATAATTCCTTATACTAATTTAACATTCATAATTCCATATAATAATTTAATACTTAATAGTATTATTAAATGTTTAATAAAAGAAATCCCCTAAATTAATTTATGGGTATTTCAGTATATCCCCCTTAAAAGAAACTTCGCCTCGAAGTTTAAAAATCAACTAATAGGCACTCACACCGCTTCGGGTGTGCTGAGACAATAATAATTCCAATGAAATTTCATACCAATCCAATCCTTTATTTCATCCATTTCCATAACAACATTCCACTCAAGATTACTCAAAATCAAAACGAACCAAGATATACCAAGACATAGCATGATGAAAATCAATAGTCACATACTGTGTCATAATGTAAAAATCAAGCACATACAAACACCTCTCATTCTGCTAATAAGGCAACATGGCATAATCTGGATGAGGTGACGAAGGAAGAGTATGCTAGTATATCCCCCTTAAAAGAGCTAAGGTACGCCCTCGTACCGCTACTAACGAGAACCATAGAAGGATAGGAAAACATCATGTGAAAAGATGCGGGTACTTCACTCAGAACACACTATACAATAAGGTTGTTTCAAAATCCAATCACAACAACATGCATGGACCATATTAGACTACCAAACATTTAGTTTCTGTTTCTTTAATTACTTGATGTTTATTTCAAACGCCACATTCAAAGAATTCAACACCTTATTAACCAGCTTTGTTGTAAATTTTATTGCACCGTTGATTTTATCTACGATCGATATATATATCTGTATCTCTTGATTGTTTTGTATTTGTATTTTCTTAACTGTTATAAAATTTTATTTTATGATCCTTATCCTTTCATTTTATGACCGGTACGAATTATGCGTCATTATATGATCATTTTATCATATCAATTATATTAACAAGCTATAAATCAGGTGTAACATACTTGAGTAGTTTAAAATGATATTTCAGATCATTTAATAATCCTCAATAATCTTCCAAAATTATCTTCAAGGGTTTATTAGCCAACCATATGTTAAAACTTTATAAAATAAATATTTTCTGTGACTTTTCAAGTTTTAATTGTTTTTATAATTAACTATAGTATTTTAGACGAACCATTAGGTATTTACTTCATAAAATTTACTTATTATATATTTACGTAATTTCACACAAGACAGAGTTTTAGGAAGTTCTTATTAATTATAATGTAGCTCCAAAATCTGATTCCTTTATCTTAAAATTTACATTTTTTTAAGGTAGGGACTCTATATAAAATTTTAAGTCAAATGAACTAGTCTAATGAAAACTCACTCACTCTTGGTAATTATTTTTCTTAAAGTTTGTTCTATGTAAATATTCTTCTGATTATTAAATCTTAGTACTCCCTTAGACAATGGTGGCTTTTGTAAATATCACTCTTAGTGTGACTTCTAAAATTTTATATATAATGTTAAACTTCCAAATAAACATGAGAATTTCCAATCTTTAAGTAACTCTTAATTTTTCACTAAATGCTCAATACTCCAAGTATTTAAGGATCAATAATATTTAGTTTAGTATTAGTCTTTTCTTCACTCAATCTTTGAGTACTCCTTTTAATGGCTTTTATATTCAACAAGGGGTAGATGTTTTACCTTGCAGTAACCAACTTTAAATCTCTTTCCTCCATGTATTGGTATGTTCCACTACTTCATCCAATATTCGTATTGTTGTTGTAGGGTTATTCCAGGCTTCCCGTAAAGTTTATGTGTCAACAGAGAAATCACCCTTAACTCAGGTTTCCACACCATTACTCTTGTGTTTTCACTCCATATATGAGTATTTTTCACCAAAGATTTAACTCAATAACCCTTTTCTTGTACGAATTTAATACTGGATCTTAAGCTATAAGTATTGAATTGTTCATTGTGGCTGGTAATGAAATATGTCTAGCTCAAGATTTCATGATGGTAACGTCTTACCACCAATCCTCCTCAAGTTCAACACAATCCATCACTTCTTAGATGATTATTTCCGGTTAGATGACAAGGCTTGTCTAGCCCCAAGACTTCCAGAAGTGGGTGTGCCCCCACTACTTTCGGCCTAGGAGTTCGTCGTACCAAGCATTTCCCGTAAGGTGTTAGGTTTAGGTATTTTCTTTCTAAAGTTAGCATAGAGTTTTAGTGTGGTTTATGGGTTCGGGTGTATGCTACTAGTGTTTGTTAACCTAATAGTTTTCTAGACTTAAGATTTATCCAAACATTACCTTTAGGCAACAATTTGTACCAAGTAATTCTTGAGATTTATTTTCAAACTTTAAAGGAGTTGAAGTACTTTCACATAACATCAATACTAATTTAGTTATTTAAAGTTCTATTTGTATACTGTTTTCAACCAAAAGTATTCTTTAAAATTTCTAGGAGCATGTGTACTTGCTCTTAAGGAATTGTATTCTTAGCCATGTATTCTCCATAAGTATGCTTTTGAAAATAGCTTAATATATGATTTATCCCAACCAAAATCTTAACATACTCAATAGATGATATTCAACCTATATTTCTACTGTAGTTTATTGTTTGAACAGAACAACAGCACACCATTCTCTACAGACATTCATAAAAAGAAAAGTGTATAAAGAAATTATTCACTAATCTAAGAAGGGTTAGGAGTTGTGCCTTACTGGAATCCTCACTTCCCAATTCTACCCAATTCCCCATTTTAAGTGCACCTATATTCTAAGTATTTCACTCGGCTTGTTTTCTCGGGTTCAGAGCGTAACTACGCTCTGATACCACTTTCTGTAACGCCCCTATTTAACATATTTATAGCGGAAATAAAATACTAAAGGCGTACAGATCATCGGGTTCCAAACACCCGACACCAAACCTCACCAATTACAACTTAAAGATTACAATTGTCACAGCCTGAACCTCGAGAAAACTTAACAGAAATAAAACAGTAATAAAACGCGTAAACTCTCCACAAAACCTAATCCCATCCCAATCACTCGTTCTCTTCGTGGCCACCTGTAAGATAACTCATACCTGCAAGATAAAACCAAGCAGCCCACCCCGGGAGGGGTGAGTCAGTTCCCTGGAATGGAACTGGTACAATTCTCCAAAAACAAACTTATAATACAACTCTTAAATAAATAATAGCTTGAAAGCAATCACTTAAACCACACAGAGGAGCAAGGCATTCCACAAATCACCAAATCAAGATAACAAGTTAAGAATAAAGATAAATAACAGAAAGGTAAAGTTAGTGAACAAAACCACACCATGTGTTAGTGAACATCCAAAGCCTTAGTTAAACCCAATTCCCGTTAGGAGTAGAAAGACTCAGATAGTCACAAAGGACAAGGAATGATAAGATAGATCCAAGAACCAATAACTCAAGAGTGGAATAATTCAACAGGGAGAGATGGCCCCCACCGCCAAGTACGTCCTTTTAGGACAGGGGATATACAGCCCCTCACTGTCTACAACGTCCCTTTTGGGACAGGGGATATACAGCCCCTCACTGTCTACCACGTCCCTTTTGGGACAGGGGATATACAGCCCCTCACTGTCTACCACGTCCCTTTTGGGACAGGGGATATACAGCCCCTCACTGTTACCATTGAAGACGCGCGCACGTCGAAACCTCAAGAACCAGCTCATGGATGAAACGATATCCAGAGTCAAAAGAAGAATTTACCAAAATTGACCTTTTCCAAATTCCCACCAGATCACTAACTACCCAGAGCAATACCAAAACACTCAGTCCTACAGAGTGCAGAAGCGTAAACCCTAAGCAGTCAATGTCTAATGGAACAACCAAATAGAAGGAACCAATACCCAAGTGAGTTTCACATTCAAGGCTCAATTAGTCACACAAGCTGAGTTAGTCACACAACCATTTCCTTTTAGAAATTCCTCTTAAACTCAGTTAGCGTTTTTCGAAAACGTCTCATAAGTCAATCAACAAAAGTATTGGAGTACGAGAAATCGTACCTGGTATGTGAAGAACAATAAATAACTCGAATAAGTGATTCCCCAATAGTAACCTATAATTAAGGTGTTCCAAGTGTCGATTAGTTAAGGGACTTATAAACTAAACAACCTTCTTTTCTTACTGATTAATAGTTCCAGGTTTACCATTATTCTCTCTCAAAGATTTGGGTTTGACTTGTTAACTAAATCCTTTGTTAGGCCCATTTCGTTAGTTTGGAACGGTTTAGAATTTATTCCTGATAGTGGCCCAAACTCTCTTTGAATTGTTTAAGTGGGCTTTTGGAGTTCATAGACTTGGGCTTAGTAGGTTAGCCCAAGACCGTGTTACGTTTATGTTGTGTAATTAAACCCTTAAGTTAATAGTGACTATTTAATTACACACCGATTAAAACCCAAGGTTTAACATATATATATATATATATATATATATTCTACTTATTATAACTATCACAAGGAACATTATTTCCCTCATCTATTTTAATGTATCTATACACATATATATATTATATATATCTTTATGTATTAAGATTTATCCATAACATTTTTAGGAAATTTTATTGTATTTAATTATGTTTAATAACTTCTAGGCATAACCACAACCGATATACGGTTTATAAAATAAAGTGTTTTCCTTTATTTATTTAATATATATAAGTATACCTGTATTAGAATTTAATTTAGACATTCCCTATGTAACTTACTATATTTAAACTATCTTAGTACTACAACCTTTAACTGCATACCAAGTATGATTCATAAAGTATTTCTTTTACTATATCTTAGGATACTAACTCTTATAATATTTAGTTAATATAAGGGTTAATTTATTAGCTCCCTGTTCTACTCTAAGTTACTACTTTATTCCCTTTTCATATATGTGTAAAATATATATATATATATTTTCCTTAGTTTTAATTAAAAATATTAACTCCCATATAATATAACAAATAAAATGTAGAATAATTAAATTGATTTAACATAAGTTTCTATTTTAATTCTACCATATAAGTATATATACATATATATAAATAACTTCACTTCTCTTAAAAGCTAATACCAAAACATTTATAAACTTACTGTTATAAAATGTTAATTTAGTGCCCCATATTTTCCCAGCTAAAAAAGTTTATTAACAAACCATACTTTAATTTTTGGTTACATTAAAACTCATATATTATAAGTTATTCCTATGAAAAACTCATAAACACAATTTTTAAAACCATTTACCATTGCCCAAAAATTCCCAAATTTAATATACAGTAACTATAACATTTTAGACATATTATAAAATTTGTATTTCATAAAAATATCTTTTAAAATTATCCAAATAATTCTAGAAAACCCGTAACTTGCAAAAATCATAACTTACGTTTAAAAACTCCAAAACCATATTAATTTACATCAACATAAACTAGATTTTATAAGGAATCTATGGTTAAAATTTCGTGTCAAAATACATTCGGGAAGGCATTTAAATACATTCAACAAGTTAGGGTTTATTTCTGAAATTATAATAAAAACTTATACTTTTAATTTGAAACGATCTAATCTCAGCCGTCCGTTTCTTATAACTACAATCGGACGGCTGCTGAAAGCCGAGTTCTTCATCCGCCCCCAACTCGATTCGAGTACTAAATTCACATTTTCTCTCAATCCACAGAACGAAATCGAGTGATTCTTCCTCCATTCGTTTCGAAATTAAATTACGGTTCTAATGACACTGATTTCACCACTTATGATGCGGTATTCCGCAAAATCGAATCTGGGTTCGAAGAGGTTAGGCTTCATACCAGTTTGAATTCAATTTGGCTAAATTCTCTTAATTCAACGCGTAATAGATTAAATTGGAACATGGGTTACGCCGGTAACATGATTACGAATGACAATAATGGAGCAATTTGATCGGAAACTCACCGGAATTGCAATAACGGAGGAATTCGAATTCGGAATTCTGGAAAGGTTCGAACTTTTGAGCAGTTCACGAGGCCGACTTTGAGGATCTATAACTTGCAGTACAGATCGAGTTAGGCTATGTGTGTGGGCTTAATCGAAAGAATAAACTTAGCTCTACATATTGATAACAAGAACTCATCCTAACTCGCAACACACAGAAAGAAATTAAAGTCGCAAGTTACGATTTAATACCTGCGGTTTCTGTATGATTTTATGTGCTGCAGAACCAGAAACTTTAGGCAACTATATCCTTCAAACGGTTACGAATCAGACTTGGGCATAAACATGAAAAGTGTAGAGGGATTAGAGATCTTCAAAACAAGCTAAAGAAATCAAATTTTGGTTGAGAGACGAAGAAGTTATGATCGAGCGAAAGTTACCTGAATTCGGTGAGAAACTGGAAAACTGGGTACAGGTTTCGCAAGTAGGCAACTTTAGATCGAATTTGCGGCTGATGTATAATGAATTAGGGTATGTGTGAGTAATGGTTGGAAAGAGGACGTTTTGGAGAAGAGAATGAAGAGACGACATTGAAAATATTGAGAGATGAGTGAGATACACCGTCTAAAGTTAGGGCAAAATACTGAAATCTGTTACCGAAATTCAAGGAGATAGAAATCGCCTAAGTCCTGGCGCGTGTGAGCTTGACACGTGGCAGTCATTAAAATTTTGGCTCTAAACTTTATCCTATAACTTTGGCTAGGATGATCCGTTTTTGACGTTCTTTGTATCGATCTTCATGGTTTTTCATAGCCTATTTATTGGTATAGGTTTCATGGGCTGGTTTGACCATTCTCAAAAAGTCAACCCCAGCAAGGCTTAATATGCTTTAAGGTTTCTAGAATTTTATATTGACTTTTATGTTCCAAATCAATGCTCCTAATATTTCTAAAATCTTTATAATATAATTGGAGTGTCTAAGAATTCTTCCAAGATTTATTGACTTATAAATCTTGTTATTAAATTCATAATACTATATAATAATTAAATATTTAATTGTATTCTTTAGAGTTAAATAGGAGGAATCCCCTAAAATAATTTCCATAATTCCATATAATATTAATACTCATAATTCCATACAATAACTTAATATTCATAATTCCTTATACTAATTTAACATTCATAATTCCATATAATAATTTAATACTTAATAGTATTATTAAAGGTTTAATAAAAGAAATCCCCTAAATTAATTTAGGGGTATTTCAGTATATCCCCCTTAAAAGAAACTTCGCCTCGAAGTTTAAAAATCAACTAATAGGCACTCACACCGCTTCGGGTGTGCTGAGACAATAATAATTCCAATGAAATTCCATACCAATCCAATCCTTTATTTCCATCCATTTCCATAACAACATTCCACTCGAGATAACTCAAAATCAAAATGAACCAAGATATACCAAGACATAGCATGATGAAAATCAATAGTCACATACTGTGTCATAATGTAAAAACCAAGCACATACAAACACCTCTCATTCTGCTAATAAGGCAACATGGCATAATCTGGATGAGGTGACGAAGGAAGAGTATGCCGGTATATCCCCCTTAAAAGAGCTAAGGTACGCCCTCGTACCGCTACTAACGAGAACCACAGAAGGATAGGAAAACATCATGCGAAAAGATGCGGGTACTTCACTCAGAACACACTATCCAATAAGGTTGTTTCAAAAACCACTCACAACAACATGCATGGACCATATTAGACTACCAAACATTTAGTTTATGTTTCTTTAATTACTTGATGTTTATTTCAAACGCCACATTCAAAGATTTCAACACCTTATTAACCAGCTTTGTTGTAAATTTTATTGCACCGTTGATTTTATCCGCGATCGATATATATATATCTGTATCTCTTGATTGTTTTGTATTTGTATTTTATTAACTGTTATAAAATTTTATTTTATGATCCTTATCCTTTCATTTTATGACCGGTACGAATTATGCGTCATTATATGATCATTTTATCATATCAATTATATTAACAAGCTATAAATCAGGTGTAACATACTTGAGTAGTTTAAAATGATATTTCAGATCATTTAATAATCCTCAATAATCTTCCAAAATTATCTTCAAGGGTTTATTAGCCAACCATATGTTAAAACTTTATAAAATAAATATTTTCTGTGACTTTTCAAGTTTTAATTGTTTTTATAATTAACTATAGTATTTTAGACGAACCATTAGGTATTTACTTCATAAAATTTACTTATTATATATTTACATAATTTCACACAAGGCAGAGTTTTAGGAAGTTCTTATTAATTACTCCCTCCTATTCTAATTATAAGTCATTCTAGACTTTTTCTCAATTTTTAAGAAAGAGTTTAAAAAGACTAGTATACCCTTACTTTTTGTATTGGGAGAATAAAAAAGTAAGTATACTTTATTGGTAAGATAAAAAGTAGAGTGCTATGATAATGATAATTAAAAAAGTAGAAAGGGTAAAAGTAGAAAGATATATACAAAAAGTCTAAAAACGACTTATAATTTGAACATAATTCGAAAGCCTAAAACGACTTATATATAGAATAGGAGGGAGTATAATGTAGCTCCAAAATCTGATTCCTTTATCTTAAAATTTACATTTTTTTAAGGTAGGGACTCTATATAAAATTTTAAGTCAAATGAACTAGTCTAATGAAAACTCACTCACTCTTGGTAATTATTTTTCTTAAGGTTTGTTCTATGTAAATATTCTTCTGATTATTAAATCTTAGTACTCCCTTAGACAATGGTGGCTTTTGTAAATATCACTCTTAGTGTGACTTCTAAAATTTTATATATAATGTTAAACTTCCAAATAAACATGAGAATTTCCAATCTTTAAGTAACTCTCAATTTTTCACTAAATGCTCAATACTCCAAGTATTTAAGGATCAATAATATTTAGTTTAGTATTAGTCTTTTCTTCACTCAATCTTTGAGTACTCCTTTTAATGGCTTTTATATTCAACAAGGGGTAGATGTTTTACCTTGCAGTAACCAACTTTAAATCTCTTTCCTCCATGTATTGGTATGTTCCACTACTTCATCCAATATTCGTATTGTTGTTGTAGGGTTATTCCAGGCTTCCCGTAAAGTTTATGTGTCAACAGAGAAATCACCCTTAACTCAGGTTTCCACACCACTACTCTTGTGTTTCCACTCCATATATGAGTATTTTTCACCAAAGATTTAACTCAATAACCCTTTTCTTGTACGAATTTAATACTGGATCTTAAGCTATAAGTATTGAATTGTTCATTGAGGCTGGTAATGAAATATGCCTAGCTCAAGATTTCATGATGGTAACGTCTTACCACCAATCCTCCTCAAGTTCAACACAATCCATCACTTCTTAGATGATTATTTCCGGTTAGATGACAAGGCTTGTCTAGCCCCAAGACTTCCAGAAGTGGGTGTGCACCCCCACTACTTTCGGCCTAGGAGTTCGTCGTACCAAGCATTTCCCGTAAGGTGTTAGGTTTAGGTATTTTCTTTCTAAAGTTAGCATAGAGTTTTAGTGTGGTTTATGGGTTCGGGTGTATGCTACTAGTGTTTGTTAACCTAATAGTTTTCTAGACTTAAGATTTATCCAAACATTACCTTTAGGCAACAATTTGTACCAAGTAATTCTTGAGATTTATTTTCAAACTTTAAAGGAGTTGAAGTACTTTCACATAACATCAATACTAATTTAGTTATTTAAAGTTCTATTTGTATACTGTTTTCAACCAAAAGTATTCTTTAAAATTTCTAGGAGCATGTGTACTTGCTCTTAAGGAATTGTATTCTTAGCCATGTATTCTCCATAAGTATGCTTTTGAAAATAGCTTAATATATGATTTATCCCAACCAAAATCTTAACATACTCAATAGATGATATTTCAACCTATATTTCTACTGTAGTTTATTGTTTGAACAGAACAACAGCACACCATTCTCTACAGACATTCATAAAAAGAAAAGTGTATAAAGAAATCATTCACTAATCTAAGAAGGGTTAGGAGTTGTGCCTTACTGGAATCCTCACTTCCCAATTCTACCCCAATTCCCCAGTTTTAAGTGCACCTATATTCTAAGTATTTCACTCGGCTTGTTTTCTCGGGTTCAGAGCGTAACTACGCTCTGATACCACTTTCTGTAACGCCCCTATTTAACATATTTATAGCGGAAATAAAATACTAAAGGCGTACAGATCATCAGGTTCCAAACACCCGACACCAAACCTCACCAATTACAACTTAAAGATTACAATTGTCACAGCCTGAACCTCGAGAAAACTTAACAAAATAAAACAGTAATAAAACGCGTAAACTCTCCACAAAACCTAATCCCATCCCAATCACTCGTTCTCTTCGTGGCCACCTGTAAGATAACTCATACCTGCAAGATAAAACCAAGCAGCCCACCCCGGGAGGGGTGAGTCAGTTCCCTGGAATGGAACTGGTACAATTCTCCAAAAACAAACTTATAATACAACTCTTAAATAAATAATAGCTTGAAAGCAATCACTTAAACCACACAGAGGAGCAAGGCATTCCACAAATCACCAAATCAAGATAACAAGTTAAGAATAAAGATAAATAACAGAAAGGTAAAGTTAGTGAACAAAACCACACCATGTGTTAGTGAACATCCAAAGCCTTAGTTAAACCCAATTCCCGTTAGGAGTAGAAAGACTCAGATAGTCACAAAGGACAAGGAATGATAAGATAGATCCAAGAACCAATAACTCAAGAGTGGAATAATTCAACAGGGAGAGATGGCCCCCACCGCCAAGTACGCCCTTTTAGGACAGGGGATATACAGCCCCTCACTGTCTACAACGTCCCTTTTGGGACAGGGGATATACAGCCCCTCACTGTCTACCACGTCCCTTTTGGGACAGGGGATATACAGCCCCTCACTGTCTACCACGTCCCTTTTGGGACAGGGGATATACAGCCCCTCACTGTTACCATTGAAGACGCGCGCACGTCGAAACCTCAAGAACCAGCTCATGGATGAAACGATATCCAGAGTCAAAAGAAGAATTTACCAAAATTGACCTTTTCCAAATTCCCACCAGATCACTAACTACCCAGAGCAATACCAAAACACTCAGTCCTACAGAGTGCAGAAGCGTAAACCCTAAGCAGTCAATGTCTAATGGAACAACCAAATAGAAGGAACCAATACCCAAGTGAGTTTCACATTCAAGGCTCATTAGTCACACAAGCTGAGTTAGTCACACAACCATTTCCTTTTAGAAATTCCTCTTAAACTCAGTTAGCATTTTTCGAAAACGTCTCATAAGTCAATCAACAAAAGTATTGGAGTACGAGAAATCGTACCTGGTATGTGAAGAACAATAAATAACTCGAATAAGTGATTCCCCAATAGTAACCTATAATTAAGGTGTTCCAAGTGTCGATTAGTTAAGGGACTTATAAACTAAACAACCTTCTTTTCTTACTGATTAATAGTTCCAGGTTTACCATTATTCTCTCTCAAAGATTTGGGTTTGACTTGTTAACTAAATCCTTTGTTAGGCCCATTTCGTTAGTTTGGAACGGTTTAGAATTTATTCCAGATAGTGGCCCAAACTCTCTTTGAATTGTTTAAGTGGGCTTTTGGAGTTCATAGACTTGGGCTTAGTAGGTTAGCCCAAGACCGTGTTACGTTTATGTTGTGTAATTATACCCTTAAGTTAATAGTGACTATTTAATTACACACCGATTAAAACCCAAGGTTTAACATATATATATATATATTCTACTTATTATAACTATCACAAGGAACATTATTTTCCTCATCTATTTTAATGTATCTATACACATATATATATATTTATATATATCTTTATGTATTAAGATTTATCCATAACATTTTTAGGAAATTTATTGTATTTAATTATGTTTAATAACTTCTAGGCACAACCACAACCGATATACGGTTTATAAAATAAAGTGTTTTCCTTTATTTATTTAATATATATAGTATACCTGTATTAGAATTTAATTAAGACATTCCCTATGTAACTTACTATATTTAAACTATCTTAGTACTACAACCTTTAACTGCATACCAAGTATGATTCATAAAGTATTTCTTTTACTATATCTTAGGATACTAACTCTTATAATATTTAGTTAATATAAGGGTTAATTTATTAGCTCCCTGTTCTACTCTAAGTTACTACTTTATTCCCTTTCATATATATATATATATATATATATATATATATATATATACATTTTCCTTAGTTTTAATTAAAAATATTAACTCACATATAATATAACAAATAAAATGTAGAATAATTAAATTCCTTGATTTAACATAAGTTTCTTTTAATTCTACCATATAAGTATGTATACATATATATAAATAACTTCACTTCTCTTAAAAGCTATACCAAACATTTATAAACTTACTGTTATAAAATGTTAATTTAGTGCCCCATATTTTCCCAGCTTAAAAAGTTTATTAACAAACCATACTTTAATTTTTGGTTACATTAAAACCCATATATTATAAGTTATTCCTATGAAAAACTCATAAACACAATTTTTAAAACCATTTACCATTGCCCAAAATTCCCAAATTTAATTACAGTAACTATAACATTTTAGACATATTATAAAATTTTTATTTCATAAAAAATATCTTTTTAAATTATCCAAATAATTCTAGAAAACCCGTAACTTGCAAAAATCATAACTTACGTTTAAACACTCCAAAACCATATTAATTTACATCAACATAAACTAGATTTTATAAGGAATCTATGGTTAAAATTTCGTGTCAAAATACATTCGGGAAGGCATTTAAATACATTCAACAAGTTAGGGTTTATTTCTGAAATTATAATAAAAACTTATACTTTTAATTTGAAACGATCTAATCTCAGCCGTCCGTTTCTTATAACTACAATCGGACGGCTGCTGAAAGCCGAGTTCTTCATCCACCCCCAACTCGATTCGAGTACTAAATTCACATTTTCTCTCTATCCACAGAACGAAATCGAGTGATTCTTCCTCCATTCGTTTCGAAATTAAATTACGGTTCTAATGACACTGATTTCACCACTTATGATGCGGTATTCCGCAAAATCGAATCTGGGTTCGAAGAGGTTAGGGTTCATACCAGTTCGAATTCAATTTGGCTAAATTCTCTTAATTCAACGCGTAATAGATTAAATTGGAACATGGGTTACGCCGGTAACATGATTACGAATGACAATAATGGAGCAATTTGATCGGAAACTCACCGAAATTGCAATAACGGAGGAATTCGAATTCGGAATTCTGGAAAGGTTCGAACTTTCGAGCAGTTCACGAGGCCGACTTTGAGGATCTATAACTTGCAGTACAGATCGAGTTAGGCTATGTGTGTGGGCTTAATCGAAAGAATAAACTTAGCTCTACATATTGATAACAAGAACTCATCCTAACTCGCAACACACAGAAATAAATTAAAGTCGCAAGTTACGATTTAATACCTGCGGTTTCTGTATGATTTTATGTGCTGCAGAACCAGAAACTTTAGGCAACTATATCCTCCAAACGGTTACAAATTAGACTTGGGCATAAACATGAAAAGTGTAGAGGGATTAGAGATCTTCAAAACAAGCTAAAGAAATCAAATTTTGGTTGAGAGATGAAGAAGTTATGATCGAACGAAAGTTACCGGAATTCGGTGAGAAATTGGAAAACTGGGTACAGGTTTCGCAAGTAGGCAACTTTAGATCGAATTTGCGGCTGATGTATAATGAATTAGGGTATGTGTGAGTAATGGTTGGAAAGAGGACGTTTTGGAGAAGAGAATGAAGATGACGACATTGAAAAATATTGAGAGATGAGTGAGATACAACCGTCTAAAGTTAGGGCAAAATACTGAAATCTGTTACCGAAATTCAAGGAGATAGAAATCACCTAAGTCCTGGCGCGTGTGAGCTTGACACGTGGCAGTCATTAAAATTTTGGCTCTAAACTTTATCCTATTATAACTTTGGCTAGGATGATCCGTTTTTGACGTTCTTCTTATCGATCTTCATGGTTTTCCATAACCTATTTATTGGTATAGGTTTCATGGGCTGGTTTGACCATTCTCAAAAAGTCAACCCCAGCAAGGCTTAATAAGCTTTAAGGTTTCTAGAATTTTATATTGACTTTTATGTTCCAAATCAATGCTCCCAATATTTCTAAAATCTTTATAATATAATTGGAGTGTCTAGGAATTCTTCCAAGATTTATTGACTTATAAATCTTGTTATTAAATTCATAATACTATATAATACTATATAATAATTAAATATTTAATTGTATTCTTTAGAGTTAAATAGGAGGAATCCCCTAAACTAATTTCCATAATTCCATATAATATTAATACTCATAATTCCATACAATAACTTAATATTTCATCAAGGTTCCATTGAAAGGATCCTTGCAGTTGTCATCTTTCTGTTCTCCCACTCCATTTGCTTGAGGTTTTCTCTCCCTTCCTGCGCGCCATCCGGGAGGAAATCCGTGCTTTTAGTAGCACCTCTCTTCGGAGTGTCCTGATTTATGATAGTAGGTACACTTGATTCCTCCTTTCTTGTTTCCGAAACCCGAAGTTCTCCCAAAATTCATCTTTCCTTGAGATGCCGAGAATGCGGATGGAGCTTCGTTATCTTAAGTCGAGGCGGTGGTGGTGGTGAGTGACTTCTGCCTTTCTTGTTAAATCATCATGGAGAACGCTTGCTCCACTGAGGGAAGTGGGGAAATCATCAATATACTCTCCCTTGCTCCAGGAAATCTCTCACTCAGTCCCACGAGGAACTTTATCAGCCTTTAGGTCTTGATGTATTCACCGAAAGTCCTTTCAATCGCACATGCACAATCAGGGAGAGTGGCGGCGGTATCCACTTCATCCCAAAGTCCCTTCAGCTAAGTGAAGTATTCCCCCACACTATCACCGCCATGAATGGTACCGGCGAGACGACGCTCCAATTCATACATTCTTGTGGCGTCGACTTGGTTATAGCGTGCACATAAATCCTCCCATATCTTTGTTGCTGAAGATTTAAACAGAACCGAGTCTGCAACTCTTTTTTCCAGACTCATCAAGATCCACGCCCGGACCATATTGTCACAGCGTGTCCATGCCCGCGCCTTTATTTCAGAGTCTGTTGGTTTCTTGATAGTTCCTTGAACGAAGTCCAGTTTATTCTTTGACCCCAACACAATCTCGATCTGTTGTTTCCAGCAAGTGAACCCAGGACCGCCGTCATATTTTGCTGCGAGTGACTATCCTGGTTGGTCTGAGTTGGAAAGATATAGAGGGTCTCCACTGTCGATGCCTTCTTCATCTTTTCTGTTGCTCTCTATCTCGCCTTTTCCAGCGTCTCTAGTTCTGATCTCCTTGTCTATGTTGCCTCCCGTACTCATTCTGGTCGCATTGACTACACCAGAAACACGCTTCCTTCGAAATCGAGGATTCTAGCGGTGGAAGGCCACAAGAATTTCGGGATGAAAAATGGAAAGATGTGAAGAAAAGGATTGGAAGGAAATCGGAGGTAAACACGACGAGATTCACAGGGAAGAGCAAGATCCCACGATCTGCGCTCTGATACCATGAAAACATCTCAAGAAAACTATAACTCTTTGCATTGAATCACCGCCGAGAAGCCAAGTTTACATAGTGGAAGGCTTCAGAATGGAAAGGGAGAACTCTCCCGATACTTTTCTTTTGCAAGCTACAATACTGACCCTAAGACCTAAAACTCCTTTAAATACCCAGCACACTCCTGTGTCTAAACCAGAGCCAGCCACCTACTTTAACCAAAACAGAAACATATAATACTCCCCCGTAACATATTAACTAAATAATAAGTGCACCCATAATATATACTAGTAGTCCTTAACAACACATGGTTACAGTTGATAGTGGTTGTAGCTAATTACTAATTTGTCCTTAGTTTTGGAGCAATAATTGTGCACTACAGAATTTTGAGTAACAATTTTCTATTGAATATGGTTTTTATTAATGAGTCGCATTTTTTTACAAGTGCGACAGAGCGTGTTTTTTTTTAAAAAAAACATACCATTATTAACATTAGCTCAAAAAAAGGTAAGATATCCCGAGGTACATCACTAGTTCATACTTCCCCACATTTGTAATCCTTCATTGACTTGCTAGTCAATATGCAGCTATATTATCCCCCCTCCTTACATATTGACATAAGACAACATCAAAACATTTCATGTCATAATATAGTTTGTCCAAAACCCCTCTTAGTTCCTCCACTGCTACACCACTACGATTAACATACTCTACATTAGACTTACAATATGAATATATACAAATCTTCATCTTCCCTAGTTCCCTAGCACATTGAAGATCAAAAACCAAAGCTCTTGCCTCAAACCAAGCCGACGAAGCAACTCCATTTCTATGATCATTCCCTGCTGCCAAGATCTCCCTTTCTTTATTTTTACAAATGGCTCCAACTCCAAACAAGCTTGAACTATAGCTACCGTAATCCTAGACATGGAGGACATCATCATATTTGTCTCTAGTATTGCTTGTATGTTGAGAAGAGTCATTGCAACCTCCAAGTAGGTGTTCACTTGACACCACCCCCCATTAAATACCATTTGGCTTTCCAAACATAACCTGGCAACATGAAAACCATTTTTTTTCAAAACATTAATAGTAAGGTAGTTAAACAATCCAAGGGCAACAAAAGACACTGATAAAAAAAACCAATGTAGTTAGCTGCATATGTGGCCTACAAGAAAATGCTTCCCACAAATCCTCAACATTGTTACAAAAAAGAAGACATGTAATAACGTTTTGTAAGCCCCGCAAAAGCAAGCCGTATCCATTACTTTGTGACTTCATGACTGAATAAGTGTCTTGATAGGAACAATTATATTGTAAAAACTTTCATGCAAACAATTTAACTCTTAGTGACACACGACATTTCCATACTCGCTTAATAGCTAGGCCCACTGAATTGGAACTAGTTCCATGTATCATAAACCTCTGCATACTCACAGCCATATGATAAACTGATTTGACTGCAAACTCTTTAGATTTGGTGCACACCCAACCTCATTCATCATTGAAAACATAATCTAAAGAAAACGAGATGCGAGTTATAAGCTCGACATCATGAGGATGAAACCATGTTTTTATCAGCCTAATCTCCAACTGTATGATATAGGACCAATCAGCCAACTTACATAACCTTTATCTTTTGCCAAGTTTGGAAGTGACCAAAGGTATGGTGTTCCCCTGGGTTTCCCTAGGATTCATTGATCCATCAACCGTGTATCTTCCCCAACTCCAATCTTCTTATAAATTCCTTGTTAAACAAAACCAAAAGCACTATGTAACACCCTCCAAATTAGGATTGGAGAATATCATAGGTCTACGTTCAACATCTATTCTTTCAAAAATCATCGCACCTTTAGCAACTTTGTAACAAGCAAGTTAGGATTAGTTAATAACCGCCAACATTGTTTAGCTAGCAATACACGATTAAGGAAAGACAAATCACAGAAACCCAAGCCCCCCACAATTATCCCTTGGCACAAAACACCCCACTTACGCTAGTGCATTTTGATAGTGCTCCTCCACCCCACCAAAACCTTGCTATTAATTTATGAATATCATTAAGGAGAGTTTGAGGAAGTTGTATAATACTCATGATATAGGAAGATATTGCTTCCAAAATGGATTTAATGAGAACTTCACGACCAGCTTAGGAAACTAGCCTACTCCACCCTTGAATCTTTTTGAGTAAATTACTCAGAACCCCCTTGAGGATTGGGAATAATACAGTTAACCCCCTTGTGTTTATCATAATTATTGGTAACCACCTTGAGGTTATAGTATCTTTGACTATGAGCCCCCGAACTATAATTCCATTATCAAAACATTAACCACGTGCTGACCCATCAGCTTAATCACATTATTAATGACATACTGGACAAAAATAATGCTTAATCAACATTCTTGTTGTCCAAAAAACGTCAACCCTACCTTGAAAATGGATCTGAATTGGGATGAGGAACAGTTAAACGATGTTGATTAAACAGTTTTGTTGTCCATGTTGGCATTAATAATGTGATTAAGCTGATGGGTCAGCATGTAATTAACGTTTTGATAACAAGGTTATAGTTTGGGGGCTCATGGTCAGAGATACCGTAACCTCAAGGTGGTTACCAATAATTATGATAAACACAAGGGGGTTAACCACATTATGCTCATTCTTGAAGGGGGTTCCAAGTGGTCATCCTATCCCTAATATATGCAAGGACACTCAATCTATTTCTGCCCTTCACTCTCGAGAAACCAAGATACAACCCAAAATCATCAACCTCTCTAGCACCAAAAGTGGCCAACACTTGTTCTTAAGAACCATTCTCCACACCACTAGAAAACATAACTCCTGATTTATTCATATTAATAACATGTCCAGATGCCGACTTAAAGTCATCCAAGATTAAGGAGAGTGTATGTGCATTTTCATTTGTAGTCCCACTAAATATTACATAATCATTAGCAAAGAATAAGTGTGTAATGTTGTCTTCAAGCCCCCACACTCATAAACCCTTATATAATCCTACATCACAAGCCAAATTTAAACCAGATTCCAAAACCTCTATACAACAAATAAACAAATAGGGTGAAAGTGGATCTCCTTGACAAAGTCCCCTACGTGGTGCAAAGGTACTACCGGGATAGTCATTAATCAACACAACCACTATAGTTGTTGTTAGACACTTTCGAACAAGAGCCACCCACCTAGGATGAAATCCAAGACTGTGCAAAACATTAAGGAGGAAATCCCATTCAACTCGGTCGAAGGCTTTGAACATATCCACTTATATGCAAAAGTACCTTTTTTAATTGCCCTAAAGTGTCTCTTGAGATCCATTAATTCATGAGAAACAATTGCCTGATCCGTTATAAGCCACCCTCTAACAAATGTTGCTTGACACTCAGAGACTACATGCGGCATTGCCATTCTAACCCGATTAACCAACATTTTAGAGATCACACGATAAATTGTATTACATAGTGAAATAGGCTGAAATTCTACCATTGTATGTGCATCTTTTTTCTTAGGTATGAGGACCAAATGTGTATGATTAAGTCCATCAGGCATAGCCTCAGTATTAAGAAAACGTAAAACTACATCAATGAAATCATGACCAATTATAGACTAGTAAGTGCGAATGAACATACCATTTATTCCATCTGGGTCAAGCGCATTGGAATGATGCATCTCCTTGAGTGCATGAACCACCTCTTTCTGTGTGTAGGGCTCTCCCATAGCATGATATAGGTCTTGAGGCACCCTTCATTCCACATATGCTAACAAATGTGGATTAGGATTCGGGTCAGTTAATTCAAATAATCCTTGGAAGTAGCCTTGCACAACACTTTCAATACCATTGCAATCTGAAACTAAAACATTGTCATCACCTTTTAGAGAGTAAATCATTGTTGTCTTGATCGCTGATGCCAGCGAACTTCCTGCTGATAATGCAACCAATCTAACTCATTAGTCAGCCTTCGCCAAGCAATCATGTTATCCTTAGAAGGAGAACTAGTGGCGACAGCATTCATTTCCTTCTTAACCCTGTTTATTTTTTTCTTCTCCAATCATAGCTTGTTCCTACCTCACTGGCATAACACTTCACCATAACCTGCAACTTTGTGCTGATAACCCCTTGTCACCATGTCAACTGAATACCACACCATTTGAGCAACTTCTATGCACCCGTTATCCCTAGCCCAACAATTTTCAAACCAGAACGACTTTGAACCACGTATGATTGGGGCCCGCAAAACCAGTTTTATTGGCCGATGGTATGAAGGACCACATTGAAGGTGGTAATTTCTGGCAAAGGGAAAGAGGCCATCCAACCAGTTGTAGCTACAAAACGATATTGTGTTATTAAATCCACTTCTACAATTTGAGTAGGTAAATTTTGTTTCTACATAACCCAAATCTCTTGAGGCACAAAACTGCAAACAATGGCGGAAAGCCTACATCCCCCTCCATGAGCAAATTCTTACACCTGCCTACTCCGAGTTCTATAATATTTAATTAAAATCATCTCCTACTAACCAAGGGCCCTGCCATATGTCATGCAGCTGCCGAAGAAGATGCCATGTTCTCCAGCGTTGAATAGCGTCAGGCCATCCATAAATCCCCGTGAAATGCCACCTTACACCCAATTCATCATTCACAATGTGCTGTGCAGAAAAACTAATCAATTCTATATTAAAATCAGAATGTCAAAACAAGGCAACCCCATCACGCTGACCATAGTAGTCACCAACAACCCAAGTGTAACTTTGTAACCTTTTAGCAAATCCACCCACTTCTACTCTCGCTAATTTTGTTTCAGACAAAAAAAACTAAAGTGGGTGATTCAACCTAGATTAGTTCAAGACCCAATGAACTACACAAGGAGCACCCAAGCCCCGGTAGTTCGCCACTAAAATACTCATTGCAACAGGCGGCCTTGGGCATCCCCCAAGTCGCCTCTGAAGTTGATGTAAAACCTTGCGCGTCACCATTCTTACCCTTTTTTGCAAGCTCTTCATCCTCATTACGCTCGATAAATTCATACAAAGAAGCATCATACACAACAACATATACCTTACACTTCCGACTTGAATGATCCGGCTCAGTCCCTTCCCACTGTAGTAAGACAAGCTCCTGCTCAGATCGGATCTCCCCTTCTTCTAAAGCATCATCAGCCTCCTCTACCAGAGCTTGAACACGATTAACCTAATTCTCTTGTGGCTCTGCATGATCTTGCGCAACACCTCCCCTTTCATGCACCAGGGTGTCATCTCTTAGGAAAGAAGCAACATAGAGCTTACCATCCAAACATACCCATCCTCCCCCGACTGCGCCAGCCCTCAACTAGAGACCATAAAGAAGAATGTGTGCCAGGGCCATAGTCCGAGAAGAAAAAACCCCGAGTTGCATGTGTGAACATTCCACAATAGAAGCATAAACAAGGAAGTCACTCATATGTCAAACAAAGCAAAGTAGGTTTCCCATAAACCATGATTGTTATAAAACTCATGATAGGTTTCGAGACATCAACTGAGAACTTGATGCGCATAAAGCCTCATCCAGTACGCTGACCATTTTCTTGATAATTCATAAACACGTCGATTCTATCTCATACCCACTCAACAAAGGAATTCCCTAATAGCTAGAAGGGTACATCATGCACCCTAACCCAAAACGAAGCCCAACAAAAGACATGATCGCTTGAAGCTTTGGTCCGATCGACCTCCCTGAGGACCAACAAGAAACCATCGAACATCCAAGGACCACGTCACTGCATGCAAGTGTTCTTCATCTTCAAACTGAAAGAGAAAAATTCCAAACCCATGACTCCTAACATGCAACTCATTTTCTATGCTTTAAACCTTACTTAGGGTTCACTCCATTGCTCCGACATCAACATTGCGGGCCAGGAACAACTTCCCCACCAAACATTGCTCCAAGGGAAGAAAAGGTGATGGAAAAATGTCCCAACTTCCATGCATTCTTCTTCGGTAGCCGTAAGGGTTAACCCCTCACACTTTTGCGCTAGCACATCTACTATCTTTGAAGCTTCCACCATGACTAGGTAGATTAAGGTTGGAACAAGAGTGAAAAGAAGATAGTGCAGGAAATGAAGTTATGTTGTTGTGAAAGAAGAGAATAGAAAAGGACCGCTGAGAGAGAGGATGAGGAGAGAAAGAGAGAGACAATGAAGTTATGTGGGGCAGAAGGGGTGAGCTAAGGTTTTAAAAACCTAGCACTTTTGTAGGCAATGATTTGCATGCCTCAACCTGCACACTACTAAAAGGAGGATTACCACACAGTCACAATAAATATGATTTTTTTACTGCTGATAAGGTCACCTTTGATAGATGATAATCTTCTTGGATAAAATAGAGTGGATCCCAGGTAAATAAAATAAAGAAGATATAGTGAGTCCCCAACAAGGCTCAACACCCGGGATCCGCACCAGTACACCAACCAAAATGCTAGGGTCCAAGTTTTCCACAAACGCAACCAACATATTCCTATGTATCAACAATCCACAAAAAAAAACCTTGCTCGTACTTGTGTAAACTATCTTTCATCTTTAATTTTAAAGTTATAAATTATTTATTCAATTCTTACCTTAACCTATTGAAATTTTCATGTTTTTTGTATCTCCTTTGTATTAAGCTACAAAGCTGTAAAAAGAGCAAAATTTAGACCCAAGTAAAACTATTCAAAAGACCTTAAGAAGCAACTTTCCATATGTAGAATTGCCCTGTAATCCCCTCTATGCGAGCCTGCCGCTTGCCCGTGTGCTGGATTCCTCATCATTGCTCCCCACAGCTCATTCGCCTTCCGCCACCGCTCATTCGCCTACCCGGGACCCGGATTCCTCATCATCCCTCTACCCGGGACCCGTGTGCCATATCTCCACTCACGTCACCGCTTATTCGCCTTCCGTCTCTCGCCCGTATAATCCCACATTTTTCTCCATGATGCCAATCATGGCTTTCTTGATTTCTCCACTGTTGAACTGAACTGAGCTTCTGCATGCCTTCGATCACTCAACTCAAATCTCTTGTCCTTTTGCTCACGATTACAATCTTTTGGCAGCCTTCTACATATCAAAACCTATAGTTCACACTTCAACCCCGCAACCTCACACCAAAAAAAGTTCCTCAACTTCCCCTAGCTTCGAATCACTCAACCACTAGATCCAATGGTGATCCTCGATCTCAATGCTATGATGTTCATGGGGACCGGTGTCTAATTGGACGACTTTTCCATTGCTTCAATATGGCTCCTTCGATTCTTCGCATCACCTTGACGAGTGCATGGGCCCCAATTGGGACCTTTAAGTTCTGTAAGGTAGCCCCCTTTACCTTTGTTGTTGAGTTTCAAGAACTGCAAGGTTTGCTTGCAGTGCTCTTCCGCAACTCATGGGTGGTCAACAGAGCGTTTTTTGCTGTTCAAAGGTTGCAACCAGGGGTCGGGGTAAACGAGCATGCATACAACTCGTCCCCTTGCTAGGTTCGAATATATAGAGTGTTGTGTATACATTCAAACTCCACATTTGTCTTAAAGGCGGGTGACACCCTTGACTGCTTTACGAGAATTATGGAGGACCCAGAGATTCACGATTTTGATCACATGCGTATTAGGGTCCTTATCAACCTCCATTGCCCTATTATGAGAAGTCTGCTCATGATGATCAACAACAAATACACAGTATTTTCTATCTCATATGATGATATGCCAATTCTCTTTATAAGTGTTGTGGAGTTTTTACTCACACCATGAGCACCTACTCGGATAGAAGCCTTTACTATGCAAGTACCCCAGATGCATACAGTATGTCCCTCTCCTCTAACTCTTGCCTAGCCGCGTTGTGGTCGAAGATTTCCAAGAAACTGGAGGCGTGGATCATCCTCGACCTCCTTGGGAACTCTAACTCCTCAATCTCTACTGATCTTCAACTAGCCATGCATCCTTCGAATAAAGAAGAGGAGCAACAACCCACCTCTTAAGCACCGCTCCAACCATGATGGAAACTTCCTCCTTGTTCTCTCTTTGGCATCCCCAAGCCAAATTGTGCCCCCTGCTCACGAACTGTGTCAATGTGCGAAGGCTCAATCAGCAGTCGGATTCTCACGGTGTCTACAAGATTGTAATGGCAAGAGACCTCTCTCGCTATCTCCTGATTTGTTGACATATCAGCCCATTCTTAAAAGGCCACCGGGAATGCGTCCAACCAAATGGGTGGGAAGGGATGCCGCGCTCACAAACTACCCGTCTAGGCTAGGAATTTGATCTTAGTAGTTTTGCTATTATGAAGACTTGTTGGCCTAAGTGATTGTTTTTGAAACCTGTGAACTTATGGTGTTATTTCCTTGTAATGACTTTCTCTTTTGCTTGCTTTGTCGTTAGACTATCTTTGGGTTACTCCTTTCAAAAATCAATATATCGGGCAATATGATGTTTATGCCTTGTTGGTTTGTAATTAGCCTTATGGCCTATTTTTTTTTTTTTGATAATTGCTGGAAAATCCAGTTACAATGGCAATACTTTGGCATAGAGCCTTTCTCGCCTATTTTGACAGTTAGGGGCACTTGGCCCAATTGCCACAAGGATAAAACAAAATGAAAGGAGAAATCAACATAAGAGCATCATACCTTTCTACCCCTACTAATCTTACTAGCTAAGAGGGACCCTTAAATCTATTTAGCCTTCTTCTTGCCCCGCATGGCCACCTTACTGACTCGTGAAAATTTACTAAAACCTAGGGGTCCAGTCCCACGAGCTCTCTTCCCCTTATCGTTAGCTGTACTCCTAGAGCATCTGTCAGACTCCTCTATTGACTCATCACTCTCGACTTGACCTGTCCGGCGAAGGCTCGTTCTCTGTTTTCGAATGATCTCCTCAAAATTGGATAGGGCAAGCTTCTCGTTAGAGACGGTGCATCCGAGCTGCTTGGCAAAGATGAGAGTTTGTCTTGCTTCCTCTTTAACAACTGTCTCCTCAGGATCAGCATCGGGTTCATCTTCCTGCTTAGAGGGTTCAGCAGGCTCAAACCCAGGGGGAAACTCCGGCTCTTCGAAGAGGCTCCTAAGACCAACATCCTCCAGGTCCTCCTCCAACGCTTGCGCCTGAGGACCGCCATACTCTGACCCGGGCCGCAGCCCGAGGTCACCAGACCCGTTACCATTATGTCCAGGACCGAACCCCACGTCCACGTCATTTCTAAGCTTATCGAAACATTGGGCATCTTCCTCCATCCCTCCCTTCGCTTTATTAACAATATCCTCCATAACTGGATCGGGGCCCGACCCCTTACCACTAAATGGCTGGCGAATTGAAACTGGCATCCGAACATCAGTCCCCATTGGCCCCTGGCACGGGTTCCTATTGACATCATCATTCGAGTTCTGGACATTGGGAGGCGTGGGAGGAGGTGGTTGTTGCACGCTTGCAGCTTGGTAATAACTCGTACTGGAATAAAATGGCCATATACCCCATCCCTGTGGTTGGCCCCACCATCCGGACTGGTCAAAGCCAAGCGTCGGGTAACCAACCCAGTAACCAACTACTGGGTACCACAAGCAATATGGCACACCGCTCCAGAAACTATTAGACGGCCCACCCACCAAAAATCCTCCATTGATATCGCATACACAATTAAAGTTTTCCACTTTTGGTATTGCTTTTTCCTCCTTGGAACATGGTGAAGCTTTTTCCTCCTTGGAACATGGTGAAGACTTCTCGGGCAAGGAGCAGCTCAGGCGGCTGCAGCATCCGACACAAAGAATTTTTTTTTGGCCGTCACGGCTCCCCGAGCCAGTCACTTGCGCACCACCCTCCTCCATGGATGCGCCGCCAATGAGCCCGTCACCACAATCGGGAGATACCACTCTCGCGTCACTAGGCACAACCCTAACACCGCTAGAAGCTTGCGTCTGGTGAACAGAAACAGGGGGGTTAATCTGGTCTGCGGTTTTGGTTGTACTTCCTTTCTGTGTCGACATGCTCCAGACCCCGTCTGAAGAGCACTTCATCTCATACTTTGCTTGACGAGCATACAACTTGTAACCCATAAACACTCTGCCATGTATCTTATCCACCGCTTGCTTAACATAGGAGGAGCTGGACATCTTCACAATGGCAAACCCGAGCTTGTTGGTAGGCCGTCGTTTCCTGGATATGTATATACGCGTAATGTATGCGTCCATGCGAAGAAGCCATCTAATCGCCCTCGCATTTACTGCACTGGAGACGTTATCAATAAACAGGGTACTCCCATGGTCATCGCTATCAGCGAGTGATTCATTCATCTCGTCCCCCGTCTGTCTTCTTCCTTGGCTGCGCAGGTCACCCACCCTCAGGGCAGGACATGCATCTTTACGATGCACTGATCTTCTCCGCCACCTTGACCCAGAAACCGGCCGTTTCGAACTTCTCTGTCGCCCCGACCTCTGTCGCTCCGACCAGAGTGGCGTCTTCCACCATGAGCTACCACCTCTCCTCGAACTCCTCCGCCGCCTGGAACAGAAACGCGACCACCCGCCGCGTCGCCTTGCCTCATCGTCTCTCCGCCCTCTACGTGACCACCCGCCGCGTCGCCTTGCCTCATTGTCTCTCCACCCCCTAACATGCGAGCGGCACCGTCGAGATCCACGGGCAGATTGGCTTCTCCATGGCCCCTGGCAACATCGACTATCTCGCCATCTCCGCTTGAAATAGTCAGCTTGAGTTTTAGGTTCCGATTGTGGAAGTATCGTCTTTACCAGAGTTTTAGTTTGGAACTACATGGGATCTACCCAGACCCATTTTCTCTCCTTTACTTTTATTTTTATGCGCTACTACTTTATTTCAATAGTAAAGTCTGACAATTAACACAAACACCTTACCACAAACAGATAGTAATTATAGGATTAATGCTTCGTAACAATAAATTGTTAATCACCATTTATCACTATTACTTATTCTTATAGGGTGTCCATTAGGTTAATTCAGTTAACTGAAAACCGAATTTAAAAAAAAATCAGTTTTCAATTATTTTGGTTATAATCGAATTTACCGAAATTCACTTTAATAACCGAAATATCAAAAACTGAATTTGTTTTCTACTTAATAACTGAAAACCGATTCAGTTAACTAAAATATTCTCTTTAATAACGAAAAATCGAATTGAAATAAAATTCGATTAACTGAAAAACGAAAGAAAAAAAAAAGTAATAAAAAACGATTAAAAATTTGAGAAAAATCCAGTTTTTGGTTATAACCATATTAACCGAACCATGACAACCCTATTCCTAGTCTTTCAAGTCAGTGATCAAGACTGCTATTTATTGTAGGTCATACATAGACATCAAAGTGAGAAAATTTTGTATACATCGGAATTAAAAGGTGTAAACTAAATTCAACCATAGTTTTAATGGCTAGTAATCACTGACAAAAACAAATGGTGAATTTAAACTTGATCCCTTTAGCGGTGCATCAAAAGATTTAGCCCTCAAACTAAAACCACATTCTCCAACTTTGAAGTAGTTATTTTCCTTTTTGGCACTTTTTTTAAGCCACCTTCATGGCAGTTAAAGCCTCGTCGAAAGGATATATGTGAGCTTAATGCCAAGAATCGCAATTGTTAAACAGAGCCATTGTAAACGTTACCCTCTCTCCTCAATCCGAGCAGCACACCAAATGGCAATCTTCTTTATCTTATCAGACTCCCAGACAGTCACTGTCACCACAACATAAGGACGAAACGCAGATAATCACCGTCACCCCAGCATAAGGACGGCAATTCACTAGTGAAGAAGTTTACTCAAGTCCTCAAAAAAATGACGGGTTGTTGCAACTCTGAACTTGATAGTTATAGCAGTAACTCTTCAACCAATCTGACGCAGATCGAAGAACACGAACCTCTCCGCCAAGGATATCAAGTGCCATTTTCGTCCGAGGAGGAAACATGCCCTGACTGCCTATAGTTCTACGAAGGCGTAGAGACTACAGCAATGAATCAAGAAAATAAATCAAGGAAACAGTAGGTAACAGTAAAATAGCAAAGCTGCTTTTATTCTTCTCTCTTTACTTCACCTTGATTTCTGAATCGTATTTGTCAATTAGCTTATTGATTGTTGAAAGCAACATCTGATGAGCTTCGATCTCTCTGCTACTATCTGTGAAAGGACGCCGTGCCAGCCTGCCATCATGCTGAGCAGCTTCCAAGGCCAAGTTGGAAAGTTCTGAATATTGACAAACATAACGTTGAATAGGCGATCAATTAGTCTCTTACAATGACGACATTGTAACTTTCAAGTTCCAAAATCATGAGAGAAGTTTTCACCTTCAGCGGAGTGGCAACTCATGACCCGAAAGAAAGCTCGCATTGACAGGGGGATTCCATATCCTTTCCCCCTTGTACTCCTCACTTCTCTGTACCAGACAAACTACTGGTATGAGAAAACATAGGCGAGCAAATATAATGAATGTATTATTATGAAAAGCATAAACATTTAGACATGTGCAGAGAACGATGTAAGATGCTTTCATATTAAAAATTTCTGCCATCTTGATCACATTACACGGGCTGACAGTACAAATTCAACAAGATATCAAATAAAAAGATCTAGCCCTCGAGATTATGGGGGGATAAGAGGATAGCATTCTGTCAAAACCCTTTAGTTATCACCCCCAAGCTAAAGCAGACCCTATCATCTGGTCTAAGACTTTTCTTAAAAAAAGAAAAAAATCAGGTCTAAGACTACCAGACCATGTGTGTTTTTGCAAACCTCTGACAATATAGCATCTGAATAATACCAACAAAAGAGAGGATACAACACCAACGCCATGCTGATGTTCACTATCTTAAAGTTTTTGAAATTTGAAACTTGTACAGATGGATGAATCACATTATATAGATCAGTTCCCATCTCTTGCACTTCATGCTTAGTCGCATCAAATCATGTTGCACAGATGACCACCTAGCCTTAAAGTGAAACATATCTGATAAAAGCACTTGGATATTTGACAAGCGAATGGGCATTCGGATGGTTCTACTATCACTAACATTGGACAAGAACCAACTATTGGTAGGGGGAATATTCCATGTTATTCAATGATTTGGATAGTAAGATGATTGAGCAAAAACTCATGTTTATTTTCTTAAGATGTTCTAGTGGCAGAGTAGCCAAGCAAAATTTGACTAATTGCTCTGAAATACAAAATTTAGGGTCTTTAGAAGTACCAACTTTATCAGAAAAGTAGCCCCTGATGCATTGAAGCTGATATCTTTGATTGCCGGGAGATGATGTTTTTGCAACAAATCCAGTTTTACAGCACAGAGATGATCACTTTGAGGCATGTCTACCTGGATTTGAACCTGAAGCATCGGGTAACATCACTAGTTTGCATACTGTCAAAAGTAATATTTAAGCACAGGTATTATTGCTATATGCATCACCCGATATAATTCCAACTTTCTAGGTCATATCATCATCCAGTGCAGTAAACGTAGGTACAAATTGCCCATAAATTAAGACACAGAAAACAGTACTAACCTGGTCATGAATGTTGCACGGAAGCGTAAATCCAAAGTTGAGCAGCAAGGTAGAATTAGGAAATTTTCCATATCTAATCAAAACCTAGAGAAAAAAAAAAGAGTTAATGAACTCGCAAAATGATTGGCATTGATGTGTGGCGATACTGCCACTACTGGTTCGCGATACTGCCTTTCAAACATGACAGGAGAGTATGAATGGCCCAGAGGAAAAAAGATGAAACTAAGCCACGTATTTCCAGATAAATAGTCCAGTCATGTCAAAATCACAGCTTATAAGAATTCGAGCCAACTTCAGAATCAGGACTTCAGGCACCGTACAAAGTGGAAGGACTGCATTAAATTGCTTATATAATTATGCAACAAAGAAAGTGAATAGTAAATGACTAGTAGGCGAAGTCTGTCCAACCTTATCAGTCACCAACTGAAAAAAAAAGATGGCAGTTCATTTCTCAAGAACCTCTAGAACCTTCGAATATACTGGCGATGTTACCACAGATCCAGAGGACCAAACAAAGATGGAGGTACACTCTTAGAATGGTCAGCTAGTTATCCAACAAAATATAAGACAATATGGAACAATGTCATGAAAATTTGGCGGACTCAAACCATGGAATATCCTGGCGCAGAGTGATAGCAAGAGAAGAAGCATCTGGAAAAGCAAGCCAGAATGGTTTTCAATACTACTTATCGTGGCAGAAGATGGTTGCATTAAAAAGAATAGGCATAGAACAACTTCAAGGAGGTGATTAGTCATTCAGCTGGCAAGAACACTCAACTAGTTCTTATATAGTATGAATATCTATAAAGAGCAATTCACCTCTTCACCAGGAGCATAATCTCGATCAGCAAGTACCTACATGGATCAGCACCATTTAGCATACCAGAGTGAACAGTAGATCATATCTCACCCAAAGATTGTCTGTGATCTCAATGGGTAGATGCTAATCACCAAACTGAAGACTAGGACAACACAAATATAACAGGGGGAGAAACAGAGCAATATACCTCTGAAACTTGGATAGAGTCATCAGTCAGCACAACAGACTCTGAAGTCCCATCATGATTCAAGAAGTCAGCAAATGGAATCTATAGATAGCTCAACGTTCAGTTCCCTAGATGGTAAAAAATATCATGCTAAAAACGTAGAATTGAAACGATAATGATACCAGAGAAAGGCTGTTTGTGTTGCCCCATGCCCGAGAGCCAACTGCAAATTCTCAGAACTTGTCAGATGAGGTACATGAATCAAAAATCCAGGCCCCTTCATATGTCAACAGTTCTAGAGGAGAATGACAGAAACAGCTTGACGATAAAGAGTATATAAACCAATATAGTGCAGAGAATAAAATGACTTGTTTGAAAATTTCGCAAAAAAAATGGAAAAAGAAAAGACATTGGATATAAAATGTGTCCACTATTGCTGAGAGAATGGTGTACATGAGAAATAAAAAAAAAACTAAAAGAATTCCAAAAAATCCACATACAAATAATGTCCAGTATCAACTTCAGAGGTCCAGAAAGATTCTGAAATTACTTCAATGATAAAGTTTTTTACCAAACATTTAACAGCCATATAAACTCATGTAGTTGACACGGTAATTAAAAACACTCGAACAAAATACAAGTTCGGCAGTTTGCAGAACTTGTTTTAAGCAAACTCCGGGAATCCCAAAAAGGGTAGTCTTGTTCTTTTGGAAATAACAGTTAGACTCTCAGGTCACAGAAGTGAGTAGAAACAGCAGCAATTTTGCTCGTGAAGAAATCAAGATTAATGAAGCAACAAGCATCGTTCAGTGATCTGGCCACAAATTACCATCAAACAGTTACAGTAACTGTTATAGAATGAGATATATATTGTACTATCAATTACAGAGAATTGAAACTACAAGACTCTAGAGGAAATAAAGCTAACCAAAATGGCTTTTAGAAGAAATTTTGAACTTTGCTTTATTTTATAGCTGCCTCCATCTAATAATGTATACACTCATAATCTAGGTTGCACGGAAACGTCCGTTAGAAACGTGTCTGAAACGTGAAACGCGTCGAAACGGCTGCGAAATGTCTCAAAAGTGACTGTATTTGAACCGAAACGTTTCTAATTAATTACAAACGTTTCAGCCCAATTTTTTTTTAAAAAAATCACGTTTCAAAACACCATCGGGTCGCATCTGCAACACCATTGCGGCATCTGCAACACAACTCTCTACCCAGACTACTACAAAACCATCTTATTCCCCCCTAGCACTACCAACACCACCGTCAACCATTACAATGTCTACTCCATTAAACACTCAATCTCTCGTGCTATGCATTTCCTCTCACTCGTCAACAGATATCTTGCAAAATCAAGCCACTATCATCTCACTCCCACCGCCATTAGAGCACTCTAGGATTACAAAGTGCTGGTGTTCTTGTTGACTGGTTGAGTACAGTGAATCGTCGTTGCTTTCTTAAATTGACAGGAGACACCTTAAATTGATAGACTCCTCTACTGGTGGACCATGTTACTTTCTTGTATATATTTTTATTAATTCTCATGTTCATGTTTTTTGTGTTTAATTTTATTATAATTAATAATATAATTTAAAAATTATATTTATTTTGCCGTTTCCGTTTCGGGGTATTTTTTTGGCATTGCCGTTTCCCCGTTTCGGAAACGTCTCCGTTTCCAAAACCCGAACCGTTTCGGTGCAACATAGCTCATAATGGCTCAAAAAGTCTAGCTAGTTCTTTCAACAAATTATAGCCTTTAACTGTAATGATGGTTAGTGTCTCATCCTAACTTCAGCATATAGAAGAAGCACCACCTCCTTTCTAATTTTGTAACAACAGAAAGAGACAGAGCAACACCCCAGCATCATTGACTATATCAGATATAGAGGCATACCTGTACTATATGCATATTTGAAATCCTCAAATGTAAAATTTTCAATCAAAATAGGAAAGTGATTCAGAACCTGAAACCAGAAAAAAAAAACTACAATGTGGCATCAAAATTGAACATGAAGTCATACAATTGCTTCTCAGGAAGAAATAGTAACAAAGGATTGGTCCTCATATCTATCATCTGGTCCAGATTCTGAACAAAGCCTACTTGTGGCTCTTATCCAGCTCATTGAGCTTGTTCCTATAACCTATAACTAATTGTGGTTTTTCTATGAAATTTAAGTGTAGTTGACCCTAGCCACTGGAAATACGGAAAGCATAGTGTATATTGCATTAAGCAGCTAAGTAGTATTAGCTCAACACAGATGGAGCTGTCACTCGTTACAAAGCACAAAGACAATAGGGCTAGATATGCAATAATACATGATTAGAATCAAACAGAAGATGATTTAGATAATAACAGTCTCCAAGGATAAAGGGCGTCCATAGAATTAAGCTGAAAATATTCTGAAAACGGCTTTGCATCTTCAAAAGGATCTTTTCATCTTAAGTGAATTCTTGGTAAGTGACAATGGAATTGCAATGAGTCAATAGAACTGCAAAGGAGAAGGTAAAACAGCTTGAATTCAAGGCCAAAGAAAAGAAGAAAAAAAAAAGGAGGAATGGAAAAACTTACTAACGTCAGAAACGAATATTCCTTTTTAATTTTATCGTGATGATCAATTGTTGATTGGTACATGGGACTTAGTCGTATCATCTCAAGCTCATCTTTCGTCCAGAAGATCTGCAATGAAGAAACGATTCTTCATTTCCCGGAAACGCAGAGAAGGACAATCTGTCAAAAGAAGAAAAGAGAGACAGACTGACTGTATTATGCAACTCATCAGGTGAAGGAAGACATCTGATATAGGGCGCCCACTCAGAATCCTATGGTAAGATGAAAAAACAAACAACCGACGGCATTAGTAACTAATAAATGTCACAGAGGCACTTAAAAAGGCCTAAAGACCTACAACTGTCGCGTCTATTTAAAATTCCATATCATGAAAGAACGAATGAAAAAATGCTACCTGACCCTTTCTTCGTTCCGCTAGAATTACCAGTGCAAGTCTACCAGTATTTCCAACATCATCGCCAAGCAGGTCCTTTACTTCGTCAGGTACGAGACCGGGAGAAATTTTCTGCAAACAAGACGGACAAGTATAGGTTCAAACCTGAATTTGCGAACCAAGAGCTATCCGAGATACTACACTATACCGCTCTGAAAGGAACCCTTAGAATGCAGTCCCCGGTTTTTATGACCGTAGCAGCAACCAAGGTCCTAAGAATCAAGACAAAACACATGTCATTGCAGGGCTGCGTGTTCGTATCATGTGCCACTAATTCAACAAGGAAGTATAATCAACCTGCCATAGGTAGACTTTCCAATTGAAAGCACAGATGAAACCTTTGCATCGGCCTTCCTCTCCAACCATGGCAAGAAATCATCGTAGTCCTCGTCTTTGCATACCAATACCTTCATTTTAAAGCATTCATCAGAAATTAACGTAACAGCGGAAATACGAAGGTCTGAGCATTGATGTTACTAGACAAAGAGAGTTAGAGAAAGAAGCAAGACGTTTGACCGCTTTGGGGCAGTGGAGTTAAGGAATTTCACATGATGAAGAAGAAGACGATGAGGATATGAACTGCAAGCTGGTAGCCGAAACCAGAAAATAGCACTATGTTTGATCAGGAGCATTGGAGAATCGCGAATTAGGGAACGAGATAGTTTTCCAGGCAGTTTTCCAGCAACTCTAACTCTATGTTCATTTTCCCCTCACAATACTATATCTTTTTTTTTTGGGGGAAATTTCATTAAATGCCAATGAAATGTCACTGAAAAAAAGTCACAAAATGTCACTATATTTTCATAAAATTTCATAAAATATCACTATAGTCATTGACCAGATAGAAAAAGGATAAAAATACTCTCCTAGTTAACAAATTACTTTTAAAGTTCATAATATGCCCTAAAAAAATTACAAAAATTCACAAATTTATCAAAATACAATAAAAATATAAAAAAAATTAAAATTTTTTTTCAAAGTATAAAGATTATAAAATTAAAAAACTAAAAAAATTAAAAAAAACTAAAAAAATTAAAAAAATATTTAAAAATATAGAAAAGTATTAAAAATTAGAAAATATTCTAAAAAAATTTAAAATAAAATTGAAAAAAAAATGGAAAATATTAAAACAAATAAATATTTCATTTTTTTAAATTTGTTAGTACCATAAAAAGAATATTGTGTTATACCAATTAAGTACTATAATTCTACCATAATTTTAACCACATTTTTTTAATTATTCTTTTCTATTAATTAAAATTATTTCTTCAAATTAAATAATTTTATTTTTGTTATTTTGCTGATACATTATAAAAATTAAAATTTCTAAATATAATAATTTATTTTGAAGAAATAATTTAAATTGATGAAAAAAATAATTTAAAAATGTATGGCAAAAATTATGGTTTTATTTGGTATAAATTATGGTACTTAATTGGTATATATTGGTATAAATTATTTGTTTAGAACACAGTATTCTTTTTATGGTACTGAATAAATTTTAAAAATGAAACATTTATTTGTTTTAATATTTATGATATTTTCATTTTTTTCAATTTAAAGAATTTTTTTATTGTTTTTATTTTTAGGGAAAATTCACAAAATAACACTGTTTGAGTTTCTAATTCACAAAATACCATTGTTTTTTTCGTAATTCAACTTTAAACATGTTTAAACGTTGTCCAAAATTGATGAAACTTTACATGAACGATGCTAAAGTGTTATATTTTGGTCCAATATCAAATTTGAAGTTTTTTAAGCTCATATGTGACATGTTGGATGGTATTTTGTGAATTTTCCCTAATTTTTATTAAAAAAATTATTTTATTGTATTTTTAATTTTTTGTGAATTTTTTAACACTTAGGGGCATATTGTTAACTTTAAAGTACATTATTAAAAGTATATTTTATAATTTTTTAAATTTTTAAAAATTTGTTTTATTTTTACTTTTTATAAAAAAATTTAAACTTCTATAAATTTTTCAAAATTTTATAAACTTTTTAAATTTTTAGAATTTTTTAAAATCTTTATATATTTTTATTGTATTTTTATATTTTTGTAATTTTTTTAATACTTGGGGGCATATTGTGAACTTTAAAAGTACTTTATTAACTAGTAGGGGTATTTTTGTCTATTTTCCATCTGGTCAATAACTATAGTGACATTTCATGGAGTTTTACGAAAATATAGTGGCATTTTGTGACTTTCTTTTTTAGTGGCATTGCATTAATTAGACAAAAAAATAGTGGCATTTGATGAATTAGCCAAAAATATAGTGGCATTTCATAAAATTTCTCTTTTGTTTTTGATAATTGACAATACTGTATTTTTGTGTAACGCTTAATATATAATATTTGTATGATTTTCAAAAAAAAAACTCTATGTTCATTTTCTAGAGTTGCAGTTTCTGTCGTTTTATTTAACAGTCACCATAGTAAAATTTTGGGAGATTTCACAAGATGCCCCTAAGGTTTAAGTAAATTTTATGAAATACCCATAATGTTTCATTTTCATTATGAGATTCCCCTGAGATTTTAACTTTTTACAAGATATCTTTAAGTTTCATTTTCATTACGAGGTCTTCCCTGAAGTTTCAATTTCATTACAAGACTCCTCCGTTCAAATTCTGATATATTTTATATTGTTAATATCTCCATTTTACAGTCACACCATATGCCCTCATAACAACCTTAGAGGTATATGGTCAAATTTTTTAAAAAATTTAAAACTGAGAAAAATACACAAAAATGATTAAAGATCATATAAATTTTGAATTCAATTTTGAAAAATGAATATTATTAATATACAAAAAATAAAAATAGTTAAATAATGGAAATAACTAAATAACAAAGCAATAAATTATTTTAAAAATAAACATAAATTGTTAAAGTGTTACGTTGCGGTGACTTAAATCATAGAAAAATATAACAATAATATGAAAAATATTAAACGTAACAATTTCATATGGTACATAGGAAAACTCATTATTTAAAGTTAGAAAAAATAAGGTATAAAGAATATAAAATATAATCAATTTTCTTGTGATTTTAATGTATTTGTTATAACTATTTTACAATTTTAAGTCTTCAAAATAGTTTTTAAATTATAAAACAATTTATGTTTTAAAATTAATTAATTTTTAATGTTTAGCCATTTCTATTTATTTTTAAAATTTAATTATATTTGTTTATTTAAATATATTCATTCTTTAAAATTGAATTTAAATTTTATTTGATCTTTAATTATTTGGGAAAATTACATCCCCATCCATGACGTTTGGTGAAATTACACACCCCACCCACGAGGTTTCAAAAATTACTTTACCCACCTATGTGGTTTCCTCTATTTTACATCCGGCAACTTTTCTAATATTTGACGAAACTTTACATGAACGATGCTGAGGTGTTATATTTGGTATAGCATGAAATCCAAAGCTTTTTAAGCTCATATGTGATCCGTGGGACCCAATGAAACATGTGACATGTCAACGTATTTTCATTGGGTCCCACAGGTCATATATGAGCTTTAAAAAGTTTGGATTTGACATTGGACAAAAATATAACACCTTAGCATCATCCATGTAAAGTTTTATCGATTTTGGACAACATTTGAGCATCCTTTAAGTTGATCAAATATTTGAAAAGTTGTTGGATATAAAATAGAGAAAACCACATGGGTGGGCAAAGTAATATTTGAAACCTCGTGGGTGGGATGTGTAATTTCACCAAACGTCATGGGTGGGGGATGTAATTTTCTCTAATTATTTTTATGTTTTTTTATATTTTAAATTTTAAAAAATTAACCATAAACCCCTGAAGTTATTGGGGGCATATGGTGTGGGGTAAAATAGGAATATTAACAATATAATATATCAAAATTTGAACAGAGGGGTATCTCGTAATGAAATTGAAACCTTACAGGAATCTCATAATGAAAATGAGACCTTAGGGGTATCTTATAAGCAAAATGAAACCTCAGAATATCTCATAATAAAAATGAAACATTAGGGGTATTTCATAAAATTCGTTCAAACCTCGGTGGTATCTTGTGAAATTTCCCTAAAATTATGAAAGATATCTTGTGAAATCAACATATATTATAATAATTGTTATATAGTAACCTAAAAATATATGCGCCCAAGTACTCCGCCCGATCTCTATGATTTGACCCCTCGTTCATGACGTTTTGTAATGCTAAACACGATAATTTACATTCATACTTGTAAGGTAAAGACTAGTTGTTTCATTAACTAAGATACAACCAAATATTATATTGAACTAAATCTTAATGCATTATTCCATGTTAAATCATGTAGAATTTGGGTGGTTATTTCAAATAAAAATATGTTCTCATAATTCAAAAGAGATTCAAGGATAGGTTAATGCGAATTTCGATAAAACTATCAAATCTACAACAAAGGCATAATAAGAGTGGTTAATCCAAGGTGTTAAATCACATTTATTAATTGTTCATACTTGCTTTTACTTCATAATAAACAAACACATACTCATGTTTGCTAAAAATAAATTTTATACAATAAGGGCATGGCCATTTTCTAACTCCTTTTGATTTTTTTTATTCTTACTCATTTTTATTATTTTTGCAAAGACAACTGGTGCACTTGATGATCTCATTGCTCGTGCATTAGAAGATACGAGTGCATAATTTACCCTAACTGACACCACAAATGTATACATAAACCCCATAGATACAGGCGGACAATAGTTGGTTGCTTCATATACCTTTCATGTGACTTAACACCATAAATCTTCACACTGTTAAAAAAAAACAGTGTATGTACATACTTCCGATTTCCACGTACGCAAAACTACATAAGGGAGTGTTTTTTAACCTCAACCATGCATTCATTACCTTGTCATACTGATAAGCCTCAGACTTATCATATTATAATAGTTAGAATTATAAGTTTATTTATAGAAATAAGGTTAAATAGCTAGTATTTATGATTATATTATATATAAAGTTTATTATTTGTTCAGACTTATGTTTTGTATATTTTCCATGCGAGGAACGAATTTCTAATCAAAAGACCAAGTGATGCCGGATATGATGCCGGGTGGCTTCTGCGCGGCATGAGTATGAAGCAGAAAAGAAGTTATTGTCGGACATGGTGTCGGGTACTTCCTACCCGGCACAAGTGAGAAGGCGTCACTGTTGGTTAAACGATAGCAGTTATTTACCGTTGACGATTCAACTGATGTCGGGTACGGTGCCGGACATCCCCTGTCCGGCACATGTAACTTTTCGCTCAAATTTGGCGGTTTCGACCGTTAACAGTTACGCACGTGTTTTATATGATGACGGGTACACTACACCCGGCATTCCATCCAGCACAAAGAGAAATGAGAGTCTATAAATAGGCCGAGAGCCTACACATTTTGACACACTTCAGCACCCCCCCCCCCTCCCCCACACTCCATTCATTCTCCAAATTTGCATCCACTCCAAGTGTTGATGTCCAAGGAAGTTCTATGCAACTTTCCACGCAAAGAGAAGGAAATCCATGGCGGGTTAAGGCTATGACCAATTCCCTTATCTTCTTTGTATTCTTTCTTTTAATTTGTGTGGATGGTGGAGTAGAATTCCTTGTCATCTTTGGTTAGGAATGATTCTCCTTGTAATACATTTATGATAATCAATAAAGTTTGCGAGTTTCAAACTAAGATCTGGATCCTTGTGTAGAGAAGAATAAAGTTCGCTACTTGTTCTTCTTTTCTTCAAAATTCTCAAAGAACTGGTTACGGGATCTTGGTGGTATTAAAGTTTATTGTTCTATGGATGGGCAACAAGACCTAAGATTTGGAATTAACCATTTTATTCTCCTCTTTCCTGTTCGCTTTTAGCATTAGATTTGCTGGATTCGATAATGGATTGAAAGTGTTTTGTTTCAAATGGAAACTGGAAAACAATATTGACATTACCGGGTTCACTACCGGGTGTCTGGTGTCTGGCACATTCAAAGTTCTTGAATGTGTCGTGCATCCTTTGTCCGGCATTGGATCCAGCATGTTCAACAGTTGGCTAATTCGAAACTTGTTAATTTGACTTTGAGATCATACTTGTTCTTATATTGATTATCATTCCGAATCAAGGATAATTCATTGTAAATACCATTTAGTAAGGATTTTTAATTAGTTATTTTAGTTTAGAGTCATTATTCAATTTCCCCCTTTGTTTAGAATAGGCTATTACCGAGGATTATGACTAATTTTCTATTAAGTCCCTTGGGTTCGATACTCTTGGTAGTAATTTACTTACACTATATTCCGACCGGGATCTTTGCTACCCGTATTAGAGTTGTAGGATTCTTTTATTATTTGATTCATTTTTGTACATTCTTTCCCTACAAAAAATATTGTTAGCATATACAACCATAAAGATATATATAGAGGTCATGATCCAGCTTCTTACAAGTCGAGACCCAAAATAAGCCTAAACTAAGGCAACTACTATGCGTGACTAAATCTCCCTTGGGGTATTGCATTAGTAGCTCAAGGAAGTGTCAACCATAGCTTAGACTTAAAAGCTGAAATCACTTCTTCAACACACCACCCACCATTAGAGTATTAATACCTTCATGATCTAGCCATGTAACCTGATCAACAAACCAAAAGAGATATACAAACTTACCTCCTTTGAGATGGACCTAAAATACTAAATATTTACTAGAACTAACTAGAAACCACAACCATCTCCTAGACACATTGAAAACATAACCATAATAAGCATCACATAGCCGCTTAATCAAATAGGACACTAAGTAGAACCCCAAGTTCCAAAAATGACTAATTACATTAGTCGTGGCCACTCTCATGCAATCGAAGAGCAGAGGCTTCATGCCCCTTGGTGACTATGATTCTTCCCCACAGCCGCCGTGGCACCGACCTTCTCTTAACATTGTTTCCACTAACCGCAGCAATAGGAGCAGAGCTTGAAAGGCTCATAATTCACTTCCCTTTACGGTCCATCTCAGACAATCTCAAATCCCAACACTCCTCTCACGAAGCATTTGTAACTTGCAAGGAGCTGCTCAGAATTACGATTCTCTAATCCATGAGATAAGGCTAAAAGATCAATTTGCATGGCTTCTAAGGGAGAGGACGGATCACTTTCCTCTACACCTAGTCCAGGTTTTGGTGAGGGACATACCTTCAGCACAACCTCAATCGAAACAGTGGGATTACCAGACCTAGCAAACCAGAGACTACGCCACTGTAAACCACGACTCCGACATTGCATTAACCTCCCTAGATCGTGTTCTAGCTGAGAACACATTTGTACGAAGCCATATACCATACAGGGTGTCATGCTCCTCGAGAGCAAAAGGAGACAAGCAGTTTTCAGAGACAAGCAGGAAGAGGTCGCACTTTGAGCAGATCGAGGGGGGTGTTATTGTAGGTGATAGTGAACACCAAATCCTTGCCATCAAGAGAGATCGGAAGACAACTCGTAACAGGAAGCTGAATGTTTTATAAAACCTTAAGCAGCACATACTTGTACCTAGAAGAGGCATCATCCTCATTAAACCAACAAACAACCCTTTCAGCAAATTGGACATTGTAGTATGCATGTGGAACATTGTAAATAGGAACCCATAAAGAACCCTTTTGAACTCGCTCTTCAACTACTGTACTTGATTCCAAACATTGTATTGTAAAGAGCAAATTGTTGACAGCCCATGGGCCTCAAACAAGGACTGCATGCATGTCTTGTAGCTTCTCAAATTCAATCATAAAATAGTTGAGCCTAACCTTATAGAATCTACAACCATCGAATGCACTCCAAATTTGGCGTAAACTAATAGCAAAGGAATTAAGACTAATTTCATTTGTGAGAAACTTTTCCTAAAAGGCAACGATCATAGGAAAGTAGAGCACCATGAACTTCAAAAACATTCATGTTAAGAAGTAATACCCTAAGTGCACTAGATGATGACTCTAAGAAATAAACAAGCTTCAAACCCTACAATGATAACGAAAAGGGAAGAGAACAAAGGAAATCAAAAGAGAGATTAAGCCAAGATAGATAGCATGCAAGGAGATGAATAGACTAACCCATAATTATATTGACAATAAAGGAAGAGAAATGTGTCTAAATTGTGAAAAAGACATGCAACTGGCTACAGAGGAGGAAGGAAGTTTGTTGTGCCAAATAACAAAATCGAGAATTTAAGAATATAAAAAACCAACACAGAGATTTAACGTGGTTCACTAACGATGTGTTAACTGATCCATGAGTAGAAAAAGAGACAACTTTATAATTGATGAGGGAGACAATTACGAATTGTCAGTTTGTGAGGCTAACAGAATAGGAGATGACAAAAGAGTTTATATTAAACTTCTCTACTTAACCTAAAAACCCTAAAAAGACCTAACTTAACCTAATTAGGCCTAAGCCTAAACAAAAATTGAGGGATCATATAAGAAATTCATGTCATATTCAACAAATCTCCACCTTGATTTGAATTCATTAACATATAATAGACGTATCATACACAATAATCATTGCTTGATGTACCTAGTTTATCACGGAAGTGGCAACAAATTCAAGGCATATTCAAAAAAATCTCACCTTGACTTGAATTCTCTCACACGACAACAGACGCACTAGATGCAAAGCATTGCCAGACGTACCGATGCAATAAGTATTGTCAATGTATCAATTGCAATGAGCATTGTCAGATGTACCAAATCTCCCTTCCGCCTAAGACTGCCCCTAAGGGCCCAGATCAATAACTTAAAACATTCAGCAAGTCCAAGCAATGTTGGAACATGCCATGTACAACCTCGGATGATGCAACAACAGTATAACCTGTTAGAGTAGAACCCTGTAAATATATATAGAGTACCATGTTTCACACCCATCAGAGCCACCGTAGAACCCTTGTAGACTTTAGCACTCCACAATTACCATTGAAATTGAAACCCTTGCTGTCAAGCTGGCTCAAGGATATTAGATTCTTCGTTATCAGTGGAACATGCCTAACTTCATTCATGGTGAGAATAACTTGATTAAGCCAATCATAGCAGATTTGTAGAGAGATGTCATTTCCAATTGTAACATCGCCTTCATCTATTGGCTCATACGTTGAGAACCATCCTTGATTGGAAAAATATGGTAAGACGCCCCAGAGTCAAGAACCCACACATCTTATAATGTGGTTGGTCATTGGCAACTAAGACCAAATCTTCTTCAGAATCAATGTAACTGCAACTTCTGCCACCGCGATAGAACCTTCTTTCTTTTCCTGCTGCTTCGTTCTCTTAGGGCGTTCTTTTTTCCAATGTCATTTCTCCTTACAATAGTTACAGATACCAAATTTCCCTTGTGCCTTACCTCCTGTAACCACCAATCCAGATGCCTGATTTTATGTACTCAAACCATACGATTATAACGGACCTCCTTGGTATGAAGCGTAGATCTTACTTTTTTCTTGAGTCAGACTGTCTTTCCCAACAATGAAGTATTCCACAAAATTCTCATATGACAAAGGAAAAGATGCCAATAGAAATAAGGCACCATCCTCATCTTCTACCTTAACATCAATATTGTGAAGATCCAACATAATCGTATTCAACTTATCCAAATGATCCTTTTCAGAGGCGTACCTTCCTGCATTTGTAATTCATAGGTTGAACAGACGTTGTTCATGAGCAAATTAATGGTTAAAGTCTTCGTTATGTTCAGACTTTAGAGCTTCAACCACAGATCAGTGACAATCTTCTCACTAGCGATCTTGGTGATGATGTCATCGGCCACACACAACAAAATTGTCAAGTGAGTCTTCTCCTCTTGACTACTACCCGACGTGTCACCATCCGCTACGAATACTTTTGATTTCATAGCCAGCGGCACCCACAAACCCTATTATTTTAGCAAAGCTCGTATTTTTATTTACCATAAGCACAATGCATTTTTCGTCTTTATATTCAAAGAAGACATCTTCAAACTCAAAATTACAAATCCAGATAAAGCTCTAATTCCACTTTGTTGTAACAAACAACAAAATCGAGAATCAAGGAAAATAAAACTAAATTGACTCAAAGATTTAACGTGGTTCACTAACGATGTGTTAGCTAATCCACGGGTAGAAAGGAGACAACTTTATTATTTTTGAGAGAGACAAATTACAGATTGTCAAATTGTGAGGCTAACAAGATAGAAGGCGAGAAAAGAGTTTATATGTAATGATAAGTCAGGAATTTGTCTAAGTTTACTAGACTAATTCATGCTTAATTCTCTACATTATGACATTAACTTTCCTCTTTAATGCTTTAATTACTCTTCATTGTTATATTTGTCTCCAATGATCGATTTCACATGTTTTCAGGATAAAAATGCTCAACAAAGTATTTAAATGAAGATTTTAGAGGTTGGAGTAACATGGGAAGTCAAACCAGAGTCAAATACAGATTTTCATTCACCACTGTTGTATTTTATTGAGGGTCCGGGTTTGCAGCTGCGTTTACAAACCCGGACCATCCCATCGCAGAAGTTTCTGCCTCTTTTCAGACTTGGTCCGGGTTTGAGGATGGGTTTGAAACCCGGACCATACCAAGGCAAAACTCTTCTGCCTACTTTTAGACGTGGTCCGGGTTTGCATCTTACTTTGAAACCCGGACCATCACAAGCGGAGCGCGGAGTTCTGTTTCGGGATTAACGGAATTAATTTATATCTTTATCATTTGTGGCCGTCGTTTAATTAGGTTAGATTAGAGATAGATTTGAGAGGGAGAAAAGATAGAATTCCTTTTGTTATAAAGAGAGGAGGCTAGCCAACGTGAGGAGATACTTCTTCAGCGCACAAAATAGTCACGATACAGAGAGAATTAGTTTGAGAGTTTGAGTCTGGTTTGGAGTTTGGAGCAGAGCACAGAAAGGAGTTCACCACGGAGACCTCACCAGGAGTCTCAGAACAGAGTTTCTTCTTGTTCTCTATTACTATTGAGCTTATTGTAAACATGTCAATGGCTGAGTAGTTCCTTTAGATTTCGGTTTGCTATGTATCCCTAAATTGACTATTCCTGTTCCTTTGTGATTTAATACAGTTCGATTGAGTAAAGTTATTTTCCTTGCTTAATTTCTTTAATCGTTATAATTTGGCCACTTATAAAGATTAGTATTTTGTTAGCTTATATGTGACGACTGCGGCTTTCAATTGATTACAGGAAAATAACCGGGTTCGTAACGAGAGTTAGAATTCGGTCTTTATTAACTAGTATTTGCTAAGTAGGAGACCGGAGGTAAATTATCTTTGTTCTAGGGTTTTACTCAGAATTGCCTTGGAAATCACTTAGGGATAGGAATTACAGATTTAGGGTGCAGTAGTAAACCGGGGTCTCTTTTCCAAATCAGTTTCACAACATTTATTTTTTTCCTGCTTGTCATTGTTTCACATTCTGTTTACAGTCTTTAATTGTCATCGAATCAAACCCCAATTTCCTGTTTTATTTTGTTTCGGTTAGTAAAGATTAAACTAGACACATCACCTCCTCTGGTTTGATACTTAGGGATTACTCTCTATTAAAACTTGCTAGAATTGACCGGTACACTTGCCGTTAGGTTTTATCCCAACAAGTTTTTGGCGCCGTTGCCGGGGAGGCACGGTTATTTAGTTTAGTCTTTTATTTATTTTTGTTTAGTTTCTTTATTTTAATTATTCTGTTTCACTCGTTTTTGGTTGTTTTATTCTTTTCAGATTTCCTTTTTCTGTTTTCAATTTTCCTATTGTATTGTTTAACGTTAGATTTCATTTAGTTTAGTTATTAGGATAGCTTTATTGTTTTAGATATTTTATCTTTATTCTGTTTTGATTTCTGCTAGATTTTGTTTTAGTTATTCTTTTATCTTTTAGATTTTATTCCTGATTTTATTTCTTTATTTGAATATTCTGTGCTGTAGTTAGAATTTTATCTGCATATTTTTGTGGGTTAAATTCTTTTTATCTTTTTCTGATTTTCTGTTATTTTATTCTAATTACTGCTTCCCTTTTAATTTGCGCTATTATAGTTTCAGTTTACTAACTCTCGGTTTATGGTCAAAACCCGTTCTGCAGGAGAACCAGAGTTCGAGCTCAATCTTGAGATCGAGAGATTCGCAAGACAGCTTCGAAGAGACTTGAACCTGGATCCACCAGTTGAGGAGAAGGTGCTCGAGCCACCTGTTATTGAAGAGGGTCCAGAAGTTCAACCACCGTGAATATGGCAAACAACGAGAGGCAGATGAGGGACTACACCCGCCCAAGTGTTGAGGGGTTGGTGTCGCCAATTGTGATTCCTGCGCTACCAGCAGGAGTGCAGTGGCAGTTCAAGACTCACTATGTGACCATGGTGATGAACGCGCCTCAGTTCAGCGGGACGGTTACTGAAGATCCGAATGTCCATCTCACTACATTCCTGAGATTGGTAGGAGCGTGTTCGACACCAGCTTCGCAGGAGGTGGCCCGGCTCACTCTGTTTCCATTCTCTCTGAGGGATAGAGCCGCTGAATGGTTAAACTCGCTGACGCCTGACAGTATCACTACTTGGGGAGAGCTGGCTAATGCATTCTTGGCAAAGTACTTCCCACCCTCTCGGATGCTGACCATGAGAGGAGAGATTACAAACTTCAAACAGTTTGCCGGTGAGTCCTTGTCTGAAGCTTGGGAGCGTTTTAAGGGAATAGTGAGGAAGGTACCACATCACGGTCTAGGTGAAGAGGTTATACTGCAGTCCTTTTACAAGGATTGGATCCGTCTAGCCGGTTGTTGGTTGATACTTGTGCTGGAGGTAGTTTGATGGAGCTGCCTATTACACGAATTAAAGTTGTAGAACTATCAACTACAGCGAATCAGTGGGGAGGTACAAGAGCGGAGAAGCTGCACCGAAGAAACCAGCTGGGGTTTATGAAGTAGATTCAAACACTTTCTTGGCTGCCAAGATAGAAGCAATGTCGAAGCAGTTTGAGCGTATGTGTGCAGTTATGAATCCACAGTCCAGTGCAGCAGCTCCTGAGGTTTATCCACCGTGCGAGTACTGTGGTAGAGCTTCTAACATGTGCCAGTGTTCTCCACCACAAGAAGAGGCAGCGAACTATGTTGGTAACAGACCGGGTAATTATTTGGGAATCAAGGAAATCCGGGTTATCAAGCTCAGCAGCAAAACCGTTACCAAGCTGGTGGTAACAACAATTACAATCAGAGGCCCAGCAGCAGTACAATCCTTCCTATCAGAAGCAGCCACTGCAGAATCAGCAAGCACAGAATTCGGGTGCTGGAGCGTCTTCTAGTATGGATGAAGTTCTGGCCAGGATGAATGATTTCATCTCGGTTAGCGCGAAGAAGTTCAATGAGCTGGAAGCTTTCAATCAGGAGCAGAGGACTTTCAACGCTGATCAAAGGACATTCAACAGGAACATCGAGACTCAGCTGTCTCAGATATCTCAGCAGCTAGTTCAGCGTCCTTTGGGTTCTTTGCCTAGTCAGTCAGAGCAGAATCCAAGAGAGCATGCCAAAGCTGTTTTTGTTGTGGAAGATGATGCTCCACTTGTTGCTGTCATTCAGCCTTCAAAAAGAGGTTGAGGACTCTAGTAAAGCTTTTGAAACACCCAAGGAGAAGGAGTCTCCTGAAACTCAACCTTCTTACTCTTCTGTTTCTAATCATAAATTTGAGGAACCTATTCCTTTTCCTGACAGGTTAAAGAAAAGGGACCTCGATGAACAGCTTGGAAAATTTCTTAACATTTTTAAGAAATCAACTAAGGATATGCCTTTTTCTGAAGTGCTTAAGTTTATGCCAAATTATGCTAAGCTAGTAGATGACATCTTGGCTAAAAAATCTTCTTTGCAGGAAAAGGAAACAGTGAAGAAGGTAACTACGAGGAGCGGTAAAGGTAAAACTAATGAGCTTGAGGTGGTGAATATAGAGGAACCGGTGCTAGAGAATGAGCGTAATTGCAAAACCACCCAATCTCCTCCACCTACACCACCTGCAGTCGACGTTTCTCCAGTTCCCTTCCCAAGCAGAACCAAGCGTTTCAAGGAGGATAGTGAGTTTGATAAGTTTCTTACTTTACTTCGTCAACTATCTGTTGATATTCCTTTTGTTGAATTAGTTGCGAAGGTGCCTAACTATGCCAAGTATTTAAGGAAGCTTTTATCTAATAAGGAAAAGTTAGTTGAGACAGGGACTATTCAGCTTACAGGAACTTGTTCAGCGATCATACAAAAGCGTCAACCAGAAAAATGCAAAGATCCTGGAAGTTTCACAATTCCTTGCAGAGTAGGAGACATTGATTTTGACCACTGTCTTGCTGATTTGGGAGCATCAATCAGTCTCATGCCATACACTATTTTTGAAAAGCTTGGGATTGGGGACTTACAGCCTACACGAATGACGCTTCAGCTAGCAGATCGCTCAATGGTTTATCCTTGTGGAATCGCTAAGGATGTGATGGTCAAGGTGGAGCATCTGTACTTTCCTTGCGATTTTGTTGTACTCGACATGGCTGCAGATCCAACAGTTCCTATCATCCTCGGAAGACCCTTCCTAGCAACAGCCGACGCTCGAATCGAAGTTGCTCACGGTACGATCACTTTGAATGCAGAAGGTGAGCAACTACTGTTTTATGCTGGTAGGTCTTCAAAACAGGTTTTGGAAGCATCTCGAACTTCTGGAGCCTCTTAAGAGAATGAGGCACGGTCTAGCCAAAGACCGAAAAGACGGGCGGCTGGCTGGGAGACAACCCAGTTTTGTGAGTTTTATTATTTTCGTTTTTGTTCTCGTAAGTTTTATTCTTTATTTTTGGGCTAATGGGTTTGTTGGACATGTTCTGTTAGTTTTTCGTGGTTTGAAGGTGAATTCAGGAGTTTGGAGGGACATCAGTTACCAATTTGAGTTTCTGGCCACTTTTGAGGATGGTCCGGGTTTGGAGCCTGGTTTATAAACCCGGACCTATAGTTGGACGAACCTACTGGCATGTTTTGGAGGTCATCCGGGTTTGCGCCCCGGTTTGCAAACCCGGACCAAGAGGGCGCGCTACTTTCTGTCGACTTTTGGAGGTGGTCCGGGTTTGCGTATTGGTTTGCAAACCCGGACCGCATAAGCGGAGACCTCACTGGCATGATTTTCGTGTGGTCCGGGTTTGGGTATTGGTTTGCAAACCCGGACCGCACAAGTGCAGTACTTACTGGCGTGTTTTTCGTATACTTCTAACTTACTTTGGATTCGAATACTGCCTGTTTCATAACGTCTGTCGCTCAACTATGATGTATCACTCATACACGTACTGTTCTGCAAGTTATTATTGGCTTTTGGTTTTCTTTACTTGAACTACAGGTCTGCTTTTGCTAAGTGTGAGGTATTGAGGTGTCCGAAGGAAACTCTGTTGAATTTTCTGCAGACTTCAACACCCCCGATGCTTTTGGCTAAGTGTGAGGACGTTGTCCTCAAAATACTCCAGGAGCATGATTTTCTAACTTCTTTTATCTTTCAACGTTGTTTTCTGCGACTTTGTGTTTTCTTTCCGTCTTAATCATTTACATGAAGCAATGAGGGCATTGCTAATTTTTAAGTGTGAGGAAGGGAGATTACACATGCTCATGCTCTTGCTCAATTTCATTCAAATGTGCTAATTTTGAACATTTTTAAGGCTATCAGTCCATTTTCACAGTATTTTTGTTGGCCCTCACAAATTTTTGGTTGCATAACATACCTGAGTCTTATTCAGTGGTTGGATAAGTTGGTTTGGAACACCGCACGAGTAGCACTAGTTTTTGTGAGATCGAAGCTGGAAAACAGTTGTGGGAATTCTGGTTGCACTGCTTGTATGTACAGTTTTGATAAATGTTTGTCTATTTCTTCACTAAAAAGTTAAGCCTATTGGTATAACTATTTGTCTTTGATTTCACTTGGGGACTTTGGGAATGATTATTGAATGAAAGGAAGGAAGGACAAAGGCAAGGTACTCCTCTAATCGAACTTTTAACCCAGAAACAGGCCTCGTCCGTTTGGTAATGAAGTCCTCGGGGTGCCTCATCACCCATCTACCTAAGGTCATCTGATCTGGGATAGAAGACCCAACGCCGCTACATGAATGGAGAGAAAAGTCTGAGGGATATAAAAGAGAAAGTTAATGCTTGTTTAGAAAGTTGAAGAAATTTGTTAATTTCAAATGCAAAGTGCAAAGTCTTTCTTGATTATGAGTACGTGGTGATGAAAGGTAATATGGAATAAGATACTACTTCTCACCCCTTGTCGTCCATGGATAGTGGAAGGTTAATTGGAAAGTAGTCCCTGAGTGAAATTGGAGTCAGTGGTTTTACTATGTGTCTTAAGCCTTTGCAAAATACTTCTCGATTCACTGTTTATGAAAACCTGCAAGTGTGGATCATTGTTCTATATGACTGCCTTTCATTATTAGATCTCCTTGTGCACAGTTCTAAACTGACGGCTCCCTTCTGTAAGATTTCAGTATGTTTCTATTTGCTTGAGGGCAAGCAAAGATTAAGTGTGAGGAAGTTGATAAGTCAGGAATTTGTCTAAGTTTACTAGACTAATTCATGCTTAATTCTCTACATTATGACATTAACTTTCCTCTTTAATGCTTTAATTACTCTTCATTGTTATATTTGTCTCCAATGATCGATTTCATGTTTTCAGGATAAAATGCTCAACAAAGTATTTAATGAAGATTTTAGAGGTTGGAGTAACATGGGAAGTCAAACCAGAGTCAAATACAGATTTTCATTCACCACTGTAGTATTTTATAGAGGGTCCGGGTTTGCAGCTGGGTTTACAAACCCGGACCATCCTCGCAGAAGTTTCTGCCTCTTTTCAGACTTGGTCCGGTTTGAGGATGGGTTTGAAACCCGGACCATACCAAGGTGAAACTCTTCTGCCTACTTTTAGACGTGGTCCGGGTTTGCATCTACTTTGAAACCCGGACCATCACAAGCGAGCGCGGAGTTCTGTTTCGGGATAACGGAATTAATTTATATCTTTATATCTGTGGCCGTCGTTTAATTAGGTTAGATTAGAGATAGATTTGAGGGGAAAAGATAGAATTCCTTTTGTTATAAAGAGAGGAGGCTAGCCAACGTGAGGAGATACTTCTTCAGCGCACAAAATAGTCACGATACAGAGAGAATTAGTTTGAGAGTTTGAGTCTGGTTTGGAGTTTGGAGTTTGGAGCAGAGCACAGAAAGGAGTTCACCACGGAGACCTCACCAGGAGTCTCAGAACAGAGTTTCTTCTTGTTCTCTATTACTATTGAGCTTATTGTAAACATGTCAATGGCTGAGTAGTTCCTTTAGATTTCGGTTTGCTATGTATCCCTAAATTGACTATTCCTGTTCCTTTGTGATTTAATACAGTTCGATTGAGTAAAGTTATTTTCCTTGCTTAATTTCTTTAATCGTTATAATTTGGCCAATTATAAAGATTAGTATTTTGTTAGCTTATATGTGACGACTGCGGCTTTCAATTGATTACAGGAAAATAACCGGTTAGTTTAGAGACGGTAATTCCTCTAAATAGCTAATTGACTAATAAACTAGATTGTTCTTAAGGCGGTTAGTAAACAGTGGGTTCGTAACGAGAGTTAGAATTCGGTCTTTATTAACTAGTATTTCCTAAGCGGGAGACCGGAGGTAAATTATCTTTGTTCTAGGGTTTTACTCAGAATTGCCTTGGAAATCACTTAGGGATAGGAATTACAGATTTAGGGTGCAGTAGTAAACCGGGGTCTCTTTTCCAAATCAGTTTCACAACATTTATTTTTTTCCTGCTTGTTATTGTTTCACATTCTGTTTACAGTCTTTAATTGTCATCGAATCAAACCCCAATTTCCTGTTTTATTTTGTTTCGGTTAGTAAAGATTAAACTAGACACATCGCCTCCTCTGGTTCGATACTTAGGGATTACTCTCTATTAAAACTTGCTAGAATTGACCGGTACACTTGCCGTTAGGTTTTATCCCAACATGTAACTCCTATGCTTAACCCTTAAAATCCTAAAAAGGCCTAACTTGATCTAAATGGGTCTAAGCCCATTACAAAAACAGAGAGCTCAACTAATAAATTCAAGTCATATTCAACAAAGTGTGTGAGAAGAGAGAAACCTGACTTCAAAAGATTTTAATATATTACTAGAAAAGATGAGCTAAAAGGAGTAGAAATTGAAGGAAGATAAGTTAGATCATTGGTTAACCCATACCACATACAAACAATTCCCAAAGCAACACTACATATAGAATGCAACCTGAGAAATGAATAGCCATTGAGAAGAGGAAGCGATAGGCTGGTGACGAAGGCAGATGACAAAGGCGAAAAGGCGCATCATATTGCAAATCTTCTCGCCAAAGAGAGACGAAAAGACAAAGGTGAAAAGGCGGCGTTTGGTATTTTTCAATACACAAATGGGTATGTTTGATCATAGCCAACCAATAGACAAAAAGTGCAAATCAATACCAAGTTCCAGCCAAGTCTGATAGCTATCCACCAAATTTGAGGATAACAAACTTAAACACTAGTTTTTGTATAGCACGACTCAAGCGAACCCAACTGAACCCACTTACATACCATGTGTCTAGATTCTTATGCCACCTAAAGAATAATGTGTTACACAACATCATACACAATGGGAGAGCCACCTTAAGGGTTAAGAGGGCCTAGACCTACCAACTATAACATCACATTTTTATTAATATTTTTATATAATATAGTTTATTTTGACTTATTAAACTTATATAGAACAATTACTAATATAGTTATTATATTTAATTAGCATTAGTCTATTTTAATTTGTTGAGTATTGTAAGTATAAATAAAAACATTAACGAATGTTACCTAGTGCCTTAAATTTTTAAACATTTGCATTTTTATAGAGGGTCACTACGTGCAGTCGGAATTCCAATTCGCTCAGTCGGAAAATGACCATCTTGCATCTGCTTCAATATTTTCTAAAAATTACCATATTTACCCACAATTTATGACATATTACGAGGTGCATCCAAATTTCATTACGACTGCGTGAAATGAAAAAACACGACTGAGCGTACGAGTTTATATTTCATCTTAAATGGAAAAATAACATACTTGAGAAGAATAACACATATATCAGACAAATTATCAGCAAAGTATATCATAACAAAGTAGACGAAAAGACGAACACGTCGGCGCAAACGGGCCGCTCCTTCCTTACTGGCGCCGGCACCTGCCATTCTCTATTGACGTTGGCGCCAGGTTCTGGTCTTAAAATCGCTATATCTTCTTCGTTAGAGCTCTGTTTGTCAATCCGTTTGTGCCGACGTGTTCGTATTTTCGTCTAATTTGTTATGATATACTTTGCTGATAATTTGTTTAATATATGTGTTATTTCTTTTTAAGTACGTACCTTTCCCACTTACGAGTAGTATCACGTGACTGAACATAACTATTGATTGTTTCTGCTTAGGGTGAGAATGATGGTGAATTTGATGATGGATCAGTTAACGTAGACACAGGTCATTTATTGATATGAGCCAAATATTTGTGAATGATGATGAATTCGATGACGAATCAGTTAACGTAGACACATTATGCATCTATGTACACTCCACAATGCGACCACTGGCTATAGTTGTTTCCTCTGACCGAACCGGGTGCTGGCATTCATCTATCGAATGATTGAGTTCTATTGTTTGTTGGGAATTCTTTGTACATGTAGTTATAAATATTCTAATTAACATGATTTAAACATCGATCCAGATGGTTAGATGTGTCGATGTTGAGCAAAATAGTGTTGAAACTATCTTGCTAACTATGGGCAGTGAACCCAATCATTGTAGTACAACAAGGTCGTATCCACAGGGACTTCGTAACTATCTAGCTAATTATAAGCTTAGTAAATGTGCAAGAGGATATATACAAAAGTACATAAATGTAAATTATGGGTTTTGGGTTTTTTGGGTTATAATTGGAGAAATAAAGAAAAGCAATAAACACTAAACTAACTATCTAGGATAGGTGTAGCCCGGGATGGATATTTGCACCCTTCCTCCCCTTACTACCGATTGTCGAACCTCGAACTCATAGCTAAACCACGGGAATGCTTAATTAATTAGCAACCTAATCTAGGCCTACTAATCCTAACCAATTTAATCGAGACTTCTCATTCAGCTAAGCCCCGGGTCAATCGATAGCACTAAGCTCAAGTTCCACTAAAGTTGCAATGTAGTCTAATCTCGAAATCATCGAAATCAGAGTACACCGTTTTAGTCTCTAACAGTTTAGGTTTCTATCTCTGAATACCATTTTGATAGAATCCCACAATAATGTTAAACTAATCGGTAGGCCAAACCAACCAATTTAACATATAGAAGACAAATTGAGCAAAACCCTTAACAAATCCCCAAACCATGAGCAACACGTTTAGAAGTCATAAACACTCAATAATCATCTTCATTAAGCCCAAAGACTAAAATAAAGCACAAACACAAGTTCAAGATTCAACAATGGAGTTTAGGGATTTTGGGACAAAATCCCAAATCCCTAGCTACAAATGATTCTACACAACCATAGGAGAGAAAATAAAAGAGCAAGGGATAGAAGTAGCCATTAATGGAGCTTGGAAGGAGGTGAGCTTCTCTTCTCTTCTCCTCCCTTCTCTTATCTTCTTCTTCTTCTTCTCTTCTCCTCTTCTTTTCTCCTTTAGAATCGCCCTTCCTCTCTGTTTTTGGGGCAGAACTCGACTGAATGAAGAATGGGGAAGTTTTCCCCAAAATTCCCTGTTTTAAAATGCAGATCTGGGCTAATTTTTTACCCAACCGACCTTGCAAGGTCGGTCCTAGGGTCGGTCGGAGTCAGTAGCAATTTCGGGTGCGTTTTTAAGTTCGACCGACCTTGCAAGGTCGGTCCTAAGGTTGGTCGATTCCAGTAGCTTGCAAAAACGCAAATCTGGGCAAAATTTGGACCTGACCCACCTTTCAAGGTCGGTCGGAGTCAAGCTAACTTCAAAACGTTGTATCTTCTTCGTTTTAACTCCGATTTTGGATCCGTTTGCGCCCACGCGTTCCTCTCTTAGTCTACTTTACTTCTAGCTATGTTACTCCTCCTGTTTAAACAATAAATGTGTAAAACACCAATGAAACACAAAACTAGAGGAAAACAAGCTAGAGTGGAGAAATGAGCATGAAAAGTGTTAATTAAACATATGAAATACACCCTTAAAACATGCTCATTTGGACACTCATCAGTCGACACTAACTACCATTGACTTTCAATGATATTCACTTTGTATTCAAAAGTCATGTTTTGAGCTATCTCAATAGACAAACCAATCCCATTCACCCTCAAGGGTATTACAATGTCGATACATCTAACTATTTAGATCGGTGTCCAAATCGTATGTTAATTAGAATAGAACAGACTTGATTGTTTTACTATCGAATAAAAAGTCGATGATAGCTAATGTCGATATTAATAGGCAATTTAGATAATTTCAAATAGATTATTCTTCAATGGACGTGAAATTGATGAAAATAATAGACAATTTCAATGATTTTTAAATAGATTCTTCTTCAAAGGACATGAAATTAGTGGATTTGATAGGCAATTTTGAACAAGACGTCGATGATAATGTCGATACATCTAACTATTTAGATCGGTGTCCAATTCGTTTGTTAATTAGAATAGAACAGGCTTGATTATTTTACTATCAAATAAGAAGGCGAGGATAGTTAATGTCAATATTGATAGGAAATTTCGATAATTTCAAATAGATTCTTCTTCAATGGACGTGAAATTGGTGGAAATGATAGAAAATTTCAATGATTTTCAAATAGATTCTTCTTTAATGGACATGAAATTAGTGAAATTGATAGGCAATTTCGAACAAGACGTCGATGGTAGTTAATGTCGATACATCTAACTATTTAGATCGGTGTCCAATTCATCTGTTAATTAGAATAGAACAGGCTTGATTGTTTTACTATCGAATAAGAAGTCGATGATAGTTAATGTTGATATTGATAGGCAATTTCGATAATTTCAAATAGATTCTTTTTCAATGGATGTGAAATTGGTGGAAATGATAGACAATTTCAATGATTTTCAAATAGACTCTTCTTCAATGGACATGAATTAGTGAAATTGATAGACAATTTCGAACAAGACGTCGATGATAGTTAATTTCGATACATCTAACTATTTAGATCGGTGTTCAATTCGTCTATTAATTATAATATAACAGGCTTGATTGTTTTACTATCGAATAAGAAGTCGATGATAGTTAATGTCGATATTGATAGGCAATTTCGATAATTTCAAATAGATTATTCTTCAATAGACGTGAAATTGGTGGAAATGATAGACAATTTTGATGATTTTCAAATAGATTCTTCTTCAATGGACATAAAATTAGTGGAATTGATAGGCAATTTCGAACAAGACGTCGATGATGGTTAATGTCGATAGATCTAACTATTTAGATCGGTGTCCAATTCTTCTGTTAATTAGAATAGAACAAGCTTGATTGTTTTACTATCGAATAAGAAGTCGATGATAGTTAATGTCGATACTTCTGACTAATTAGATCGGTGTCCAAATCATTAGTTAATTAGAATAAGAAGTTCATGGTAGTTAATGTCGATAACTTTAACTAATTAGATCGGTGTCTAAATCATCGATTAATTAAATTTAGATAGATTCATCTTCGACGGTCGTGAAATTAGTGCATATGATAGTCAATGTCGATAACTATAATGAAACTTAACAGGCTTGATTGATTTACTATTGAACAAGAGGTAGATGATAGTTAATGTCAATGACTCTAACTAACACTACTCGTAAATGGAAAAACTACGTATTTGAGAAGAAATAACACAAATATCAAACAAATTATCAGCAAAGTAAATAATAACAAAGTAGACGAAAATACGAATGTGTCGGCGCAAACATATCGACAAACAGAGCTATAACACGATTTTAAGTCCGGAACCCAGCGCCAACGCCAACAGAGAAGGGCCGGCGCCGGGTTCCGATCTTAAAATAGCTATATCTTCTTCATTATAGCCCCGTTTGTCGATCTGTTTGCACCGAAGTGTTCGTCTTTTCATCTACTTTGTTATGATCTACTTTGTTGATAATTTGTTTGATATATGTGTTATTTATTTTGAAATACATAGTTTTTCCATTTACGGGTAGTGTTAGTTAGAGTCATCGACATTAACTATCATCTACTTCTTATTCAATAGAAAATCAATCAAGCCTATTTTATTTTATAACATATTCATCCTCCTTATATAATGAAATTTGGGGATTCTTCGTAATATGTCATAAGTTTTGGGTAGATATTGTAATTATTAAAACATTTTGAGGGAAGGGAAAAATCGTAAAGTTTTTTTAAATTCCAACTGCACGAATTAAAAACACGACTGAGCGTACGAGTTCAGTTTTTATAACCATAATACTCATGCTTGCTTTTAAATATAAATTGTTTTTATCTTGTTACCTTTAAAATCAAGTTAGCTAGTTCTAATAATGGTCACCCTGTGTACAAATTACTATATTTTAAATTAACTATCAATTACATATATATATATATATATATTCATATAACTATTTATCATATTCTGAATATTTTTATCTTAACCATTTGTTATTTAATATTTTTGAATATGTGGCATTAATATTAAATATAATTTATTCCTAAAATAGAGCTTTAGCTCCCATAAATTTTAAGTTATGTCTCCTCCCTTGATCATACATGAAAGTACCGTATATGTCTTACTTGCAATTTTTTGATGGAATGCTATCATTCCTCGTCTATTAAGGGGTATTAGCCAAAACCTACTAACCATTATTGAGAACAAAACCCAACTAAACCAATTGTTGTGCGTAAGCCGTTCCCTAGGGAAGGTTGCATGAACAACTTGAGGAAAGACCAACCATCTACAAAGATTGGCAATCGAATCCCATCAAGCTTCTTTCAAACTTCTTCACGTGCCAACCCGACTAACCCACCAATTGCTTCTACATATAGATGCAAACTACCTAACAGGATAGACCCACAAAGTACTTTATATCGTAGATTAACCAAAGCATAACATATTCACTAAACTAATATCAACAAACTAGTAGTAGATTCAAAAGATACATAAAGATTAAACTAAAACTTACTAATGAACTAGGTTGAACCAAAAGTTCCAATAACAAGTAATTGCATGAGTAGTGTCAATCCTCATGTAATAAGGGGCCGATACCATCATTCCCTAGGCAACTTTGAATATTCAAAGTCGTCTTTACCTTAATCCTCTTCCGAGTTCCGACCATCCCTTCTTCCCTTCAAAATTCCTAGAAGTGAAGCCACCTTATTAAGTAGAGGCCTAGGAGTTTTGCAAAGGTGACTATCAAGGTTGGACATTAACCAAACAACCACGACCTAAAAGGCCGCCATAGGCATCTGTTTGGTTTCAAAGTTCTCTTTCCCTAGCTAGTAAACCCACTGACTGATTGAACGCATCACATCCGTTCTCAACCTTAACTCAATTTTCTTGATTTACCTTATACAATAGCTCTACTACCGTCCTAATGCCTTCGTCCTTCTCTGTATAGTCGACCACAACACCTTTGTAAGCGGTGCTAACAATTTTTCTCCTTCTTCTCGCATCCACAAAGTAGCTGAACGAGCATCTCCAATACCACTCTTCCTCCACCTCCACTTTCCATTATCAATTCTCACCACTAAATACCTGCCCCACCCTATCCCGAATCGTCTAGTTTCATCCTCTTTCTCTAACCTCATCCTGCAAAACTCCATCCTTCAGATCCTTTCCAAATCGCGCACATGCATCAACTAGTGAAGCAGTATGCGACATTCCAGAGACTACCACCGACCTCATAGGGCAACAACGACATAAGAGGTGAAAACAAGAAATTTGTCGCAGTCGCATCCCGCTCTAGGCCTTGACCGAAGTTAACCAAATCACTAGGAGAAATCACGGCAAGTCTTATGAACCCACCAATGCCTATCTTCTTAAAGAGAAAAAGGTCCCCTACCTCATACTAAACCGGTTAAAGTTCAAATTAGGGGGATATGAACTATCACAACCAGATGGGCAGATGGGTGATAAAGCTAGCTTGCATGCAAGAAAATTGATTAGAGATTCATTGTCTGCTATCTTCTCATCTGTATCTTCTATCAGAAAAACGGTTTTAAAGAACAAAAGTGGTAGTAAATGATGAAATTTGTCAGATCTGATGGGGGATACCGCCACCGGCCTACCAACGGGGTGGAATAGAATAAGAAACCTTGGAAATGGTGGAACCAAAGGGATACATCCTCTCACTGAATTCCCACTCCAATAAGAGGAAAACAATAAATTTTCACATTTTTTGTTCATTACATATAAAACAAAAAAAAAGGAAGAAAAGCTTTAAAGCACAGTTGGAGCAAAATTAATCAAAAGTAAGGTGGTGCGTATTCAAAGCAAGTCTCAACTCTCAACCAAGTGTAGGATCCAACTGAAGTTGGAAATGAGCAAAAAACACTGGTGTTAATTGTAACACCCTAATTATAAACCATTTTTACTAGTTAAGGTTGAAGTATTATTAACCAGTTTGTCTAGTCAAGTGTTAATGCCACATCCACAACTATGTGAGTGCTAAGAGTAACTAAACCAAACATACTCCAGTCTCTTATTGTGAGAGTCTTGGGAGGTTGCAATATCGAACAGAAAGAAACTACATGACTCAAATTACCATTGATGAAGAGCTGAGAAAACAGCGATGATGTTTTACAGAGTGTGCGGGATATTAGAGAAGATACAGATCGAGAGAGTATATGTGAGAGAGTATATAGGAGAGATAAGCCTAGACTATATCAGCCCATATAGCATGACAGCCCATACAACCCAAATATAATACATATGTGGGAACGACCCATATACCAGAGACAGTACTAAGCAGTACACTTATATATATGTATATTCCTAATACCCCCCCCCCCCCTCAAGACTTATACCAGGTAGGTAGAAGATCTTGTTGTACCACTGGAGGACATACCCAGCTTGGGTAAGGTGGCGCGATAAGCTTTATCAGTCAGCGGTTTGGTCAGAATGTCGGCCAACTGATTTGTGACTGGAATATACTACAGCTGGACTAGGCCATCTTGAATCTGCTCTCGGACATAGTGGCAATCCAGCTCGATATGTTTGGTTCTTTCATGCGAGACTGGATTGCGGGCTATGTGAATTGCTGAGACATTGTCACACTTCACGGGAATGGGAGTGATGCCATCAACTTCGAGTTCAACAAGTAGATGAGATAGCCAGCTCAACTCACTTGTAATCTGTTGCAAGGCGCGGTACTCCGCTTCAGTAGAGGAGAGAGCAACTGACGGTTGTATTCTGGATTTCCAGCTGAGAGGAGAGCCACCCGGGAAAATGTAATAACCTGAAACTGACCGTCTGGTCATAGGACACGAAGCCCAGTCAGAATCGCAAAAAGCAAGCAAATTATAAGTTTGGTTTTTGTTAAAACAGAGACCGAATCCAATTGTTCCTTTTATATAAGACAGAACATGTAATGCAACAGTTAAATGTATGTCAGTAGGCAATTGTAGAAATTGAGAGAGGTGTTGAATAGAGTATTGCAAATCTGGTCTAGTGTTAGTCAAGAATTGTAACTTCCCTATTAATTGTCGGTAGACTGTGGGATCTTTGAGGAGTTGACCGGTGTCCTTGTGCAGCTTCTAGTTTAATTGAAGTGGTGAGACAGCTGCTGTACAGTTCTCCATGTTGTAATCTGCAAGAATCTGAGAAGCATACTTTCGCTGGCACATGATAAGATGGTTGTTAGTTTCAATAAATTCAATGCCAAGAAAATAATTGAGTCTCCTTAGATCCTTTATTTTGAACTCATGATTCAGCTGAGCTTTCAGTTTGGTGATCTGGTTGCTGTCATTTCCGGTCACAATAATATCATCCACATAAACACCAACAAAACTATTTTTTCTATGAGATTTTTTTATAGAAAAGGGAGTAATCATTTTTTGACTGAGTGTAACCAATGAGTTTTAGGAAAGTCCCAAGTTTGGCATACCATTGTCGCGAGGCTTGTTTAAGCCCATATAAAGATTTATTAAGTTTGCAAACTTTGTTATCTCCCTCAACATTAAGACCTTGTGGGATATTCATGTAGACGTCCTCATCTAAGTCACCATGGAGGAAGGCGTTATTGACGTCCGATTGATCAATAACCCAACCTCTTTTGATGGCTAGGATGACAAGATCTCGGATTGTTGTTAATTTGACAATGGGGGAAAAAGTTTCTTCATAGTCAAGACCAATTTTTTGTGTAAAACCCCTAACTACAAGCCTTGCCTTAAATCTTTCAAGGCTTTCATCCGATTTCAATTTTGTTTTGTAGACCCATTTGCATCCAATGGGTTTCTTACCGGAGGGAAGATCCACAATGGACCAAGTTTTGTTTTCTTTAAGGGCCTTAAATTCAGATTGCATTGCCTCAACCCATCTGGGGTCTTTGACTGCTTCAGAGAAATTTTTGGGTTCTTGGAGAGAGAGAATTTGTTCTAGGAGTTTATTAGAGGTGTTACAAAGAGATAAAGAAGTGATGTTTGTGTTTGGTATTATGCTGGTGAGTGTATCAACAGGTAGAGTATTTTGTATTGAAGGAGGAGGGGGAGAAGTCTGAAGTCTGCAGGAGAGAATGTGAGAGAACAGATCTGGTTCTTGGGAAACAGCAGTGACATAATCTTTTAACCTGATGGATGGTCTAGGAATTCTTGAGGAACGCCTAAGATTTTCAGCAGCTGTGGGATTATTAGATGGTTCCTGGGATGTAGTGTTATCAGGTGGGAAAGGAATGTGATTATTGATGTCAGTATCCTGTTCTGGTATGGATATCTGAGGGGTTTCTGATGAAGGAGGGGTTGGTAAGAGGTTCTCTGATGTAGATGGATGGGTATCTTGTTCAGGAATTTGTTCAATCTGTTGATGTGTTAGCTGTCTGTTTGGTGTGTTGGCGTATGCCAGGATTGTTGTCTTCATAAGAATAGTTTTCGAAATATTGAGGTTGGGGAAAAAAGATCATCGTTTGATTCATCTAGGGACTTACTGTGCCATATGTTTTTCCAGTCTTTGTCTAACAGGGGATATATATTCTCAAAAAAGGTGACATCATGACTTATTTTTATCTCAGTAGAGTCAACAGTAAGAAGAATATAGGCTTTGGTGTTTCTGCAATTACCTAAGTAAATGGCAGTTGTTGATCTATAGTCCAATTTTCCTCTGGTGGGAGAGATATTTGTAAAAAAACAGAGGCACCCGAAATTTTTAACTTCTCTGTAATCAGGAGGATTATTATATAATTGCTCATAGGGGGTACAATTGTTTATGGCCTTTGAGGGAATTCTATTAACAATAAAAGCAGCATGGTTCAAAGAGTAACCCCAGTATTCTGGTCCTAAGCCTGATTGAAATAAGAAACTTCTGGTAATTTGCATTAAGTGCCCCTGTTTTCTCTCAACCACCCTGTTTTACTGGGGTGTGTGAGAGCAACTAGTTTGATGAATGATGCCCTTACGTTTGTAATATTCCACACCTTCTTTAGAGGTACCTAATTCCCTAGCATTGTCACTACGAATAATCTTAACAGTTGTATTAAACTGATTTTCAACAAGTTGAATGAATTCCTGTATTACACTCATTGCCTCTGATTTTAATTTAAGAAGTCTAATCCAAGTGGATCTACTGCAGTCATCCACAATGGTGATGAAGTAACGTTCTCCCTTAAGAGTTTCAGTTCTAATGGGACCACAAACATCAATATACAGCATGTAAAAAGGTTTTGTACTTTTTATTTCGGATGTGGGAAACTTTAGTCTCTTTCCTTTTGCTTGGAAACAGACTGTACAAGGAATGATATCAAAGGAAGGCAAATGCTTTCCTATGTCTAACATGGCTAATTTCCTAGGTGGTAAATGACCTGACTTCCTATGCCAGAGGAGGAAATCATTAAAACCAGTTTGTACATCATCATGTGCAGTAGCAAGTAAGGAACTAACAGACATTCTTGTTACTTCATTCAAAAAACTTCTCAACGCATCTACATCCAGAATATACAGACCAAGTCTTTTGTGAGCAATTTCAGCTTGAAGTTGGGTCTTACTATCCTGCAAGACACAGTGAATATTTGTAAATTTGACAATGAAGTTGTGTTCTTGGGTTAGTTTACTGATTGAGATTAAGTTAAACAAGAATTCGGGCACAAACTAAACATCAGTGAGAACTAGATTTTTATGAAACCGAATTTTTCCTTTGTGTTCAATAGCACAATTTTTACCATCAGGTAAAGTCACAGATCTAGCTAGGGCAACATAATTCATTTCAGCAAACATAGATTTATTTCCAGAAACATGCTCGGAAGCGCCTGAATCTATAATCCACAGAGATGCAATATCATTGATAGAAAAAAATTTAACGCATGTGGAAGCAGGATATGTGGTTCAGAAAATGTACCAGAGAAACTTCCAAAGTTTCTAGAAGTCTCCTCGTTACCATTGTGGATTCGTAGTTGAAAATATTTTGTGAGCTGTTCGATCTGCTCTGTGGTAAAACCTGCTTCTGGAGAATTTCCTTCCCTCGATTTATTCTTCTTTTGGGATCTTGTTCAACAATCGGGCCTGCTACTGGTCGTGATGGACTGGATTTTGTTTCATTATGATTCGAATCTTGGTTTGGGAAACCAATTAACCACCAGCACTCTGATCTGTTGTGGCCCAATTTAGCACAGTTAGTGCATCTGGGTTGGTTCTTCTTTGCGACTGAGTTAGGTTTGTAGGTCTCTTTGTCCCCATCGCATTATTTGAACCAGTTTTCTTGTTGAACGAAAAATTCTTGTTTTCCAGAGCGATGGAACTTTCGGAATCGACAGCGTTGTTGTCTGAAAGCTGATTCTGCTTTTCATCTTGTGTCAGAAGTAAAAACACCTGCTCGAGATCCGACAAAGGATTTTGGAGAAGTAAAGCGCCTTTTGCTGCCTTGAAATTAGGGTTCAGACCATCAAGGAACTTCATCAGTTGGTCTTGTTCTTTATGCTCTTGTATCGTCTTGTCTGCTCCGCATTTGCAGCCGCAGAGACATCGGGGGCTTTTCCTTGCTGAATCCAAACGATCCCACAACCCCTTTAACTTTGAGAAGTACTCGTTGATAGAACTGCTACCTTGTTGCGTTTGCATAATCTCCCGTTGAATTGAATACACTTCTGGACCACTGGTAATCTCGTATCTCTTGCATAGGCTAATCCACATCTTCCGAGCCGTTTTGCAGTATATAATCGTGTCGGCAACATGCTTGTCTACTGAATTTAGGATCCAGGCCATAATCGTATGATTACACCTCTCCCACATGGGAAACCTTTCTGAGGTGACTTCTGGGGTTTCGATTTGGCCATTCACCAAGCCAAACTTGTTATTGGCTTTCAGTATTATCATTGTTGACCGTTTCCACGAATCAAAGCCCTTTCCATTGAACTTTGATCCGAAATTAAGAGACGTCTGGTCGGAGGGGTGTAAGTATAATGGATCATTAAAATCTTGATTACCGGTTTCAAGAACTTGGTGGTCATCTTCTATTTGTAACTCGTCTTCTTGTTTCTCTCTGTGATGGTTCTCGTCCTGTTGCTCGACCTCCGATCCTTTGTCTTCCATTCTAGCAATCTCCTACTCCCTTCCACTCTGATACCATGTGAGAGTCTTGGGAGGTTGCAATATCGAACAGAAAGAAACTATAGGACTCGAATTACCATTGATGAAGAGGTGAGAAAATAGCGATGATGTTTTACAGAGTGTGCGGGATATTAGAGAAGATACAGATTGAGAGAGTATATGGGAGAGAGTATATAGGAGAGATAAGCCTAGACTATGTCAGCCCACATAGCATGACAACCAATACAACCCAAATATAATACATATATGGGAACAGCCCATATACCAGAGACAGTACTAAGCTATAAGATAATACTAAGCAGTACACTTATATATATATTCCTAATACTTATTAAACCACCAATTGTAAAGACATAAGCGTCAAAAAAAACAAAATTGCAAATATTTAATCCAACATCTAACAACAAACAAATATAGTGGACGTCTTTAGGTCCATCCCTAAGGCCAACTCTCACAGGATATATTAGATTCATAAACACCTGTGATCAAAAACTGTAACACCCTAACCGCTAATCCTTCCATTATCCTCTAATCATCCTCATACTTACCTTACTCGCAGTGGAATACTTACCAACTTACTTACTCCCGGTGGGTGGTACAACGCCGTTAGCCATCCAAGACTAACAAGGCTACTACTACTTACAGTAACGGTCTGACGATTAGAATAACCAAATACATACTACTTACTTACAATACCGAATACTTACTTACAATTGATTACCGAGTATCCAAATATACGAATTACATTCCAAGGCTACTTCCCAAAAATTAAGAGTTTATACATTTACTCATTTCTATCCAATCACAATTCATTATCCAAAAAGGTGTACCACATGGTACACCGGCTACTCAAAAAGGCCTTAGCCGTGTACAACTCGGTACACCATTTCAATCCTACTAACTATACCAAAAAGAGTTCAACCTTGTCCTTACTCTAACGTCACGCCTCGCGGGTACCTGTAGAATAAAAACATTCCCCCTAGGGGGTCAGCTTACGCTGAATATGATAACCGCATACCCCGCGTACTAGCGAGGGTACGCCAACTAATTGGTCGAGTACATGCGGTTCGTTTCATTCATACATACATACATACATACATGCTTTATACAATACAATTCAATACATTCCATACACAAGGCATACATACAATCAATACATGCAAGGAAGACATTACACGTCTACCGTTCTTACTTACCGATTACTCACCGCATTAGGAGATACAACTCTCCATTCCATACAGAAGTCATGTTAGCTTCATTACACACCCGGGTTAATCGGGTGTTCAATACTTCTTACTCATGGTCAATGACTTACAATAGTCAAGACCGATACACATACAATACTTACTTCTTACTTACTTTACTCCAGTTAAGTCGGTATGACCTCTGGGCAGGGATTACTACATCCCACCACCGGGCTTTAGGGTGGCCCACTAATCCAGGATGCTACCCATTCAAGGGATTTGGTCCATGGAAAAGATTACAACCAGAATTCGGATCCAACCTCTTGTGTTTCCTTATCCTCACGCGTGGCCGAAATTATATCGGACTTCTACTCATTCCATTTTACTCATTACTCAAGTTAGGAGTTAGAATGTTAGGAATTAGTAGAAGTCAATACTCCTTTTCCATACATCAATACAATACACAAATACTCATAATGTACACATACACTTCATTCTCAATCATTCATTTCATGAATTATACAAACTAATTGTTCAAGAAGATACAACAAGAACAAATAATTCAAACACAGTTAAGTGCAATATAAGTCCGATTCGTGCATTTATCTTATTGGTGATCACATAAGCACACAAATCGGGGTAACCAGGTTAAGATACAGAGCATGAAGAAATCATACCGTTCACCGTCGTATTCGCACTACCGGTTCCTTTGTAGATCAACTATTTGATTCCTATACATACATGGAGTTGTATGATCAATGGTCTATTATTGATCTATCTTACTCCTTCATTGATACTTTCAATGTATACTTACTACTTCATTACTTTCTTACTTGATTATAAAGCCATTCTTTTCTCATTACCTCTTATCCTTGCTTTCTTACTCATGTACTTACTTTCTTACCTTTACTACTTCATTTATAGTGTGCTACTACATATATATGCTTATATGTATATAGGCATATATATATATACATATGATTACTATAATCATATAATAATTTTTTTTTGACTCGACCGAACTTGCAAGTCCGGTCACAAGTCCGGTCGATTCCAGTAGCTCACATTACGGGAAAATCCTCTGGTCCGACCGAACTTGCATGTCCGGTCGCAAGTCCGGTCCATTCCAGAAGGTTTCTGTCGGGGAATTTTCTGGTCCGACCAAACTTGCATGTCCGGTCGCAAGTTCGGTCTATTCCAGAAGGTTTCAAACGGGGAATTTTTCTGGTCCGACCGAACTTGCATGTCTGGTCACAAGTTTGGTCCATTCCAGAAGACTCCCGTCTTTGTAATTCTGGGCTCGACCGAACTTGCAAGTCCGGTCGCAAGTCCGGTCCGGCCCAGTACTTGTTTTAAAATCTATTTCTTAGTGTTTTACTTCCCCATTGTTTCCCCAATCTTTACCAATACTTCCCTACATGTTTACCACTCATTTAGATGCTCTAAATCACCTTAATTCATCCACCAAACTTATTACTCAATCCTAGATACACTTGTACAATTTTTCTCATTCCATCCCAACCCTTACACTAGTTTTCCTCACACCAAATGCTACAGATTTTGGTTTTCTTCATTATGCTACAGATTTTTCCCTCAACTCTTAACCTCCAATACTCTCTCCATTAATGCCACTCTTAGCATCTTAAATACCTTACTCACATCCAAGTTCCATCCCCTTAACAAACTCATATCCAAATCTGTTACAAGATACTAAACACTCCCATTACACTCCCCAAATACACCTAGTTACTACCTAGGTTATTTCCTCCTCTTAAACACTTAAGTCCTCTCATTTCTACATAAAATTTGATATGGTCTCCCCTATAATTCTTGCTTTTCTCACACACTATTTCAGCTCAACAATTTGCTCATTCATATACCTGTTTATTCAATACACTATACACACAATTCAACTCCACTACAACACCATAAATTCCTGCACATACACATATACTACCCATGGTTTTTCCCAAGCTTTTAAACATCTTTTAAAAGACTTCAAAACTGTTTTATTTCCTTCTCCAATACATTACTACATTACTACTACTCATAACTCAAATTCATTACTCATTTTTACTACTCAAAACTGTTACAATACAATACACAAAACTAGTTCAAGGTAAGAGCCTTTACCTTGTTCTTTCTAGTTTTCTTTCTTCCCTCTTTCCTTCTCCTCCTTTCTTCTCCTTTGTTCTCGGTCCCAATGAGATTCACACACACCAAGTGCTACAGCCCACATCACATACACAAGTACTTAGAGAACTATCTTTATCAACCTAGGGTTTATGTTTGTTTTAGGTTTAGAATAAAGCATTACCTTCCAATGAATGGATGGAGCGGTGGACAGCAACCGATGCAAGATTCCAACACCCAAATGGAGCCAAAATCGGCTAGAGCAAGAGACACCAAACAAGGGTTTAGTTGAATTTTCGTTTTGCCCACAAGGGCTAGAAAAATATAGGTTTTCGAGTATATTTTTACCTCAAAATGACAAGGAGGTGAAGGTGCTTCTAATGGTGGCACTCAAGCTCCAAATGCAGCACACCCATGAAGATGAAGTTGGTTGTTTTCGATTTTTGAAAGGAGGAAAGTATTCTCCTTGGCGAGGGGATTCCAATGGTACAATTTTTGTTGAATTTGGACAAGGTTTGAGTGTTCAAAGAGAGGAGAGAAGGTGAGTTTTGTGGGGGTTTCTTCAAAACTCCATAGCCATCGCATGAGGAAGAAGAAAATAGAGAGAATAGAGAGAGAGGGGAAAAAAACGTGAGAGAGAGGTGAGTGGTGAGGAGAGAGAGTTTTATTTTTAGCTTTTTGCTTTACTTAATAGGTTTGTCTTTTAGCAAATAAGAGAGAAATAAAGAGAGTGAGGGAGGGGGCTGTCGATTCCACTCACACACATACACTCACATTTTATTTTTATTTGCAAAGTGGACACACTAACTTTGTTTATTTGTACTCTTACCCCACAACTTCCCGGTTGTTACAGTTTTTACTAACCGGAACCTGTTTTCCGGAATTTTCTCGTTTAATTAATTTTATTGGTTCTAAAGCTTCACTAATATTTATTAGTGACTATTTAGTTGACCAAAATTGTTACGAGTCTATTTGACCCGCTTAAAGTTGCGTTTTCCCGGTTTCCTCGAAAAACGCGCTTTAAGGTTCGTTTATGCTTTTAACCCATTTTAAAGGTCCGTTTTCTTCGGGATTTGTTCCCTCATATTTATTTAAGTGCAATTAAGCCTTTAAAATTTATAATTAGCCTAATTAATCACTGTTTTTAATTACGGGGTATTTCAAAAACTAAACAAACAAAGTGGTTATGGTACAACCGGTTGTACTATAATATGTAGGGGTGAGCATTAGGTTAGCCTAATTTGGTTATGACCGGAAATTGATTTTTTTGATTCCATTTTTAATGATCAAATTTTTAACCCTTTTTAATATTTTGATAATTTGGTTTATCCGGATAGCCGCATTATTATTATTAGGTTCTATTTTTGGTTATATAAATTCATAATTCGGGAATTCATCGAAGTTTTATATTAACAATCTCTTATATTTTTCTACGTTAGTTACCCGACATATGCTAGGAAAACCATAACAAACAAAATTCATAATGGAAAAAATCAAAATAATAATAATAATTTTGTTAATCTAAAATTATATATATATATTTTCAAAATCATAAAAGAAATAAATAGTTGTATTTTGTCGTATGAGTCCAATACATCATGAACCCCAATACACATCTCATTATAGAGAAAAGTAAATCATTTGCTCTCATTGTTGCCGCCAGAAGCCTTCGTCATTCTTATGCGGTGAATTACCACTAGTCTACCACTGCATCATCTCATCATCTTCTTCAACCTCCACCAGCATCGTCAACGATCATAGCTATCACGATCCACCAAGCTTTCAACAACACAAATCATAAGTCCACCACCGTCCACAAATCCAACCGCAATTGACAACACCACCAAACCGTGCTCAGTGATTCCCAGTCCACACACCGGTCACTTAACTCACGTTCACAAACTTAATAAAGTATGTACACCACACTTGTTACTAATTATTGATGCTTTGTTTTTATTTTCAACGATGAATCTTCATTGATTCTAGCTAATTGAGAATGTTGTAAATCTTATAGAATAAGGTGTTTTCTTGTGGTTGCAGGGTCATGTTGTTCTTGATTAGGATGAGGGACAAACAATCTTTTTTTACATTATTTTTAGATTATATGTTTCGACATACTTATTGATATTATTTTTGGATTTTATTTGATATGCCGTGAAGGTCATACTCATACTCTAAAACTCACTTAAGTTTGTCTGGTTTGTTTGACTAATAGTTTGATAATTTTAGGTTTTTTGGATCATGGTGATGTATAATTCTCCGGGTTATAATGAACTTTCAAACATGTTTTTAAGATAGTTTAAGTAATTCAATCAAATTGTTAACCAAAAATTAGTTACAAATTTGATTAATTCGGTTACATACATAAACAATTTGGTTATTTCGATTAATCGAATAACAAAATTTTGGTTTTCGGTTCGGTTATTCAGTTAAAATAATTAGGTCAATTCAATTAATTCGGTTATGATTATTTCAATTTTCATACTTAAATTTGGTTAATTTGTTTATAACCGAGTTAATTGAAAATAGATTTTGTTTATCACTAATCAATTTTCAGTTAACCAAAATAATCGAATGGTCACCCCTGTTAATATGGTACATCACTGAGCACTATTCTTCAAGAAAGACTGAACAACCTTCATTACAGCATAAACAACTTTCACATTAATTTGAAAACAATCTACACATCGACCAAGCAACATATAGATTAAACTCACTGCGCCATACAATGCTTAATGTACAATCGGATGTGCCACAGTGTTTTCCAAAGCAAAGGGATCACAAGGGTAAGCCCCAAAATCACTATATCTAAGTATTAATAACACCACCCCGTCAAAACAAGCATTTTAGCAAAACATGTATGCATGTGTTAACAAACATCAAACAAAGCATAAGATAACATAACTCATACCCAATTTGATCGTATATTATCTTAAACTCACTCAACTAAAATAACATTTTTATAGGGACGTGTGACACTCGACCGGTATCACTCTTTCCAATTGTATAGTTTGTACTAGAGGTACTCTTTCAAACCATGACATTTTATCAAAGCCAGCCTCTTTACAAGCATAATATTAAAGAGTACACACCTCCCATGAGCCCTAGACTATCTAGAGCAAAATAGAGCAAAAACCATGGACCTTCGTTTGAGTCAATGGTTCAATATCATACTAATGTGGCTAATATGATTTTTTGCCTTGTGGAAGGATTGAATTATTGCCTTAAAGGTTATTCAGGTTTGTCCCATATAATAGTTGCCCTAAACATTATGTTTTAGTCTTACAATGTCTTAAGGCCTTATCCAGATCCAAGTAATACAATGTCACAATAATACCATGTCAACCAATTTGCATGTACCATGCAAGTATCTTGAAATCAAAATGTAAAATTTTTACATGCTCAAATATAAATCAGCTTTGAACCCATCCAATCAAACAAGTCCAAGTACTTACAATAACATATCAAACACATCTCTGATCAAAGAAACTGTCCACATCTGATTCGCAGTCATGGCTTAGTTACCATAACACACAGTTGCACAACCATTATCGGTCGACGATTGATTCTCCGTGGTTGTTTGCCTTTCAACCAAAACAACACTAACCAATCATTGACCGATTCTTAGTCGTGGCTTGGGATTTACCGTGGTCGTTTGCTTTTCAACCAAAACAACACTAACCAAAACAACGCTAACCAATCATCCGATTGGATATCAATTTGACGCAAGATAAGGAACTTTATTGGTTGACGACCGATTTTCTGTCACAACTTGGCATTCAACCAATAAATAATACACGAACAATTAACCGACTCACGACTGGTTCATGGTTGTGGCATGGTTCGCTTGCGCTTGTCCGTGCCAAGGCCGACTATCAAACTCAATATAATATAAAAACCAGTACATGAACGATTGTCGGTTCGTGTACTAAATTCAACTTTTCATGCACAACCAATTCTAGGACTGTCCATATATGGTTGGTTAATTTGGTTAAACTCGAAAACTGAAATTAATTTGATTATTTTTAACCGAAAATTTTAACCGATTTTGTAATTCGGTTTTTCGGTTCGATTTTCGGTTATATGTGTGAAAATTTCGGTTAACCGAAAACTGAAATATAAAACACATATATACTTACTTAAGTCGGTCCGACTCCTCAACCTTTCCCACTCTCACAGACACGCTACTAAGGGCTCGTTCACCCACAAGATTAATCTCGTCTGATTTGAAACACAGGAATAGTTGCGTTAGAGCATCCTGTGAAACAGCAGTAACATAGAGTAGATCATAGAGCTTAACTGCAACAATGTGTGCAGCGCAATCAATAATAATGGGGAGCACCTATGGGCTCCCAAACAATGATAACATCCTGTGAAAGACTCCCCAAAACCATTATCGATTTTCCACAATCTCAATTCAATTTCCAACTTCCAAATCCTCAAACCACAACCGAGATAAAACACAACGAACCCTTTTCCAATATTTCGCAAAACCATAGTCAAATCCATTGAGCATAGAATTTACCTGGAACAATCAAAACCCTCAAGAGCCCAACTGCTCCGGACTATTGATAGCACTCGTCGATGTAATCGGCGTCTAGGTAATCAAAATTAGCAATCAAAATTTACCGAACAACGAATAAATAACTAAACAACTAAGTAAATACATTACCCGACAATCTACCAACTGGACACCAGGGAATAATCAGATCTCGACGGAATCAGCGAGAAAACACCAAGGGTTTGAAGAAGAAGAAGAACGTGAAAATAAAGAGCAGATTGTAAACGCAAGAACGGCGTATAGAGGATGGGGAAATAGTGAGGAGATATCAACCCTTAAATAGAATTATTTGTATAATGAAAAGAGAATAACCTAATTAAAGATTTATGCTAAAAAGGAAACACAAATAAAATATTTAAGAAGGAGTTCTAACTCTTGGAATTTAAAATATCTCCAAAGGATAACAGGTTGTCTTGATTATTCCTAGCTAATCTCAGACATGTCACTCATACCATATACTATATTATTCCTAGCTTGAAAATTCCTGGGTATTTCAGAGACATGCATTCTAAATGGCCAAAACTTCTCAAAAGGAGTGATATATAACAGGTTGTCTTGATTCATATCGAAAAGCTCACAAATGTTAATCAACCCATTTGTTTAAATCTATCAGCTTTTTGTTTTCCTACAAAATTAATAGTGTTATTCTAATAATGCGTAGTTTTGCTTGATTATATATCTCCCAAGTTATTTTCCCTTTTGTCTTTCTCATCTATGCATGTCTTGTATTCCAAACAAAAGTTTTCCCCATAGCATAATCATGGTCTCAAATCTGATGCTTGATCAGGGCGCTTCTAGTTCTGATCTGAGGTATCATGCTTTCCGCAATACCTCCTTGGTTCATCATGCTTTCCGCATCCTAAAATACACGAACGAAAGAAGTACAAAATAAGTAACATCGTAAACGAACAAAACCCTAGATATTAAAATTTTGAAAACGCTGCTCTTAAATCACCGTACCTCCAGAAAGATCAAATGGGATATATAGTAGGGTGGAATCTCAAAGTTGGTCGACGGTGATAATAACAAGCTGAGAGTTGAGACCAACAATGAATAACAGCTAATCAAAAGGAAAAAGAAAATACAATAGAGAAGAAAAATGGAAAGTAACGAAAAAGAAACGAGCAAAAAGACTCCTGATTTAACACCAAACGCAGTGGCATTAGAGATTGAACAACGGGTGTGAGCGAATTTAAGGGAATAGTTTAGATGTGGAAATGCAAGAGCGAATCTGTACGACGTACGAAGGGAGAGACAACAAGAGAGACGACGGAGATTCAACAGTGTGGTTGGTTGGATCGTGTTCGCGGCGGCGAAGACGAAGAGCAACTTTTGGGCTTCGTTTGGATTGGATGGATTATGAAGCCCGCAATTTATTTCATGTTGTTCATAGTAAAATACACATTTTATTTTATGTTTTTCTTTTTATAAATAAATGATAAAATTATCTTTTTTAACAGGAAATAAACTATCTTCTAGAAAATAATGTTAGTTATGCCCAACTTAAGCCAAATTAAAATATCTTCTACAAAATTAAAACGCTAAAAAAAATATAACATTACTCACAAAATGAAATATGTGTGAGGAATTGTTCGTAGCGGCATTACTTTGTCAATACACATCCTAGCTCAAAAGCAATACAATATTTATTCAACAGTAATAGGTCATAAGGGGTTTGTTTTTATCTTGCTTCAGGGTAACCATCAGCATTTAGAAATAAAGCCTCTTCTCCTTTAAGAATGTGACCATCAATGAATTTGGCTAAAGGGTTTGACGTACCAAACAATATTGGTATGTACCTTGAAAGTAATCTTTTAATGACAAATAGAAAATGAATATTCTGACAACCACTTGGATTAAGATAAGATTTGTCAAACTTGAAAGTCAAGTTCTCAGTAATTGTCTAGTTCCCTATGTAAAAAATTTGACTAAGCCCGCATAAAGAGGATGAAGATTTGTGTACAGTGTCACAGGATGCTATATGTAGACATAGAGGTTGCAAAGTCCCGAGTACTGGGTACAATATATGATTTTTTCGATTGATTCTCCGTGGTTGTTTGCCTTTCAACCAAAACAACCCTAACCAATCGGTCGTCACATTCTGTGCTATTCCCCTATCCTCCTTGTTTCCCAACCTTATCTTGCGTTCTTGGATGTTCTGAACATTTGTGTTTCTTCGTTTGAATGTCCCGTGAATCTGCTGCGAACTAGTCTTCATCTCGTTCTTGAGTTGCGCTTACAACTGATGAGAATTTTTTTCATTTCCTTGGCTGAAGTAAGGGACGTTCATACTCGAGGGGTTTTCTGATAAACATAACTTGGGGGTTCTTAATTGCTACTTCAATCGACACTGCAAAAGTCCCTTAGCTTCTGATTTCCTTAATCGAACGGTGGGTACTGGGTAACAGCTTGGCCATAGATGTTTGTGGCTTTTTCTTCTTTAATTTGAAATTCATGGTGGAAGTGCCAATTTGTCGTGATAGCGATTTTTTGCTACTGCCGTATGTTCTTTCGTATCGATTCAATTATCATTTTTTCTGAATATAATAGTTGCTTCTTTTGAGTAAGCCGTAAATCGTGGTTGATTCATGTAGACTCCTATTGCTGTGTACTCTATGAACTATATCTATTTCCTTTTTGGTTGTTTCATTGATTACCTAATGCTTTTGATAGGTTGGTAGTATATTTGTTTTGCGGTTTCACTATTTGTCCCTTTCATTTTCATGAAAGAATGATGTGATGATATGGCATTGGTGAATTCACCCTGAAATACTGTTTTTCTCTTTGTTCAGCGTTGTTGAGTCATTATGTTGGCTCGAGAGGGGCTAAAACTATCTTCAAACCATGGTGCTCACTTTCTGTTGAATAGCTCTCTCGTTAGATCTAACTACAAGAATCTTCTCGGTATGTCTACCCTGCTGAATACATCCAGTCAGGATCAACTTACAGGAAATTCTTCGTGCTTGGGTGGGAACTATTTGGCTACCTTTGAGAACATTGGGTTTGGAAGAGCTCTTTGGTCAATGGTGAATAAATCTTGGTGCGTAGTAAAAGATGGATGTTCACATTCAATCTGACTTGCATTCAATTTACTTTACTTCCAATGTGTAACCTGTATCGGTTTGTTACACAGTATAGACTTGTTTTTTTTGTATAATGACCAGTTGTGAGTGTATATATTCTCCTAAGTGCTCTTTAAATTTTCATTACCTACAGTAGGCACTCTATCCCAAGGAGAGACACATCTTTGCGCAGAAACCAAACAGGGGAAGCATGCGTTGTCTCGCATGTGAAAGATGGAGTGTCCACGGATTCATGTGGCACTTGGTTTTCACAGGGTCGTTTTTACAGAACAGTTGGCACTAGACATTCACAAAAAAAGGTGTCCTTGCATTATCTCCCAGACTCCTTAAATATGATCAGAAAGTTTTTTTTATAATTCGTCTAGTCTTGCATAATGATGTCTAACGCTTTGACTTATTGCCACTATTGACTCGGTGGACTTCTTTTTGTTTGAAGAAAATGTATTTGGTTCTTATTAAATTGAAAAGAATCCCAAATAATGCAGTCCTCTGTCTTCCTAAATTAGCGATGCTGTTTTCTTTCTTGAGTTGCTTTCTGATACCTTGTCAACAGTGCAGTTGCTAGGTGAAATTCCAGATTTCGTGAAGGTTGTTGAAGTTGGTCCAAGGGATGGCTTGCAGAATGAGAAAAACATAATACCCACTGATGTGAAGATTGAGTTGATAAGAAAGCTTGCATCTTCAGGTTTGCCTGTTGTGGAAGCTACCAGTTTTGTTTCTCCAAAATGGGTGCCGCAGGTGTTGCATCCTGAGATATTTGATTGCACTAGTATCATTAGTCCTACAATATAGTACTATGTTTCAGTTAGCAAAGTGCCGATTTTGCATTGTATTGCAGTTAGCAGATGCGAAGAATGTCATGCAAGCGGTGAAAGATCTTCAGGGTCCCAGCTTTCCTGCTTTAACTCCTAATCTCAAGGTGTAGTTATAGGGATTTCTCCATTTTTGCAGGTCAATAATGATCTGTACTTTGATTGTAGAATTTGATAACGTTGTGTCTTACTGATCAGGGATTTGAAGCTGCTGTTGCAGCCGGTGCTAAAGAGGTAGCAATTTTTGCGGCTGCTTCTGAGTCATTTTCTAAGTCGAACATTAATTGTAGCATCAAGGAGAGTCTTCTTCGTTACCAAGATGTCACTAATGCTGCTAAAGAACTCTCGATTCCTGTACGTGGGTAAGTGTTCAGAGTATCTTCTGCTTAACTGAAGTTACAAGTTAGAAGGAAAATATAGAACATAACTCTGATTTTAGTCTTTGTTTAGGTTTAAAGTTCCCAGTGGCCTCTAAATACTTTTTAATATGTGTCATGTAAATGGAGCTAATATTCCTTCCCTTTTCTCAATCTCTTTGAAACACAGGTATGTATCATGCGTTGTGGGCTGTCCAGTGGAAGGAACAGTTCCTCCATCGCAGGTGGCTCATGTTGCTAAAGAGCTGTATAACATGGGATGCTCTGAAATTTCCTTGGGAGATACCATAGGAGTTGGAACTCCAGGTAACTTTGTTTTTCCTAAGAAATAAGATCACAAAATCTCTAAGTAGCCTCGTCTTACTTTTTTTCATTTTTTTTGTACATTTTTATGTGTATCTGAATCACCTAAACTTTCTTTTGTTGGAATATTTTTGAGTTAGGAACCGTCGTCCCAATGCTGGAAGCTGTTTTTGACGTAGTCCCTGTTGAGAAGCTTGCTGTCCATTTTCATGACACATATGGGCAAGCTCTGTCCAACATTCTTGTGTCTTTGCAGGTATTGAATCATCTTGACAAGTTTGCTTAGTTATCTCGCGTGTAGAATGTTAGGCCCCACTATTTTGCGGGTTTATGGAAATGAGTTGCTGATCAGCTTACTTTTCTCTCTATGTCACATATATCAATTGTCATATTAATATTTTTATTTTATTTTCTTGCATATTTTTTCTCTATACTTTTTCTAACTTCAGTTGACAATTGATATCTGACATTTAACATCAGCTAACAACTTGCAAAAGAATGGGATAAATCTTGGAAACTATTTTGTATAAAAAAATGAATAATAAGCACTTAACCATATTCATGCATGGTCTTCATACTTGGCTTCCTTTTTCATCCACATAATCACGATACAATTTGATTTCTTGTAGATGGGGATCAAGACAGTGGATTCCGCAGTCTCTGGCCTAGGTGGTTGTCCATATGCCAAAGGAGCTTCTGGGAATGTGGCGACCGAGGATGTTGTTTATATGCTCCATGGTCTTGGAGTGAAGACCAATGTGGACCTTCAAAAGCTATTAATGGCTGCTGATTTCATCTGTAAGCATCTGGGTCGACCTTCTGGCTCCAAGGCTGCAATAGCTTTAGGCAGAACAGCTGCTATTGCAACTAAAGCTTGTGCTTCTAAGCTGTAATGACAAAAACCTTTCATGATCCGTGTAGATAATTTATCGTATTTCTATCTACCTCATCCGGTTGTGCTGTAAGAAATGTTCTGTATGAATAAAGGTTAATTATAGTGCACCAGTTTGTGGAAATTGATATCGGCCCTTACATGAGTACGTGTATGGTATGATATTACTTAATGATGGATAAATATCTCACTGGGCCCATATCAGATTTCTTACAAGTTATAATTGCTTTTGATTTTGTTTTTCAACTAGGAGCCCTATATTTAGTTAAGTCATACTTTCAACTGTTTCATGCTTTGAATCAATTCATTCAATTGCATGCTTGAGACATAGATGAACGTTTGCTACATATTTTCGTCGAGGACTTGGATTCATTAATGCATTCTGAAATATTTAGAGCCTCTGATAGCATCCCAAAATATCTTAAAAAGCAGATATTGGAGGACCCACCGGGGTAAATGCATGTAATGGCACAGGTTGGGTCAACAAGGTAAATGGGTTTTGTTCCGCAGGATTTCAATTCTAAGAATTCAAGAAGCAATTCATTACAAAGGGGATTGCCTATCTATCCATTCTCCAAGTCCAAGTACTTACAATAACATATCAAACACATCTCTGATCAAAGAAACTGTCCACATCTGATTCGCAGTCATGGCTTAGTTACCACATAACACACAGTTGCACAACCATTATCGGTCGACGATTGATTCTCCGTGGTTGTTTGCCGTTCAACCAAAACAACACAAACCAATCATTGACCGATTTTTAGTCGTGGCTTGGGATTTACCGTGGTCGTTTGCCTTTCAACCAAAACAACACTAACCAATCATCCGATTGGATATCAATTTGACGCAAGATAAGGAACTTTATTGGTTCACAACCGATTTTCTGTCACAACTTGACATTCAACCAATAAATAATACACGAACAATTAACCGACTCACGACTGGTTCATGGTTGTGGTATGGTTCGCTTGCGCTTGTCCGTGCCAAGGTCGACTATCAAACTCAATATAATATAAAAACCAGTACATGAACGATTGTCGGTTCGTGTACTAAATTCAACTTTTCATGCACAACCAATTCTAGGACTGTCCATATAGGTTTGGTTAATTTGGTTAAACCCGAAAACTGAAATTAATTTGGTTATTTTTAACAGAAAATTTTAACCGATTTTGTAATTCAGTTTTTCGGTTATAACCGAAATTTTTTCGGTTCGGTTTTCGGTTATGTGTGTGAAAATTTCGGTTAACCGAAAACCGAAATATAAAACACATATATACTTACTTAAGTCGGTCCGACTCCTCAACCTTTCCCACTCTCACAGACACGCTAGGGCTCGTTCGCCCACAAGATTAATCTCGTCTAATTTGAAACACAGGAATAGCTGTGTTAGTATAAAGCTGTTATTGTGAGAGGGTTGGTGGGTCCCTATGTCAAATAAACCGATACACATAGGACACTTGTACATCTCTCTCCATGGATGTTGTGCCTTAATTTTTTGGCGAGGAACGAACGAGCACTAACCCTAAAACTCTTCTCTCAGCGACGCGCTCTCTCTAATCTCTCGGTCTCTCCCAAATTTCCAATTCCCTGATATGGAGTAGTCTCGACTCTCGACTCTCGCTGTAAGAAGCAAAGAACACCAGTCGCCATTTCTCTAAATTTTTTGTTTCTAGAATCGCGGAGCAAATTTGTCGCCGGTGTCGCTCGCAGCTTCGTTCTTCCCCTTCAGATCCCGGCTGTCTGCGCCTCTGTAACAAAGAACTCCAGAGCCGGTAATACTCGAACTTATCCTATCTCTGTTCTATTTGATTTATTCTGTTGCCCCATGAGAAGCACTACACCTCTCTTCATACTCGCATCTGGCTCTCTGCAGAGATTACTCACTGGAGTGGAACTGTGGAACCGCTCATCTCTAGCTAGCACCACAGTAGATTAACGACGGGAATGGAATTCCAGAGCCGGTAAGACTCGAACTTATCTTCTCTTCTCTTCTGTTCTATTTGATTTTTTTTTGTTGCACCGGTAATTTGATTTGTTGCACCGGTAGTTGATTCTTGTTCTAGTTAAGGTATTAGCTTAAACTGAGCTCCTCAACAAATATAAAGAGTTCTTGTTGGTAAAAAAAAAGGTTAAAAAAAAGCATCAGGTGATCCAGACTGTTTATAGTAGCTGGGAATTCCAATTTATAATGTGTTCATCACCTGCTGGACAAATGCTCTGGTCATAAGCTCAGATGTTGGATATGTGACAATAACTGCATTCTTGACACGGAGGCAAATGAATCATTCCAGCAACTATATTTTTGAGTGTTTAGTTTCAATCAGATCCTAACCTTAAATGGGTGGAGGGCCCAAGCCCAACACAGGAAACATACTATACTTGCAAAGGAATCAACAGATCAGAATGTATCATGTGTGTCAAAGGATACAGTGTGCAATTAGCAGAAGAAATAAAGTAGCTCAATCCTAATATTTATAATATAATATGGCGCCATGTCTTTGAGGGTTTTGTATAAATGTTATGGGTCTCTATTTATGGATCATCAGAGATATTGATATTCAAATATAATTGTTGAAACTTTAGGCATGTGAACTTCAGTACGAGACATGCATTCTAAATGGCCAAAACTTCTAAAAAGGAGTGATATATAACAGGTTGTCTTGATTCATATCGAAATGCTCACAAATGTTAATCAACTCATTTGTTTAAATCTGTCAGCTTTTTGTTTTCCTACAAAATTAATAGTGTTATTCTAATAATGCGTAGTTTTGCTTGATTATATATCTCCCAAGTTATTTTCCCTTTTGTCTTTCTCATCTATGCATGTCTTGTATTCCAAACAAAAGTTTTCCCCATAGCATAATCATGGTCTCAAATCTGATGCCTGATCAGGGCGCTTCTAGTTCTGATCTGAGGTATCATGCTTTCCGCAGTACCTCCTTGGTTCATCATGCTTTCCGCATCCTAAAATACACGAACGAAAGAAGTACAAAATAAGTAATATCGTAAACGAACAAAACCCTAGATATTAAAATTTTGAAAACGCTGCTCTTAAATCGCCGTACCTCTAGAAAGATCAAATGGGAGATGTAGGTAGGGTGGTATCTCAAAGTTGGTCGACGGTGACAATAACAAGCAGGGAGTTGAGACCAACAATGAATAACAGCTAATCAAAAGGAAAAAGAAAATACAATAGAGAAGAAAAAATAGAACGTAACGAAAAAGAAACGAGCAAAAAGACTCCTGATTTAACACCAAACGCAGTGACAGTAGAGATTGAACAACGGGTATGAGCGAATTGAAGGGAATAGTTTAGATGTGGAAATGCAAGAGCGAATCTGTACGACGTACAAAGGGAGAGGCAACAAGAGAGACGACGGAGATTCAACAGTGTGGTTGGTTGGATCGTGTTCGTGGTGGCGAAGACGAAGAGCAACTTTTGGGCTTCGTTTGGATTGGATATAATATGAAGCCCGCAATTTATTTCATGTTGTTCATAGTAAAAGACACATTTTATTTTATGTTTTTCTTTTTTATAAATAAATGATAAAATTATCTTTTTTAACAGGAAATAAACTATCTTCTAGAAAATAATGTTAGTTATGTCCAACTTAAGCCTAATTAAAATATCTTCTACAAAATTAAAACGCTAAAAAAAATATAACATTACTTACAAAATGAAATATGTGTGAGGAATTGTTCGTAGCAGCATTACTTTGTCAATGGCGAAAGCACCAATCAACTAGACGTCTGGTACTAAATCAAAAGTTATTAATGAAATAGTTTTTCTTGTAGCAATTCCTCTACCAAAAGTCAGTCTCAACACACATCCTAGCTCAAAAGCAAAACAATATTTATTCAACAGTAATAGGTCATAAGGGGTTTGTTTTTATCTTGCTTTAGGGTAACCATCAGCTTTTAGAAACAAAGCCTCTTCTCCTTTAAGAATGTGACCATCAATGAATTTGGCTAAAGGGTTTGACGTACCAAACAATATTGGTATGTACCTTGAAAGTAATCTTTTAATGACAATAGAAAATGAATACTCTGACAACCACTTGGATTAAGATAAGATTTGTCAAACTTGAAAGTCAAGTTCTCAGTAATTGTCTAGTTCCCTATGTAATCTCCGTCGTCTCTCTTGTTGCCTCTCCCTTCGTACGTCGTACAGATTCGCTCATGCATTCCCACATCTAAACTATTCCCTTCAATTCGCTCATACCCGTTGTTCAATCTCTACTGCCACTGTGTTTGGTGTTAAATCAGGAGTCTTTTTGCTCGTTTCTTTTTCGTTACGTTCCATTTTTTCTTCTCTATTGTATTTTCTTTTTCCTTTTGATTAGCTGTTATTCATTGTTGGTCTCAACTCCCTCCTTGTTATTGTCACCGTCGACTAACTTTGAGATACCACCCTACCTACATCTCCCAGTTGATCTTTCTGGAGGTACGGCGATTTAAGAGCAGCGTTTTCAAAATTTTAATATCTAGGGTTTTGTTCGTTTACGATGTTACTTATTTTGTACTTCTTTCGTTCGTGTATTTTAGGATGCGGAAAGCATGATGAACCAAGGAGGTGCTGCGGAGCATGCTCTTCAGCCTAATAATAATCCGCTTGAGGTATCTTTTCTGCCTTCAATCCTATTGTATTAAGTTTACACAGAGTACCCTATATAATGGCGTTTTTGTTAAATTTGATTACTGGGGAGTTCTCTGATGTTTAGTGGAAGGACTAGGAATGAGTTCCTTTTGTTTCTTTCTATTGTCCAATATTGCCTAGGTGCTCCTCCGTTTTTATGAGGATTTGGCCATGTAAGAAGAGAGGAATCTCAATGATAGTAGCTGGAATTATCTATGATTTTAGTTTTGAACCGTTTTAAGAATATAGAGATGAATGGAAACGATTGATCCAAGCACATGAGCATAGACCTTGTTTTTTTTTGGCTTCCTTTTGTGTTCTAAGTTTCCCTTTAGCTGGCAGTCATCATTTAGGAAAGGTGAAAATATTTTTTCTCCTTTTTATCTGGGAGGCAAAGGGTTTGCCCAACTGGAAAGTGGCGCTTTGCTCCTGGCCGCCATTAGGACTTATTATGCCTAACAAATGTTACAATTTCAGGTTGGTTTGAACCAAGGGCATACACTTAAATATTACCCCACCAACACTGGTCCTGCTCCTGCTACATGGCCGGCATATGGAACTGAGAGTCACTCTATGCCTAGTGGAAATGTTACTAATTTGAGCTACCCTTACCAACAGAATACACAAAAGGATGTTCAACCAAACAGTGCTCACGATGGGTCAGGTGCAACACCTGCTGCCTTTGCATCATCCAGTTCAGGATCAGATAGTACATCGCAAGTATATTCCAATTATCCTTCTTACTCAAACCCTACAAATGCTTATGAGTATGCCAACAGTGCATACTCAGGGCCTTATAATGGATATCAGCAACAATCTTCTACTCCGTCCTCTCAACCTGTAGGAGCATATCAAAATACAGGTGCTCCTTACCAGCCTATTTCCTCATTTCAGCATACAGCATCTTATCCTGGGTCTTCTGGTTATTCAAGCACTTACTACAATCCTGGTGATTATCAGACATCTGGAGCTTACACAGGAAGTGGTTACAACAACTCTACCAACTCATGGAATCAAGGAAATCCTTCAAGCTATGCCCAGCAATATGCAAACTTCAGCCATGACACTAGTAGTGCGTATGGTTCTAGCTCTGTTGCTGCTATTCCCCCGGTGGACTACCAACAGCAGTACAAGCAGTGGGCCGATTATTACAGCCAAATCGATGTTCCTTGTCCCCCTGGCACAGAAAAAAATGCCACATCTGTTGCCAGTACATCTGCTTCGACTTACAGTTCTTCTGTTTCGCCTTACAATTCTTCTGTATCCACTACAAATTCATACACTCCGCCAGTTAACCAGGTGCAACCGTCTTATGTTCCAGCGTGGATTCCAGAACCTGCACCTTCCGCTTCATCATCTGTTCAGGTTTGATATTTTTTCATTAGTCCCTGTGACATTCTTGTCACAAACAATTAATCCTTGGTAATAGGAGAGCAAATTTTGTTCGGCCTTTAAGCCTTTTAAATTATGACTTTTATGCTTGTAAGCTGGAAGAGGTACTTGATTGCTTGACTTGATTCTTAATTCTCTCTTCAGACCTTTCCATGAGCACCCCTTAAATTTAACTCCAAGAGATTGCATGTTTGATATAAGATACAAAGGTGTTTTATCAGTAAATTTTTCTGAATATGATTTTGAAGCTTTTAAACCATAGTGTTGTATTAGGTGTGCAAAATGTGGGAACCCTTATTGCATCTTCTGATTGTTTTTCACGGATAGGATTTAAATATTAATCCTATGTTATTTAATTTATATATATTAATCGGGTTGAAAAGTAGGTTGTCTCAAAATGTTCTCTTGTTCATATTATCCTGTCAGACTGTTCAAGCAGTTGGCACTCTTGATAGTTATTGGAGACCACAAAATTTCCAAAATCATCATGTTAGTGGTTCACAGCAGAGCTTTCAAAATCCTTTGTGTGCAAACCCTGCTGCTGTTCATGCTCAGCAGCAGCAGCTAATGCCACAGGCTCATGTTCCTTCATACGCACCTGCTCCCCAGTTTACTGAGCCTAGTCGGCAGCCATTTGCACTGCCACCTCCACCTCCAGCTCCTGATACTCGCAGGGTAAGCAAAATGCAGATTCCTACGAATCCTAGAATTGCTTCAAATTTGGCCTTGGGTTTGTCAAAAACAGATAAGGATAGCTCTACAACCGCTTCAGCAGTAAAACCTGCATATGTTAGTGTATCAGTGCCAAAGCCAAATGACAAGGTGATCTCGTGATCCATCCAACTATATTCTCAAGGTAACTAGCTTTCTCTTATTCCTTGGGTGCACTTTCATGAACATTGAGACAACTTAGATTAGCCAGAACATGGACTATCCATGGTAATTGGGATGCCGAGTTGGCTTTTTTAAGATCTGTTTGTTTCTTCCGTTGGTTGAGGATGCTGAGGAATTACATTTTACTTTTTTCTTTTTTCTGAACCGAAGAGTACGTGCTCCATTATTTTTTTTTTCTAAGGTGAATTATGCATTCCTCCTCTGATTTCTTCTTATTAATTGCAGCCTGGCGCGTTCCCCCCTTCACTTCGAGGTTATGTTGAAAGGGTTTTGGCTCGTTGCAAGGATGAGAGACAAATGATAGCTTGTCAAGAAATCATGAAGGAGGTAAGCCAGTTATCTTCTTTTAGATTGAGGTTGATCCATTTTTTTTTTTTTGATGCAATAGATGTCTATATTATTGTGGCAGATTTTTTATTCCCCTAAATGAAAATCTGTCCCTAGATATTTACTTTATGTAATCATTATCACTGAAATCCTATTAGCAGTTTCAATCTGGGAAACCAATGGTAGCAGCAAGCTTATACATGCTTGTAGGACTTTTTGCAACTATACATGAAAATGTTGATTGTTTTTTTTTTTGATAATTAGTAGTATATTAATCTAATGGAGAAGCGCCAAACTTTACAAACTATAGGTTGCTAACTGCAACCTTTCTAATTACAAGGTTTGCACAAGACTGTGCTGTACAAAAGGTATTCCTAAATATTCTGTTGTTCCTTTCTCTCCAAACAAAGTAGATAAGAGAAGTGAGACAAAAGAGAAGGTTCTGTGAGCATTACATTTTCTCCTCCATCTATTGCTAACCCATCTAATTAGACTGGGCCAATCTCTAGGTGTTCTAATACCTCCAAAATGATTCCAAACAGCATTCCAGATATCATAAGTAAAGTTGCATCTAAATAGCAAGTGCTTCAGTGTTTCATTTTCTCTATGGCATAAGACACACACTTCATCCGTGGTTATTCCCCATTTTCTCATTCGATCTCGAGTGGCCAACCTCCCATTAACAGCTAGCCAGGAGATAAAAGAGTACCTGGGAAAGTTCCCTTCGCTCCAGATCACTTTGCTCCATTGAACTTTTGGGGTAGTCACATGCAGCTTTTCATAACACTTCTTTATAGAGAACCTGTTACCCAACATGGGTCAGACAACTCCATTGCCATCTGAGAGATGTCTAATGGCATGCTGTCTTAGGTTCAAAAGATTCCTCCAACACCAAGAACTGTCACTCGGGATATTTACATCCCAAATAGATTGTCCTTTTAGGTAGTAACCATTAACCCATTTCACCCACAAGGTGTCTTGTTTATTCTCAACCTGCCAGATCTGTTTGAATATGGCGGCTTTGTTCCAGGTGTCAAGGCACTTAATACCAAGACCACCTCTCCCCACTGGTTGGCACACTATCTTCCAAGCCACACTTGCCTTCTTGGAGTCAGTATTCCCCTCCCATAAGAAAGCTCTACAAATAGCAATGATATTCTTGATAACTTTCTTTGGAAGAGCAAAGATACTCATCCATATCTGCATGGATAATAACACTGATTTGATGAGTTGGAGTCTTCCTGCATAGCTGAGGAATCTAGAGGGCCAGCTCTTGATCTTACCAACCTGCTTGTCTATCAAATCTTGGCAATCTACAGCAGAGAGCTTGGTTGGGCTAAGGGGGACCCCAAGGTATTTGATGGGTAGCTGAAAATGTTGATTGTTGAGTGGTGATTAAAACTGTGAACAGTCCTGTGGGGATTGATCATCAGACGCGGTTCATTTTATATTGAGGGTAGTCTTGACTAAATTTTGGTGCCAAATGTGTGTGACTTTCTATATTTACTTCGTTTTAATTCATTCAAAGTCAAACAACTGCTATAAATGTTTTTCCCACTAGAATTGATGCTTGATCTAGTCATCTATTACTTGTTTTGTTATCTGACAAGTTAATGCTTCAGTTAATCTCCAAGGCCACTGCTGATGGCACGCTTCAAACGAGGAACTGGGACACCGAACCTGTATTTCCTTTACCTGATACAGCCCCTGAGTATCTTTCTTCCCCTCTTGCTCTTTAATGGACATGTCTGGACTTTATGCTTTGTATGTTTCTGTTAGGATTATGGGTGCTTGTTTTTTTTACTTCAAGTATTCTTGTCTACATATATATTGAGTTTTGTTGAGAAGATGTGCTTGTGTCATACTGCATCTTGCTTTTATGATTGCCATTTATAGGATGGAAAAACTTAATAACTGATTAGCTTGCTTAACTAGGAATGTCAAATATTGGCATTGAAGTGAACTTAAGGTTCTCATAATTACCCTTAGTCTTCTATGAGTTTGTTCATAGATATTGCATCTTAAGATATATGAAGTCTTATAATGGAGGCAATGGCTCCTCACCTCAGAGCTTACTATATAGTGGTTTCTGTAGTGAGTGTCTAGTGACTACACCGCTTGAACTTATGATCAGTGGCTGTATTACTGCAGAACTTCACAGGGTACAGTACCTGCAGCATTGTTGCCCACATTTAAAAGAAGTCCTAATAGTAGGCGGACGAAAAGCAGGTGGGAGCCTATGCCAGAGGAGAAGCCAGTTGACAAATTTATGCATAATAGCCCGGAAACTGCTAAGTATACTGTAGGAGCTCACTTTGATGGAAGAGAGAAGAAGGTAGATAGTCTTGAGCATGTAGCCTATGACTACTAGCTTTTTTAGCCCAGTTCTTCAATTTTTATCTCCATGTATGGCAAATAACTTTCTTTTACTGCCTTGTGCAGTTCAATACTTGGAGACCCGAAAGCAAGGATGTTGGACATGGTAAATTTCCTTCCTTTCAACAGGTGGGCACTAGTAAAAGTGCTCAGAGATCTGCAAAAAGGCAGCGTTACAATGAACGAAATACTGAGAATGGTGATGCATCTAGTGATAGTGATAATGAACGTGGCCTGACTCCATCCTTCTCTGGGGCTATGGCGTTTGCTGATACACCAGAAGAAAGAAAAAGACGTGAAAGTCGCTCTAAGAGGTTTGAAAGAGGGACTGGCCAGAGAGGGCGAGCCAATAGTAACGGACCAAGAAATAAAGGAGCTGGAAACCTATATGCTAGGAGGGCTACTGCTTTAGTTCTAAGTAAAGTCTTGGAGGATAATAATTCAAGGGCTGTTGAAGACATTGACTGGGATTCCCTGACTGTCAAGGGAACCTGCCAGGAAATTGAAAAACGCTATTTGCGGCTTACATCTGCTCCTGATCCAGCCACTGTAAGTTTCTTCTTGATGTTCTCTTGTGTGTGCTTGTTGTCTGAGTAACTCATTTAATCATTGATGGGTCATGCTTTGAAGTTATCTCCATTCTGTCTGCCTACAGGTCAGACCAGAGGAAGTGCTGGAGCAAGCTTTGCTGATGGTACAGAATACTTCAAAGAACTACCTGTATAAATGTGACCAGTTGAAGTCTATTCGTCAAGATCTAACTGTTCAGAGGATAAATAATGAACTAACGGTGAAGGTATATGATTGCAAACTCTTTTTCTTGCGCGTTTACAGCATAGATCTTTATGCTTATGTAGTTGGACAGGCTTTTGATGGAAATCTTTTGCAGGTTTTCTTCTTGTATAGCTTCTATTTTTCCTTTTTAAATCTGGATGAGCTGCAACTATCTATAGTATTTCATTTGAAGATAGGTTAAGATTTCAGTTTTGCATATACTTATCCATGCTATTTACTCATGCAGGTCTATGAAACTCATGCTAGATTGGCTCTTGAGTATGGTGACTTGCCTGAATTTAACCAGGTAATCAAACTTGATTATATTTCTGATAGTTTGAAGAATTACTTTCTACTCTGTATCCTATAACAACAACATCAAAGCCGTATTACTCAAACTATTAGGGTTGGCTAGCATGAATTATTGTATGATGTTGGGGCAAAGCCATAAACTTAAAAGAAAGAAAAACACAGGACCAGAAAAAACAGTACAATATCACAGTCCACCATTTGAATACTTCGTTTCCATTCCACCCTCTGTAAAGACATTCTCTCCTCTATCCTGAGTAGCCACAAGTCCTTATCAATCACTCTAGCCCATGTTTGTCAGGATTTTCCTTTCCCTATCTTCCCCCCATGTGTCTCAATCCGTCTAACCAGTCCCTCCCGCGGTCTCATTCACATGGCTAAACCGCCGCAATCGAGATTCTTACATCTTATCTAATATAGATGTTTCTCCCACTTTTTGTTTGATTTTCTCATTTCTTATACAGTCTATCATCTACTCTGTACCCTATTCTTTAAAATTGTGGGTGGGGGTTTGGGGGGGGGGGGTTTCTTTCCAGGATTTGTATCAAAGAAGGTTCTTTATTCCTTGATGTCCTTATCTGTGAAACATTAATCAGATCTGTTGCCTGTAGTGTAATGTTGGAATATATTAAGTGATAATGCTTGATGTGATTCATGTATAGAATTGAAATATGGTGACAATCTACAGCTGAGTATACTTGAATCTTGTTAGCACTGTTGGTTGCGTTTCTACTATTTAGATTGGATGTCGTTGTATGAGTTACCACTGGTACTACTTTTAGCCAAAACATTCTCGAGAGGCGGTATGTGTTTTGCCTTTGAACAACTCCCATCCAGCATATGTGTGAAACCTTGGCTGCGCTTTATTTACCCTCATTCTAAATGTTGCTGACTGTTGGCTCTCATCTCTATGCAGTGCCAATCACAGCTGAAATCGTTGTATGGTGAAGGAATTTCAGGATGCAACATGGAATTTTTAGCTTACAACTTATTATATGTAAGCTTGGGTGCCAGCAATACGAGAGAACTTCTGTCGTCAATGTCAAGGTTAGGCAATGGCTGCTGGAAAGTTTTCATTTTCTCATCCCCTCACCCTAGCTTGTTTTGTTGCGCAACATTGATGCAATAATGATTTCTGTTAATCAACGTTCTTGATTTATCTGAAACTTCCAGTACATTGGTGCGGTAGATAGGTTCAGCTTTTTTTTTTTTTTTATCTAAACCTTTTTTTACAATCTTTGACGTGTGTTGAATCTTTGCTATGATTGTGTTCTTTCTCATCAATGCTTGTATCCTCAATGAATTACCAGATTGTCAGATGAAGCTAAAAGGGATGATGCTGTGAAACATGCACTAGCTGTTAGAGCAGCAGTCAAGTCTGGAAACTATGTGCTCTTTATGAGGCTGTACAAGACGGCTGTCAACTTAAATGCTTGTCTTATGGGTAAGTGTGTTGGCGGTTGTGCTCACTACTTCCCTCATATGTTGCTTTGGTAAACCTAGGGTACGTGATCTGTACAGAGTAATTCAGTTGGTAAAACTTGGTTTCCAATGGTACTCTTTGGTATGCAGACATGCATATTGAAAAGTTGCGGTATGAGGCGGTGAATTGCATGTCCCGTGCTTACCGCCCAACAGTCCCGGTTGCGTATATTGCTCGAGTTCTAGGCTTCAGCAGTGGGAATACAGACCAAGATACTACCGACGGTGATGGAATGGAGGAGTGTTCTGAATGGTTAAAAGCTCATGGAGCATGTCTTATTTCAGATAACAATAGCGAGATGCAACTTGATGCTAAGGTGTGTACATGAAATGATCTGGTTTTGTTAGTTTTCCTTATCATTAGTGGTTTCACTGATTGGCATTCTTACTGTGATGAACAAACAGGCCTCTGCTTCTACTATGAAAATGCCAGAACCAGAAGATGCCGTGGCTCATGGCGACGCGAATCTTGCTGTCAATGATTTTTTCACTCGTACAGCCTCTTAAAACCATTTTGCGTCTCCCATACTTTTCCAATAGTTTTTTAGCAAAGAGTACTGTAAAATTCACCTATTCAGCCCCACAATGTGTACAATACGATATAGGGAGGAAGGAAAAGTTGATAGTTGACTACTAGTGAGACAGCAGGGTGTGTTGAGTGAGCTGAAACTTTTTTTTTTTTTTACCTGTATTATCACAGTAATAACATGTACAATCAAAGCCTTAGAGTTGTCGATATGGGCGGAGCGACTATTGTCTGTCACCCTTTGCCCTTTCTGGCAATTGTATTATTTACACTGGGTCTTAGTGATGCTAGGAATGTTGTTGGATTAGTGTTACGGTTCCCAAATTCTTTGTTAGCCACAGTGCGTAGTCAGAGCAGTTGGTCATAATAAGTTGAGAATGTCGCTGCTTTTGAATCAGTATCTACCATGAATGGATAATCTGTGTTTTTCCCTGATAAAATATTACTATCTGGTCTTCGATCAAAGGTCAGTTCGCTCTATTTGCGGTGCGGTGCATTAATGATTTATATAGCTTGTTCCTTTCTCTTTTTCGACCATTCTCATTCTTGTCCATTGAGGTTATGGCTGAATTGACGGATCTGAGGTGATAAACGCTTAATTACTACTGGGAATCAGGCGATTAATCTGACCATTTCAATCAGCTTAAGACCACATCAAAAGTGGCAGAGTTGGGAATTTTATGCCGGGTGGCGCGCTTTGCTTCTATGGGTGATTCTTTTCACCTGGTACGAAGTCAAAGTTTTCAAAATGCGTATCCAATGGATGGGGTGAACTCCAAAAAATAAGAATTGAACCTCATATGCTATATTAGCAATATTTGATTTGAGTACATTCTGAAATCACACGTAATTATTGTTTTCTAAAAAGAAAAAAGAAATCACACATAATTATAATAATAAAACTAAAAATAAAGCCCTCGATGAATTTCCAAAGTACAATTGTCCCAACTGTCAACTACCACAACTATGATCTGCCTCGAGTCCAGTGTAATCTAAAACCTTAGAACGAATGGGCAGGATAATTTTTGTTTTTTTTAAAGAAAAAGAATTGGCAGGATAATTTCAAAGCAATGCAGACAAAGTAATCCTTTTTTTTTTTGATCTAAAACGACATCTTATTCATTAGTTCTCAGGATGAGAACTATCCTGAGATAACCAAATAGTACAGCAGTCAGGGGGGAGCACATACTGCACATACCCTCTGTTACAATTCAACCCAAATTTGGCAAGACTATCAGCAGCCTTATTACAACTCCTATTGATTTTACAAATGGAAACCGTATCAAACCAATCAAGTAAGCTAATGCACCCTCTAACTAAGCTTTCTAAGGGGGAATTCCCATCCCCCCTCTGTAAAACCAAGTCTACCGCTAGCTGGGAATCAGATTCAACAATTATGTTCTTGTGGTTGAGTTCCTTTGCAGTTCTGAGCCCATCATATAGTGCCCAAACCTCAGCCTCCAAGATTCCAGTCTGACCCATGAAGTGGGTGAAGCCACCCTTCCAATCTCCTCTGTAGTCACGGGCGCATCCACCAGCAGCTGCCACTCCTTCAAGACTCAAGGCAGCATCCACGTTAACTTTCAGAGTTCCCTCAGGAGGAGGTGTCCACCCAGGCTGGTAGTCCCGCAATAGTTGCTTCTCCAGCCAATCTCTCCGAGATTTGTCTATGAGGTAGCGCTGCAAATTACCATGAAGCAAGTTTAGTGGTAAGTCCGATACATTTAAATTATTATGGAATTTAAGGTTTCTCCATTTCCAGAGAGTAAAGCAAGTCACAGCAAAAATGTTAGCCCATGTAGCATTGAATTCATCCACCCAGGCAGCACACCTGAGATTATATAGTAGCCAATCCTGCAGATTTAGAGAAAAAAATTGACTAGACATGTTGTTACCATTCAGTAATACATTCCAGACCTTTACATTAACCTTACAATCCCTAATCACATGCAACGTATTTTCAACCTCTCCACAACTATCACATAAGCTAGACTGAGATACTTTCCAGTTAAAAAGGAGGTCTTTGGTTTTCAACCCCTGATGAATCACTAACCAGATAAAAGTTTTGATTTTCTAACAACTTGCAGTTTCCAGACATGCTTCCAAATGGGATTTTTCCTACCCTTATTTCTAATCATCTCATATGCAGAAGCAACAGTAAACTGACCAGTTTTTGCATCAGGCCAAATGATTGAATCCTCCAGCTCAGAATCAAAGATTCCTTTACTTGACAGTGTGTCCAAGATGCTGTTGGGGAGTTGGCTATTAATACTATCCCATTTCCATCCTTCATTTTCACACCAATAGCTAGCCACCACTCTGTTTTCCTCAATACTCTCAGGGTGCTTGGCAAAGCTTAGGAGAGGCTCCTCCACCAACCAACTATCTAGCCAGAATTTAATCCTTTAACCAATAAAAAAAACGAACAAATAAGCAAAGAAAAAAAACCCTGATGTTCCTTATCTAAAAAGAGAGACGCTCAGCCTATCAAGTATCGACCAAAACAAGTTAGAATGGCGCCATCGCATCTCCTCCTCCGCCACCACCACCAGTGTCTTTCAACCGGACTCTCCCTCCCCACCCTCTCCTCCCTCCGAAACCACCGTTTATCCCCCTTTACCGCCACATTCGCCACCGAACCAAACGCCGAAATCACCACTCCCGAACCCGAACAAACCCCAGAAGCACGTCTCACCTCATCCTCCGACGACCCCTTTGAATCCCGCCTTTCCAACTTCCGTATCCGCTACAATTCCGGCACCGGAAAGAAAGCCGAGCTCCGCAAATCCAAGAAATCCAAGGCCAGTGGTAAGCAACCCACAACGGGATCAGGATCCAATGTCTTCCTCCCACCTGTGCCGCTTAAGGAACCCATCTCCGTCTCCGCCCCAGGACTGAAGGTCGACTTCGGTTTCACACCCTACTCCGAAGTCGTAAACGGTCGGTTAGCTTGGCTTGGCTTGGCGGCTCTGCTGGCTGTCGAGCTTGCGACCGGCAAAGGTGTTATTAATTACCATACCCCCTCCCTTGTATTTGTTCAGGTTTATTTTGTGGCGGCTGTCACTGCTTTGGTCTTGAAGTTCGAGAAGGAGAAGGTGAGTGTCTGGCCAGATCAAGCGAATGATTCTCAGAAGTGATTGAATGAACATATTTTTTTTTCTTTGTATCAATATTTCAGGATGTGTAATCATGAGAGAAGTACATGAACCTAATTAACTATGACTGTGAGATACAAATCGCAACTGTAACTGATACCTCCAGCCACAAATTCCCATTTCCCAATACTTTCTTCTTCAAATCGCACTGTGATCTGTAAGTTCGAATGTTTCCTCAGCCGAATTAGGCAATGGCGTGTAGGACCTTGTTTACTTGATGCGAAATTTGAATGTGTTGTAGAAAAAAGAAGTCACTAATACTAATAAATTGTACAGTATTAATGGCAGAAGGAATAAGAATGAGAGTAAGCGCTAACCATTACTACTATGAAATGGATATACAGTTAACTTGCGTCCGGTGCTAGTTCCACCTTTGGCGAGAGCTCTCCCTATTCTCCCGGGAAGAATTATCTTCTGATGATTTAGCCTATCCCCAAGCCCGTTCTCTTCTCTGGTGAGATGCCCTCTCGTAACACCACCCTTCTGCATCACAAGCTTCAGTCTGATCGGTCTTAGTTTCACCTCCCAATTCCTCGGCCTCTCGGTACCCACTGCACCTCTTCCAATCCTGTTCCTTGAACATCTCTGCAATAGTGGTAGGAATATCCCACAATTACCAAAGCGCTGACTTCCTCTAGATTGTCTCGAAAATGTGATTTTCAAGCTGTTGTTTGCATCTCCTGCTCTATGGGGAAACCATTACATTTTCTCTCTTCTCACCGCCCCTTAATGCATATCGTATAAGTCCTCACCTCCTTTCTTCTTCTTTGATCAATTTCTCCTTTAAGCTTCACACTTACCTCCGATCTTTTGCACTCTTACCTAGCACTGTCACACACATTTTTGGGCAAGCAACATGATAGCGGTGGCATGCCTTGTCGTTAGACTTGTCTAGTTGTGTGTGATGGAATCTAAATTTGTATGCCTAGTACAAATACCATGGACATGGCCCACCTCTTTGAGGTCGGCCCGAGGGTCGGGCCTAGGGGCGTGATGCCGAGAGCACACGACCCTTGTGCGCAACCGATGTCGCCCAAGCCTTGTTGTGTGCCTTGTGGGCACAAAGGTGTGGTGTCGTAGGAGCCCAGACTTTGTCTGGGGCGCCCTATGTCTTATGTTGTAGGGTGATGGTGCCTCGGCACTACCGTGGGCACCCAGTGCTCATCTGGACACTGCCGCGGGCACCCAATGCTCATCTGGACACTGTCGCAGGCACCCAGTGCCCATCTGGACACTGTCCGCAGGCACCCTGCTGCAGTCGATGTGCAATTGGCTCAAAACGTGTGACACTTTGATAACTTTGCTGGGCACTTAAGAAGGCCAAATGTTACCCTTGATAAATAAGGGATGTTGGCAAACTTTCATGGCAATTGGAGCTTGCATTTGATTTTAGAGAATTTTTAAAGTGTCCCAAGACTGTGTCGGGTTTTGGCTGCAAAGGGGCATGTCTGGGTCCAGTATGGGCTGAAAGGTACATTAACCTTTTTAGGGGGGCTGCGTAGTTTTTGCCTGACATGTCCCTAGAGGTGCTCAAAACCTGTCTGGCCCGGCCCGGAAAAAAGCCCGGTAAGCCCGAACCCGACGGGCTGTTCGGGCGGGCTTTGACAAAAAAATGGGCCGAATAAAAAACCGGGCCGGGCCGCGGCAAATTTTCTAGCCCGCGGGCCAAGCCCGCCCGGCCCGGTTTTCAATATTATTTATTATTTTTAAAAAATATATATAAAATAATGTATATCATTATTTATTTGATATAATACATATATCAAAATTATATTAAATATACATATAATATAAAATTTTACTCAAATTTATATATAATAATGATTTTGAAATTAAATATATATTTTTTAATATTTTTTATGTTAAAATAAAAATAAACAAATAACCGGGCCGGGCGGGCCGGGCACCGGCAGAGCTGGAAAAAAACCAGGCCTAGCCCGCCCCCGGCCCGAAGATATAAAAACCGGGCCCGGTCTCCATGAGTAGGCCCGACGGGCCCAAAAAACCTCTCTGGCCCGGCCCGAACCCGGCCCGCCCGCCCGAATGATCACCTCTACATGTCCCCAGGCAACCTACACCGCTGTGTCCCAACTGGGCACCCAAGTGCTCGAGAGCCTCAATGGCTACATTATACCCGTGAATGGGGTTGTCGAGATGCTTGGACTCCTTGGCGGTCCATGCAGCCCACACCGATGGCTAGCTGAACTAGTCGTGAGTCACCCTAGAGAGCACTCGGCTAGACACGAGAGTGCCTTGAACATGTCTTAAGACATTCCCACTATCTCTAGCTGGGGTAGTGGTCTCCAACGGCTATGGGGCCTTGCCCAGGTGTCCCTGATATTGAGTTAGGCGAGCATACGCTTGTCGTATGATTGATACCACATTTGGGCAAGTGCGGGAGTGCGAGGGGTGACACACTAAGTTGGGATTTCTGTCCGGCATGGCCGAGATGATCCAGGTGGTGGTGAGTGCACTGCGTGGCCCACGCTAGTGCGTCCCTACTAAAGGTGTCGTGGCACTAGGGTTGCTTCACTAGGGAAGATGTTCATTCAGTGGAGTGCCCCGCTGATAAGTGTCAAAATGAGCATGTTTTATGGGTGTATTTAGCACTTTTCTTGCGCATTTCTCCACTTTGGTTAGTTTTACTCTAGTTTATGCTTTATTGGTTATCTTACAGATTTATTGGTTAAGCATGAGGAAAACCAAGCTAGGAGCAAAGTAGACAAATAGACGAATGCATAGGCGCAAACGGATCTAAAAACGGAGCTCAAACGAAGAATCTGGAGCCTGTCAAAGTTTGCAGACAAGACAAGACGAAAATACACATGTCCGGCTAAAACAAGCCGGACGCACATCCGGACACACCATGTCCGGCTAAACCAACCCGGACGCACATCCGGACACATATGTCCGGATCCGGACGCATTCCGGACGCGTGTAAAAGATCCAGAATTCGCGCGACTGATTAATTACGACGCCGTCTTCTCCATTTTTCTTCTTCAGTTACTGCGCCGTCTTCTCCATTCCTTCTTCAATTGCAGCGCCCATATCTATCTCTACCTCATACTCAAACTTAGGCGCCGCATACCTTATCAAATCTACCACTGTCTGCTCCAAAATCCACCGTTCTCCTGATTTTCCTCACCTGTCAGCCTACCACTCCCTAATCTCCTTCCTTTCCCCTACTATAAATAACCCACGTTCCTTCCATCCTCAAAATCATCTTCTCCTGCATCCAAACTCATCAACGCTCATCAACACTCACTCTCCCTCCATCCACACTCCATTTTTCATCCTTTTCCATCACCAAATTAGTCTTACGCTCTTATTTCCAGAAAACCAAACGCAGAACGAAGCTCTGCACAAACCTACACGCGAACTCCATTAAAGAAGCTGTGTCCGGATTTGTGTCCGGCTAAATAGACCCGGACAGGGCATGTCCGGATTTGTCCGGCAAAACAGACCCGGACAGGACCAACTTGCTCCAGTTTGTTTATTCTTCTTCGTTCTACCTATCTTCATCGTTTTTGAGGTCGACATAATCACGAAGACAAGCCGGAAGCGAAAAAACTCTCCCCAAAAGAGTTCTTTCTTTCCTCGAACTTTACTCTGTTTTAATGCTTCTCTACTTTATGTTTATTTTGTCGATGTCTGAGTAAGTTTATATTGTGCTTAGGATGGGTGTTTGACCCCAAATAATTCAGACTTACTTATAATATCAAGTTTGCTTATAAATATTTGTTTTGTCTCTCTAATTATTAAATGCTTAAGAACTGATCATTTTTTACGCATTTACGGTTTCTCTTATTTCAATGATTTTGTAAATCTGAGAAAGAATACCACAAAGAGAGACAAGCGTTAGATATTATCTCCTTGATTAGCAATAAAATCCATCGCTGTTATTAAAAGAATTCTCGCTTAATGCTAATTAATGATTTTAGACTTTTTCTGATTGTAAAAAGTCTACTAAATTAATTAAGAGTTGTCCTTATCTATGATTTAGGAAGACCACAAGATAAAATTCTTAAACCGACAAATAAGAGCAAATTTGGATTATAATTAATGTCTGAAGTATATTTGGGCGATTTCACCTTCCTTAGCACATTTTCCATCCATTTAATACACAACTGTTTTATTTAAAGCTTTTAATTGTCTTTATCTGTCCAACCCAAAAACACCAAGATTGCCACTGGCTAAACCCCTTTTTATTTACTGTTTATTAAATACCGGAACTAGGAAAATTGAACAATTTCCCTGTGGATACGACACTTGTTGTACTACTCCGACTAGGTGCACTTGCCTATTAGTTTGCTGTAAATCTATATATAATAATGTGTAGATTTTACTCAACAAGTTTTTGGCGCCGTTGCCGGGTCAATTTCCCTAGTTTTCGGTAGTATACTTGCTATATTATAATAATCTGTTTATACTATTTTGTTGTTTGTTTATTCTATTTCTATTAATTTCTGTTATTTACTTTACTGTTATTTAATTCCCAGTCATTTAAATTTCAGCAATTTAACTTCTAACATTTAAATTTCCAGTAAACTAATTTCTAACATTTAAATTTCTGTCATTTAATTTCTGTCAACTAACTACTAACATTTAAATTTCTGTCATTTAAATTCTGTAATCTAACTACTAACATTTAAATTTTTGTCATTTAAATTCAGTAATCTAATTCCTAACATTTAAGTTTCAGTCATTTAAATTCCCTTGTTATTTAAATTACCGTCATTTAAATTCCTGCAATTTAATTTGTCCTTTTTCTTTATTTTAATTTTAATATTTACTTAAACTGCATTTATTTTTGTTCTTTTTTTGTTCACTTATTTTCTATCTTTTTACTCTTGTTAAAAATAATAATAATAATAAAAAAATAAGTGTTGTTTAATTAAAGTTTATCAGCCTAACCAATATCTCTACCTTTCTTTATCTATTTACTGTTAATTTTGCAGTTTCTTACAAAACCAAATTATCTTCTGTGCATGCCAAATACTCGAACCCGCGGTTCTCCACTTATCAGTCCGAGACCCGAACCCGAGCGCACTTTATTTAACACAAGAAGAAACCTGAGAAATCAAGACATGGCCGAAAACCAAGTCATAGATGAAATGGACCATGACAATCAACCACAACACCGTGCCCTCTCTGATTACCACCAACCGAATACCGAAGGAAGGGCATCAACCATAGTTCTCCCCGAACTAACACCGCTAGAAACCGGACGATGGGCTTTCAAAACCCACTACATCACCGCCGTCCGGGATTTAGGCAAGTTTAGTGGAGCCAATCCAGATGAAGCCCCGAATCATTTAAGTCTCTTCCTAGACTTCTGTAATTCCTTTGGTCAAACCGGCAACGTCAAAGAAAGAATCAGTCTACAACTATTTCCTCACTCGTTGTCAGATTCAACAAACAGGTGGTACCGAAGTCTTCCCTCCCGATCAATCCACACATGGCTGCAAATGGCCCAGAAGTTCCTTGCCAAATACTACCCAACCAGTAGAACGAGACAATTGATCGGAGAAATCAACACATTCTGTCAGGAACCGGGAGAAACGTTGTACGACGCATGGGACAAATTCAAGGATATGCTGATGAAGTGTTCCCACCATGGTCTCGACGATCAATCCCTCTGCCTATCATTCTTCAATGGCCTGGATGATGGAAACCGACTACTCGTAAATTCCTTTGTAGGAGGAAGTTTCATGATGAAATCTCCTCAAGAAGGGATGAACCTTCTCGAAACCATGACGAGCAATACAAGACAGTGGACGAGATCCAAAGGAAGAACGCCACGAGCAGCAGGCCTACTCCATGTTGAACCTACGGATCATTTATCAGCCCATATCTCATCCCTTGCAAAGATGGTGGAGAAGCTAACAACATATCAAAACGAAATTGTAAAAACAATAGCTTCCTCACCTCCAGGTTCATCTGCAGAAGGATGTGTCATATGCGCCGGTCCTCACGAAACCCATCAATGCGAAGGTAAAAGCCAGTACGAAGATGTAAACTTCATAGGAAACCGCCCCGGTAATTCCTACAACAATAACTTCAACAACAACTACCCATGGAGAAATCACCCAAATTTCTCATGGAAAAACAATGATCAGTACCAAGGAGGGCAGAACAACAGTTCCAATACCTATCAAGGAAATAGAGCACAAGGTGCCCCTCCAGGTTTCCAACAACAACAACAACCATCCTCATCCTCTGCTGATCCGAATGAGGAATTCAGAAACCTAATGAAGGGATTCGTAACTACGACCCAAACCAGACTCGTGGATCAAGAAGCCACTAACAGAAGGGTTGAAGCCCAGATTCAACAAACCAGCCAACAGCTGGAGCAAATCAGCCAGCAGCTTGCAAAAAGGCCACCTGTCACCTTCCCTAGTCAGCCAAATCCAAATCCAAGGGAACAGGCCAAGGCAGTGACATTGAGAAGTGGTAGGCCGCTCAACTCATATCTTCCCCGAAATGATATTGAAAATCAAGAATAGCAAGCTCACAAACCTCAAGAAAATGAACAAGAAGATGCTGAAGAAGACCCTCCTCCTCCGAAAAATATTTCCAAGGAGAATGAGCCTCCTGAATCTACTCCTTCCTCTCTCACTAAGATTCTTCCTCCACTTCCTTTTCCAAACAGAATAAGAAAGAAAAATTTAGATGAACAGTTTGGAAAGTTTCTAACCCATTTCAAGAAACTGACGATTAATATTCCTTTGCAGATGCTTTGAAACAAATGCCAATATACGCAAAGTTCATGAAGGATATCATCACAGACAAGAGATCATTGCAGGAAGTGGAAACTGTGCACCTTACGCAGGAAGTGTCAGCAGTGCTTCTAAAGAACCTCCCTCCAAAACTTGGAGACCCAGGTTTTCCAATTATTCCATGTTCCATTGATAATGTGATTGTGGTAGTGGGCTATGTGATCTAGGAGCTAGTATCAATTTAATGCCACTCTCAACTTTCAACAAAACTTAAGATTGGTGAATGCATGCCTACTTCTATTCAATTACAATTAGCAGATAGATCTTTAGTATTCCCAAAAGGGATAATAGAAGATTTGATTGTTACTGTAGGAACTTTTGTGTTCCCCGCTGATTTATGTAATTGACATGGACGAACACTAGGGTGCCCTTAATCTTAGGACGACCTTTCATGAGAACTGCTAGAGCTTTAATCGACGTTGAAAAAGGAAAAATCATTTAAGACTGCATAACGAAACTTAGAATACGACATGTCCAAAGTCATAAAGAAACCCCGCATATAGAAGACACTTTTCCATAGACATTGTCGACTCTCTTGTTGCAGGATAATTCATCTACTATTATTCATAATGATGCTCTTGAAATGCTTTAGCTGAAATCTGTGATAACCAACCAATGCCACCCTGACACAATCAAAATGGTAGAGCTCTGGATAAAAAAATCATATACCAAAACACGCTACCCACCACCAGAACCATTAGAGCATTCCACTCAAAAGATACCACCATCAATTGAACAACCCCCTCTCGTAGAAATGAAACAATTACCTTCACACCTGAAGTATGTCTATCTTTCTGATCTTTGTACTTTACCTGTTATTATTTCTTCATCTCTAACAAGTACACAGGAAGAACGTCTTGTGAAGATCCTTCAGAACCATAAGAAGGCGATAGGCTGGTCCATCTCGGATATCAAAGGTATCAACCCCCATTTCTGCACACATCACATATACATGGAAGATACCTATAAGCCTTTAGTCCAACCACAGAGAAGGCTCAATCCCAACATGAAAGACGTAGTGAAGAAAGAGGTGCTCAAACTGCTTGACGCTGGGATAATCTACCCCATATCTGACAGCAAATGGGTGAGCCCCGTTCAAGTTGTCCCGAAAAAAGGAGGTTTCACTGTGGTCCCCAACGACAAGGGTGATCTAATCCCCAGAGAACCACAACGGGCTGGAGAGTCTGCATCGATTACAGGAAACTGAACAGCGCCACGCGGAAGGACCACTTTCCTTTACCTTTCATTGATCAGATGCTGGAAAGATTGGCTGGGCAAGATTACTACTGCTTCCTGGATGGCTATTCAGGATATTTTCAAATACCCATTGCCTTAGAAGACCAAGACAAAACCACATTCACATGCCCATACGGGACATTTGCATATAATCGGATGCCTTTTGGTCTATGCAATGCCCCAGCCACATTTCAAAGATGCATGATGTCAATCTTCAGCGACTATCTTGAGAAGAGCATCGAAGTCTTCATGGACGACTTCTCTGTCTTCGGTCTCACTTTCGAATCCTGTCTGAACAATTTGGACGCCATCCTCACCCGGTGTGAAGAAACAAACCTTGTGCTTAACTGGGAAAAATGCCATTTCATGGTTAAAGAAGGAATAGTTCTTGGGCACAAAATATCTTCAAAAGGCATTGAAGTTGACAAAGCCAAGGTCGAAGTCATTGAAAACTACCACCACCTACGACGGTGAAAGACATCAGAAGCTTCCTTGGCCATGCTGGGTTCTATAGAAGGTTTATCAAGGATTTTTCCAAGATCTCAAGCCTCTATGTGATCTCCTGGCAAAAGACGTCAAGTTCAACTTCACTGACATGCCTAAAGCCTTCAGCACACTGAAAGAATGCCTCATCTCCGCCCCCATTGTGATGTCACCAGATTGGAGCCTTCCATTTGAAATTATGTGCGACGCCAGTGACTACGCAGTGGGTGCCGCTTTATGCCAAAAGAAGGAGAAGATCTTGAGAACCATCTACTATGCAAGTAGAACCCTCAACGATGCTCAGAAGAATTATTCAACTACTGAGAAGGAACTTCTAGCAGTAGTCTTTGCTCTGGATAAATTCCGATCATATCTCTTGGGAAGCAAAGTAATAATTCACACCGATCACTCCGCTCTGAAGTATCTATTTGCAAAAGAAGATGCCAAACCCCGACTCCTCCGGTGGATACTCCTACTACAAGAATTTGAGATTGAAATCAGAGACAAGCCAGGAGTGCAGAATGTAGTAGCAGACCACCTATCTCGCATAGAGGCACCAAGTGACGGCACATCCATCAATGAATTCTTCCCAGATGAGTGCATTTTTATGATTGGCGACACTGGTGATCCATGGTACGCTGACATGGCCAACTACCTAGCACGAGGAGTAATACCACATGGGCTAACCTACCAACAGAAGAAGAAGTTCTTTTCAGATGTAAAGCATTACTACTGGGAGGACCCTCTCCTTTTCAAGGTCTGTGCAGACGGGATGGTGAGAAGATGTGTGCCCCGAGATGAAATCCAAAGCATTATACGACATTGTCACTCTCTTGAAGCCGGAGGACATCATGGGCCAGCTCGAACAGCAGCTAAGGTACTTCAATCAGGTTTTTTCTGGAAAACCTTGCATAGAGACTGTCATTCCTTTGTAGCTTCCTGCGATGAGTGCCAACGACTTGGGAACACCTCCAGAAAACATGAGATGCCTCTCAACATCATACTAGAGGTAAAACCTTTCGACGTGTGGGGCATTGACTTCATGGATTGAAATACCCCGTAATTAAAAATAGTGATTAATTAGGCTAATAAGTAATTTAGAGGCTTAATTAAGTATAAATAATTATGAGGGAACAAATCTCGAAGAAAACAGATCCTTAAAATGGATTAAAAGCATTAACAAACCTTAAAGCACGTTTTTCGAGGTAACCGGGAAAACGTGTCTTTAAGCGGGTCAAATAGACTCGTAACAGTTTTGGTCAACTAAATAATCATCAATAAATATTAGTGAAGCTTTAGGACCAATAAAATCAATAAAACGAGAGATTAGTAAAAACTGTCAAAAACGGGAAGTTGTGGGGTAGAAATATAAATAGACCAAACTTATGTGTCCAATAATGTAAAAAGAATTTTTAAAACCCCATAAGGGTCTGTGTGTGTCCGATCCCACACCCTTCTCTCTCATTCTATTAATTCCCCCCTTACTCACAAAACAACAAAAGTAATAAAAACTACTACTTTCTACTTTATTACTCTCACACTCACTTTTGCAATTCTCTCTCCTATCCCTCATTCTCTTCTCACGTGAACACACCCCTCCTCACTCTCTCTTTTTCTTCTCTTCTTCCTCCTCCAGCGATTTCCATGGGAGCTTGAAGAAACTCACAAAACTACCACTTCTCTCCTCTTGTTACTCTAGCAAACCTCTTCCAAAAATTATAAAAAGTATACCATTGTCTTCCTCTCATCAAGAGCTACATTTCCATCCTTCCAAAATTCGAAAACAACCATTTTCGTTTTCATGGGTATGTCCCATTTGGAGCTTCAACACCACCATTAGAAGGCCCTCCTTCTCCTTGTTCTTTTAAGGTAAAAATATTCTCAAAACTCCATTGTTTTTCTAGCCTAATGGGCAAAACGAATTTGAGCTAAAACTCTTGTTTGCTCCTTATGTGTATAGCCGATTTTGGCTTGTTGAAGGAGTTGGAAATCTTGTTCTTGAACCACTCCAAGCTTCATTTGCACCCTTGGAAGGTAAAATAAATTCTAAACCCTAGAATATGTATTAGAACTTTCATAATGGTTAGGGTTAGATTGTGTATTAAAATGGTGTATTGAAATGTATATGTGAATGGGTTGTAGTGTTAGAATTCGGTTTACAAACTGGTGGGAAGAAGAAGGAAAGAGGAAGGAAGAGGAAAGGAGAAGCTTGTGAGATAACAAGGTAATTACACTAACCTTTGTATAGCTTTGCAAATGGGTATGTAACAGATTTTTAGAAATGAAAATGGGTATTGTAAAAGAGTGATGCATTAGTAGTATAATGTGTAAGGAAATATAAGTGTTTTGAAGCCTTAAAAGACATTTTAAAACTTATCAAAACAGATTTGGAATTGGATATAGAGTGCAGGAATTATTAGGAGTGTTTTAGTGTTGTTGATTGTGTATGGGAGCTTGAGTATTGATGTCTATTGAAACAGGTGAAAAGAGTGTTGAAATGTGAACTAGATATGTGGTGAGAGTGTAAAAATATAGGGGAGGTTATGCCAAAATTTATATAGGATTAGAACACTTAGTGAATTTTAAACTAGGTGACAATGTGAGTGTGTAACAGATTTTTGTTTGAGATAGATAGGGGGTAAGTTGAGAGAGATAGTTAAGGTAGTTATAGTGCATTGTAAGTTTTAGAAATGACATTATAAGAGGGAGCTAAAGAGATAGAGGTTGAGAGTTAAAATCTGTAGCAATTGCAACTAGAGAAGAAAACAATGTGAGTGTTGAATGAGAACTTAGAAATTGGGTGTGTAAGTTAGTATAGGAGTGTGTAATGAGTTAGGAAATGAATTAGCATGATTTAGGGTGTTTAAATTGCACAAAAACATGTTAGGATGTATGTAGGAAGATTGGGGAAACAATGGGTGAAATTGGGAAAGAAAAATAAAATCTGTAGCAAGGTTCTGACTCCGTCCGACCCAGACGGTGAGTCGGACGTGGGTCAGACGGGGCTTGAGAAACGAAAATCAATCTTTCTGGAATGGTCCGACCCAGAGCCGTGAGTCGGACGTGGGTCGGACATGGCTTAAAGAACGGACTATGGACTTTCTGGAATGGTCCGACCCAGGACCGTGAGTCGGACGTGGGTCGGACATGCAAATTTTTACAGTGTCGAAGTTTCTGACTTCGTCCGACCCAGACGGTGAGTCGGACGTGGGTCGGACGGAGCTTGGACGACAGGACCAAAACCTTCTGGAATGGTCCGACCCAGAGAGTATGGGTCGGACGGAATAGTGCTGGGTCGGACAGGGTAAATTTCTGGGAACGAACTTTACTGGAATGGTCCGACCCAGGGCTTGGGTCGGACGGTGGGTCGGACGGCCCTATACTTACCAAAAAAAAACAGTAAGCTTATAACTAGTATATATACATATATATATATGTATACCCACCTATACATATGTATATATATGTGTATGTAAACTATGACAAGTAATGGAAAGTAAGTAAAACGAAATATAAGTGTAAGGAATGTAAAGACTTAGTAAGTATGGATTAGTAAACACAAAAGTAGTGGAGTTAAGTTAATGATAGTATATTAATCGTTCAATCGTATATATATAATAGGGTTTGATTTGTGACACCGAAGGACGTTTGGAATCACGTACAACGTGAACGGTATGGATTCCTCATGCCCGTATGCTATCTTGGTTACTCTGATTTGTGTGTTGTGTGCTAATTGATCACCAAATAAGATAAATGCACGAATCGGAGTTATTATGCATACTTATGAAAATGTAGTGTTGTATGTTGTGAATATTTTTCTTAAATCTTAGTTTGTAATTCATAATTAGAAATGATGGATGTATATGAATGCTTGTATGAATGTTGTAATGTACTGTGACCGATTGTGATGACTTTGGACTTCTAACTTATTCCTAACAAGCTAACCATTCTAACTTAAATTGGTAATTAAATTGGAATGAGTAGAAGTCCGATATAGTTTCGGCCACGCGTGAGGATGCGGAGTCACGAGAGGTTGGCTCCAATTCCTGACTCTTAAACTGGTCCGCGGCCCAAATCCCTTAAGTGGGTAGCATCCGGATTGGTGAGTCAAGTAAATCCCGGAGGTGGGACGGCATAGTCCCTAGGGCGGAGGTCCCGACGACTTAACTTGAGTATAAGTAAGTAAGTAAGAATGAGTAAGTAAAGTAAATGGAAGTAAGTAATTGTAAGTAAGAAAAAGTAAGTAATGAGTAAAAGAGTAAAAGCATTCCGATTAACCCGGATGCATAATTTGGCTAACCTTGTGAAGGTAAGTAAGTTGTGTGCTACTGTATTGTTGCCTTGAATTATGTAATGAATCGTATAAGCATGTATGTTGTATGAAAAGCATGTATGTATGAAATAAATGAACAGCATGTTTAGTGGACGTCAAATAGTGGCGTGCCCTAGCTAGCACGCGGTATATGCGGAGTTTATACGCAGCGTTTGCTGAGCCCCTTGAGGCACCATTTTTACTACACGTAGGTACCCGTGAAGGATGAAGACTAGGAGAGTTGAAGTTTAATTTTCCTGTCTTTCTTTTGGTTGTAAACAATGAATTTATGATGGGTGTACTAAGTAGTACATGGCTACAGTTTTTGAATAGCCGGTGTACCATGGGGTACACCTTTTTGGATTTTGGATAGAATGGGAATTGGTATAGATGAGTAGTTGGTAAACTCATTCTTTTGGAACTTAGATTGATGTAACTGAATATACTTTAATACTCGGTGATCCATTGATGTAAGTATTTGGTATATGGTATTTTGGCAAGCAATTTAGTAGCTCGGTACACTATGCGCATCAGACCGTGATTGTAAGTAAGGAAGCCTAGCTAGCCGTATGGGCGGTTAGCGGCGTTGTACCACCCGCCGTAGTGAGTATGTAATAATTCGCTGCGAACTCGTAGGATTAACAGGACGATTAGACGGTAAGCATAGGATTAGCGGTTGGGGTGTTACAGCCCCTTTCCTTCGTCTTGCTCAAACCTTTTCATCTTGGTAGCAGTCGACTATGCGACTAAGTGGGTGGAAGCTATCGCCTCTCCCACAAATGATGCAAAGGTAGTACTTAAGTTCTTGAAAAAGAACATATTTACAAGGTTCGGAGTCCCACGTGCTATAATCAGTGACCAAGGATCCCACTTCTGCAATAAGCAGTTCACAGCCTTAATGACAAAATACGGAGTGAGACACAAGGTAGCCCTACCTTATCACCCTCAAACAAATGGCCAGGCTGAGGTTCTAACCGAGAATTAAAGTGGATCCTACAAAAGACAGTTAATTCTTCAAGAAAAGACTGGTCCCTGAAGCTGGATGATGCACTCTGGGCATATAGAACAGCCTACAAGACACCCATCGGAATGTCCCCATATCGACTAGTCTTCGGCAAAGCTTGTCATTTACCGGTCGAGCTCGTGCACAAATAATTCTAGGCCGTGAAAGCCCTAAACTTTGATCTACTAAGAGCAGGTGACAAACGAAAATTTCAGCTTACTGAGTTAGAAGAATTTCGAGAGGATGCCTATGAAAATAACCGAATCTATAAAGAGAAAACCAAGAAGTGGCACGACAAGATGATCCTTAAACGGGAGTTCCATAAGGGAGATTTGGTTCTACTGTACAATTCCAGGTTGAAGCTGTTTCCTGGTAAACTAAAATCCTATTGGGCTGGACCATTTACCGTCTCCAAGGTCACCCCATATGGATCAGTTGAGTTGGTAGATTCTAAAAGACAAACTTTCATGGTCAATGGGTCTAGACTAAAGCATTACCAGGGTGGTAATCTCGAGAAAGTTGATGCTCGAACAATAAATCTACAAGATCCTCAGATTTGAGTACGCTTCAAAGCGTCTAGCCAAAGACGTTAAAGAAGGGAAGCTTTCCGGGAGGCAATCCGGATGAACTTTTCTTTTATTTGCTTTTATGCTCTCTTAATTTTCAGGTTCTCTTTAAATTTTGTTTTTGCTAACTTTTAACCCCGTTTGTAGTATGGTTGCTTCTAGTGTCTTATGCAGGTGCAACTTGTCTACACTGCAACCAAGCTACGCTACTTGAGGCTGAAGCTCAAGTGTGGGGGAACTCCTATAACGCTAGCAAAAACAATCTCAAGGGAGTCCCAGTTTCTTTAATTATGCTTTTATTTTTGCTAAATTCTGCTGTGGAGAGCTTCTGTGCTTAAATGTTTATTTGTGACCTTTGTGTTCTCTCTATTTTATCTACTTACGAAAAGGTCTTCTGAAACTTTCCCTTGTTTTTCTGGTGATTGTTCACTTTAAGTGTGGGGGTGAGTGCCCTTTTCGGTGAAATTTTGTGCTAAAATGTTTAATCTCTCTCCTTATCTTGCGTTTGTCCAAATTCAATATCATGGACCCTTTATATGTGGGTTGTTCTCTTTAAGAACAAATACTGTTATGAATTGTGGGATAAATGGAAATGGTACAAAATTTTTAAATTTTGATTGCTTTTGAGGAGCATTTTTTATGCGGTGTGACCAAATGATCTGCAATGGTTGGATTTTTATTGCTTAGGGGTTCTTTCTGTCTTCTATCTTAGGGATTGATAAGGGGTGCTTCTCTGTCAAAAATATATAAAAAAAATCAAGGGACTTGCGAGACACCATTGGTAACCAACAAAGAGAGTTGAGTGATCTTGCATACATAGGCTTGATGCCTACATATTATCTTCTCATCTCTTATGCAAAAGTGAAACAAATGCATAAATCTATTTTTCCTTTTGTTTTCTCCGCAATGCTCATTCTTGATGGTTCACACTCCTCAAAAAGTTTAAGTCGCGTATTGTTCACCTCTTTATCCTACCCTTCATAATAATATTTGTTAGTATTGAGCATTCCCTACTTACTTGGGTACATGGTTTTGCTTGAGGACAAGCAAAAAGGTAAGTGTGGGGGTGTGATAAGTGTCAAAATGAGCATGTTTTATGGGTGTATTTCATATGTTATATTAGCACTTTTCTTGCGCATTTCTCCACTTTGGTTAGTTTTACTCTAGTTTATGCTTTATTGGTTATCTTACAGATTTATTGGTTAAGCATGAGGAAAACCAAGCTAGGAGCAAAGTAGACGAAGAGACGAACGCATAGGCACAAACAGATCTAAAAACGGAGCTCAAACGAAGAATCTGGAGCCTGTCAAAGTTTGCAGACAAGACAAGACGAAAATACACATGTCCGGCTAAAACAAGCCGGACGCACATCCGAACACACCATGTCCGGCTAAACCAACCCGGACGCACATCCGGACACATATGTCCGGATCCGGACGCATTCCGGACGCGTGTAAAATGCAGCCCAGATCCAGAATTCACGCGACTGATTAATTACGGCGCCGTCTTCTCCATTTTTCTTCTTCAGTTACTGCGCCGTCTTCTCCATTCCTTCTTCAATTGCAGCGCCCACAATATTATCTATCTACTACCTCAAACTTATCAGGCGCCGCATACCTTATCAAATCTACCACTGTCTGCTCCAAAATCCACCGTTCTCCTGATTTTCCTCACCTGTCAGCCTACCACTCCCTTATCTCCTTCCTTTCCTCTACTATAAATAACCCACGTTCCTTCCATCCTCAAAATCATCTTCTCCTGCATCCAAACTCATCAACGCTCATCAACACTCACTCTCCCTCCATCCACACTCCATTTTTCATCCTTTTCTATCACTAAATTAGCCTTACGCTCTTATTTCCAGAAAACCAAACGCAGAACGAAGCTCTGCACAAACCCAGACGTGAACTCCATTAAAGAAGCTGTGTCCGGATTTGTGTCCGGCTAAATAGACCCGGACAGGGCATGTCCGGATTTGTGTCCGGCAAAACAGACCCGGACAGGACCAACTTGCGCCAGTTTGTTCATTCTTCTTCGTTCTACCTATCTATCATCGATTTGAGGTCGACATAATCACGAAGACAAGCCGGGAAGCGAAAAAACTCTCCCCAAAATAGAGTTCTTTCTTTCCTCGAACTTTACTCTGTTTTAATGTCTATCTCTACTCTATGTTTATTTCTGTCGATGTCTGAGTAAGTTTATATTTGTGCTTAGGATGGGTGTTTGACCCCAAATAATTCAGACTTACTTATAATATCAAGTTTGCTTATAAATATTTGTTTTGTCTCTCTAAATTATTAAATGCTTAAGAACTGATCATTTTTACGCATTTACGGTTTCTCTTATTTCAATGATTTTGTAAATCTGAGAATATACCACAAAGAGAGACAAGCGTTAGATATTATCTCCTTGATTAGCAGATAAAATCCATCGCTGTTATTAAAAGAATTCTCGCTTAATGCTAATTAATGATTTTAGACTTTTTTGATTGTAAAAAGTCTACTGAATTAATTAAGAGTTGTCCTTATCTATGATTTAGGAAGGCCACAAGATAAAATTCTTAAACCGACAAATAAGAGCAAATTTGGATTATAATTAATGACTGAAGTATATTTGGGCGATTTCACCTTCCTTAGCACATTTTCCATCCATTTAATACACAACTGTTTTATTTAAAGCTTTTAATTGTCTTTATCTGTCCAACCCAAAAACACCAAGATTGCCACTGGCTAAACCCCTTTTTATTTACTGTTTATTAAATACCGGAACTAGGAAAATTGAAAAATTTCCCTGTGGATATGACACTTGTTGTACTACTCCGACTAGGTGCACTTGCCTATTAGTTTGCTGTAAATCTATATATAATAATGTGTAGATTTTACTCAACACCCGCACATCTATGCCTTTAGGCAAAGGAGTGTGAGGACGTGGGAACTCACCATGGGGCAGTTCAAGACCACCCTTAGTCATGCGTGTGGCACAAGAGTTGGTTAGGCTAGGCCTTGGCCCGACACCGGTCATGACTGTTGCTTGTTTGGTTGCCTAGGTGTCTTCCCTTGATGTTTGTTGTGTACTTGCTTGTTATCTGTGTGTTATGCTTACTGTTGGACTTGGCTTCCAAGCAAAATTTTAATTTTGGAAATGTACTCATGATAGGCACCATGTAAATTCTTGTCGACGAAATTGTAAGCAAATGTGAAGACCTGTTGCTCACAACTGAGGAGGATACAATAACTTCTTTTGATGATCTTGTCGAGAGAGCCTCAGCGTTTCCATTGATCGTTGTTTGTTGGCAAAAATTTTCACCACCAAAGGAATTGATGTTCGAACCATGGGAAACACTCATAGCAGGATCTGGCAAATGGAAGGCGATATGAAGGTTTGTAGTGCGGACAAAAACCTTTCTTCTTTGAGTTTGATCGCCCATATCTCGTGCAATTTGCTCTTAATAAGGGGCCATGGTCTTATAACGGTTCTCTCCTGATTCTCCGGCATATAGATAAGTTTTTGGCTTCGGCAAATCATGAGTTTCACTGGCTACCCATATGCGTAAGAATTCATGGTGTATGTTCATTTCCTCTTTGACAACCAAATCTTCGCCCAACGCATTGGTAACCATCTCGGAACTTTCCTTAATTTTAGTGATGAAGAAGGACGTGTGGGTGGCAACTACTTGCTTTTCAAGGTTTTGTTGGATGTGATTCTACTGTCCTTCGATGTGTTAAAGTTTTTGTTGAAGGACGTGAACTCTACTGGTGAGTAACCTACGTGCAGATGCCTACCATTTGTTTAGATGTGGCCTTTTTCTTCCATGCCACCAAAGAGTGCCCAGATCAATCTGAACCACCAAAAGGAGTTTTTCCTTATGGCCCTTGGCTCAAGCTTCAGGCTTGCACTTTGGGAAAAAACCTGCACTTAAAGATTGCAGTGAGACATGAGTATTATTTGTAGTATTGATTTCCCTCCCTCCCCTCTTGCCCTACTCATGCTACTACAAACAAGGAGGAAGATGCTTCCAAAGAGTCGGTTTTTCCATGCACCAGCCTAGTTACTGAACCAAAACACCAAGGCCCGAGGATGGTTTTGAAGATGAGGCTTACCCTCGCCTACTACAAACAAGGAGGATGATGTTTCCGAAGAGTCGGATGCCTTTCTTTGCTTGCCTTGCTATGAATGTTATAGAATTGTAGTATGTTAATGGGGGTTTCTGAAGTTGATTTTATGTTTTTGGACTTCTCCGAACGTCTGTCCAGACGTGCAAGTTCAGATATATAGGTCCCGTGAATTTGGTTTTCTGCATATTGGGGTGTCTGAACCTCTATTTGAACTTACATGTTCAGACAGTAGCAATGTTCATAAAATCACGATTCGATCCCATGGTCCTACGATCTTACGTTCCAAATTCATAGTTACGATCCGGATCGCAGGTAGGATCGGAGTGATGTAGAATCGTCAAAGGATCACGATTCCATTGCACGATCCTACGATCCTACACTCTGGATCTATAGTATAATTCTACGATCCCAACTTTATTTATAGTTTACGTTTTTTAATTTCATTGTGAATTATGTCATAATAAAATATAAAGGAATAAAAAGATCTTAGAATTTTGTAGAAGGTTTCATAATTCATAAAATATCATGACTTTGAACATTGCAACTGGATGTTATTAAAACAATTTTTATATGTAGATTTATTGGAGGTCATTGAGCGGATAAGGATTAAGATAGGAATATCACTTCTTGTTACTCTCCATCATGAAAGATTACAATATGTACCTAGGTGTTCAAAAATGTATAACGTTTAAAGTGTTATTTAATATTGTAGTGATTGGAAAATTCGAAGTTATAAAGCTCTAAAGTATAAAAAAAAAACTTAAAAGAGCCAATACAAATTTATAAAATGTTATTGATTACTCTTATCATGTTTTTCTTCTTTGTTTATAACTGAAACAATAAGCTGTTAGAACTTATTTTGACTTTGTCTTCCATTTGCTTACTTACTCTTTTAATGGACATGGATGATAAAACCCATGATTTTTTAAGTAAAGAACTTGTAGCTCATAATGTTTGTTGGAAGGGTGATGAAAGAAATTAAGACGCACATAAAAATTATGAAGTCTGTGGATTTGATTTATGTTTAACGTATCTTATTAAATTTTTGTCTTTTTATGGACAATATTATGAGGATTCATATGGTTTGTTTATCTATATTTCAATTTTGTAAGTGTAGTATCGGTCTTAATTTATATTTTTTTAATTTAATTATGCTATATATTCTTCAACGTATGATTAGATCAAACATTTGGTCACTAAATAATGACTAAATGTTGTGTTTCTATCTTAATTAAAGTTTTATTGATATATTTATTGGATAATTCAAAATAAAATAGTACTGTAAAAAAATCTTTTTTAAAACGGGTTGGTCAAGCCATTCTTGGTTGGACTTGAAAAATACAACCCACAACCAAAACGTGAAAAAATTGCCGCACGTTTTTTACATCCTAATTTAACAATTGCATGTGTTTCTTTCTGAATATATATATACCACAATATGCCTTATAATATTTGGTGAACGATACATGCATACATGGGTTATTTAGTGGGAATGGAGACCATGGAGCTTGCTCCACCTTGTAATATGGCTTTATGCTACATGTTAATGTATTATTGGTTCAATTAAAAGTAGAGAAGAAAATAAGAAAAAATCAAAAAGAAAAAGAAACAAGTACACAAGGAGGAGGAGAGAGAATGAGGAGAGAGAAAAAATAATTTTTTTTCAAAATGTTATAACTTACAAAATAAAAATGTAAAAATAAAAAAATTATACCGTTGTTCATCATTTTTCGTGCTCTTCAAAACAAGATGCATCATGTATATGTTTTGGTCAACTTAAAATTTTATGTTTTTAGAATGAGTATATATTACGTATTTTTTAAGTGAATCTTACTCATTACTAAAATGAATCTTCTTTAATAATAAAATGAACCATATTCATTAGCAAAATGAATCTTACCACAAACACCCTAAAAACCACCCTAGGATAGCTAAAAACGTCGAAGGCATTTTTAGGGTTTGTAGTCCAGGGTTTAGGACCCTAAACCCTAAACGACAAACCCTAAAAAACTGTCGAGTCAGTGACGACAATATAAAGTGTAGAAATAATGCCAAAAAGATTACCCTACCGCCCAAACACCCAAAAAACCACCCTATGATAGCTAAAACGTCGAAGGCATTTTTAGGGTTTGTAGTACAGGGTTTAGGGTCTAACGACCCTAAACCCTAAACCACAAACCCTAAAAAACTGTCGAGTCAGTAACGACAATATAAAGCGTAGAACTAATGCCAAAAAGATTACCTACCCCCCAAACACCCAAAAAACCACCCTAGGATAACTAAAAACGTCGAAGGCATTTTTAGGGTTTGGAGTACAGGGTTTAAGGTCTAACGACCCTAAACCCTAAACCACAAACCCTAAAAAACTACCGAGTCAGTGACGACAATACAAAGCGTAGAACTAATTCCAAAAAGACTACCCTACCCCCACCCCCCAAACACCCAAAATCCACCCTAGGATAGCTAAAAACGTCGAAGGCATTTTTAGGGTTTGTAGTACATGGTTTAGGGTCTAAACCACAAACCCTAAAAAACTGTCGAGTCAGTGACGACAATATAAAGCGTAGAACTAATGCCAAAAAGATTACCCTACCCCCAAACACCCTAAAAACCACCCTAGGAATGCTAAAAACATCGAAGACATTTTTATGGTTTGTAGTGCAGGGGTTAGACCTCTGATTCACTTTTTAACAATCTTTGATTCACTTTTCTTAAACTTAAGATTCACAATGAACATATGTATATATAAATAAATATAAAATTTTAAATTTATCAAAACATGTTCATATAGAGTCTTATTTTGAATAGCTCGAATTATGATTAATAATGATATAAAATTTATATTATTTTGACTTATAACTAATAAACTACAATATTTTAAAAATTCATAAAAAAACAAAAGTAAAAAAGGACAAAAATAGTACCACCTTGTACGGTGGCACCAGCGCTACCTTCGAATACGCCTATTTAGTGGGGTGATAAATGATCGTGTGATCGTCATATAAGTCAACGCTCTCATACGTTCGGAATCCTATCTTTCATTATCAATATAATTTTCACATAAATTTGAGGAATTAATTCAACTGAGGTTTATATATGGACGAAGGAAATTTATATGAATTAAATACTAGAAAGATCTCATGCTTAAAAAACAGTAGTAAATGTTTTTTCGAAACGATTTTATTCCTGTGTTTAAGTAGAAAATAAGATTTGATTTAAATTAAAAAAATTCTAAAAAAAAGTTTCTAAGATATGGAAAATGATGAAATTAAGAGCCACATTATCATAAAGATAACCCTCATAAGACTTGCACATTGTTGTAATTGGTAGATGATTTTTCACTTATCATTGGTGTCAATCATCAATTCAAATCATTTAAAAAAAATACTACTCCTATATTGGGTTTTTTTGTATAGCAGTATAGTGGAGAGCTGAGCTATTGCATTAAAATGCCAGTATTATAAATTTTCTCGGCTCATAATTGATGCGTTATTTTGTTCGGTCTGGAGTGCGAAAATCTCGGAGCCAGTAACATCTTTTGAATATCAACAAAAAAACTTCGTCACGGGGACATACTGTATCCTCAATTTAGTTTATTAATCATAACTTGGAAAAAAAATCGTTATTTATCCAATTAAACATATCAATATTTGTTGAGGTCACAATTCATCACATTTCTAGAGTACGAAATAAATAAAATGCAATGCAGGTTCAACAACTAACTACTGGACGGACTGACACCCCAACCCAAGGAATATGAAAAGTTCTTTTTTGATTTTGAATTCCGGAGAATAATAAAAGTTTTGGCAAGAATACGGTTGTTTCAAAAAAAAAGTAGTTGAACTATATAGTCTCAAATCATAAAAAAGTAGCTCAACTATAAATAACAAAGAATGTCCTGTCCTTCACTTGTTTATTCTTGTAAAAATAACAAAGCAGCAGCCGAAGTATTCTTATGTAACAATTTTACACCAACCATCCACCTTTCTTAACACTAGAATCGAATCCAAACCCCCATCGCATCGACCCATCCATATCCATAGTATTTCTAAAACAAAAACAAAAAATAAAATTATAATTAACTCCGCCGTAACAATATCAACTACTGTATATATATCTTAAAGCAACAAAAAAAAATGCAGTAAAATGGTAATTTCAAGTAAACGGAGATTAATTAACCAAACCATGCATGAACATGATGATCTTCATCTTCAATCTCTCGCCAGCAGCAGCTTCAGTTCACCTCCTCTTGTTCTTGCTCCCAAGCAACAACGAGAAGTAGAACAGAATCCTGAAGAAGAAACCCCAAGCAACAGTAATCCATAAACAACTCCATTTACTCAGATCAGTCACACCTTGCTGCTGCAATATATCCTGCCCAGTTGTAACACACGTGGACGGCGTAATTGTCATCCCAAGCGACGAGCTTAGAGTCCTCAGAAGATTCACTTTCATGGCGTACGGGACAGCACCTAACGGAGTGTTATCAAAGATCTGAACACCTCTAACAAAACACTTGACCGGATCCTGAAACTCGTTCATCAACACTCCCTCGTATGGGTACTTAACTAGGGAAATGTAATGGAACCATATCCAGTAGACTGGGATACGATCCCTGTTGATGAAGAATCCACTGAAAAGTAAGAAGTAAGCTAGAATTGCGACAACGATTGTGTATCCCAGCATGACATGCGGCACAACACCTGATAAGAATGACACGAACGAATTCCCCGCCCAGAACGATGCCAGTATAATCCCAAAGTAGAATAGGAATCCGTTTACCCCACCATCTAATCCAACCGCGAAGAAAGTACACGCTGCAAACGCTAATGAAAGCAGAACCAGTGCAGGTATGGAAGTGATGGCGTGAGAGAGTACATACGAGGATCTCCTGTACGCGTTATGCGAGGTTTCACGGAGGAAAATGTATCGTTCTTGAAGGAAGACAGGGAGAGCATCAGCACAAGTGTAGAACGTAGTTGACATGGCGAATGCGAAGAATCCAAGACGTTCTGGACTCCTTTTGGTGAATTGTCAAGCTGCCAGAACATAGTAGCCAGGATGAATCCGGTAACAAGCACAGCACCCATTCGAATCCCGAATAGCTCCGGCATGCGTCTGGAATTTGTTACGGATCGTTTTGATAGAACACCAATTTCAATCCAGAACGGGTTTGTAAAGTCCGGTACAAGTGAATTTGATCCGGATCCAGATCCATGTCCGCCTCCTCCGTTACCCGCTCCGGACACCAACTTCCCCCTAGAGA